>JZKD02S0002230.1:606509-632151 GCA_000966675.3 Picea glauca | reverse complement strand
CCCCCTATGATCCAAAAATACATTACAACAGATACCAAGTTCATCCCTGAACTTAGTAAATTTTATTTTGCCAAGAGGTTTCGTGAAAATGTCAGAGATCTGATCTTCTGAAGGATAATAAATTGGCTTGATGACATCCTCTGCAATAAGTGATCTGATATGATGATACTTGGTGTCCATGTGCTTTGTCTTTGAATGAAAAATTGGATTCTTGGCAAGCTTAATGGCTGACTGACTGTCGATGAATAATGATGTAGCTTCTGCTTGAGAAATGCCCAAGTCCTGTAAAATCCTGCGTAACCAAACAATATCACATGTTGCATAACTATGATAATTGTATTTTGGATTATCTAAAAATACTTTGTTGAGTATATCATATATTGATCTACAAATCTTGAATCTGAGAACTAAACCCTAGGTACAATAAGAGTCGTAAGTCATAAATTATTTTAAATATCACGATAAATAATGGTGAGCAATTATAGAATAGAGATAGAAATATTAAATGGACATAATTTTGAGATTTAGAAGATTAAAATGGAAGATATTCTTGTGGATTGATAACAATGGATGGTGTTCTATCCAAGTACCCTGCTGATAGGAAAGTTGACGGAAAAATGGGAGAAACTCGAAAGAAAAACAAGAAGTACGATTCGAATTTGTCTTGCATATTTGGTGTTGTTGAATGTCTCAAGTGAATATTCAACCAAGAAACTACGGGACAATCTGGGAATCTTATACCAGTCAAAATATATGGTAAATAGGTTGTTTCTTAGAAAGAGACTGTATCATTTGAGGACAAGTGATGACAGTTCAGTGATTGAGCATTTAAATGCATTTAACACCATGTTAAGCTAGTTATCATCTATGGATATAAATATCATCGATGAGGAGAAATGTATAAGCCTATTATGTTCTTTTCCAGACTCTTGGGATAGGTTATTCATGGATATTGGGAGTAATACAACCACACTAGCGCTAGAGGACGTGGTTTCTTCTTTGTTGTCAGAAGAAATGAGAAGAAATAACATGGAAGGATCAACCAAATATTCTCTGGTAGTGAGAGGTCGACTGGTAGACCGAGATAAAGGCAAGTTATCTAGTAGAAATTTCAACTCAAAGGGTAGATATAAATCCTTGATTCATTCGATGCGAAGATGATGGAAATGTGATAAAGCTAAGAATTATAAAAAGGATTGTAATTCTAAGGAAACATAATTCAATGTTGGATTTGACGATAAACATTCAATTGAGAGAAAGATGAACTCATAAATGGGAGGTGATGTGTACCTCGGGTCGACCAACAAATAGTCAGATCAAGATGTTTGGTTGATTGAATCAGGAGCATCCTATCATATGAAACCACATAAATAATGGTTATGTGAATATGAATGATATTATGGGGGTGATGTGTTCTTAGGGGATGACTCAAAAACCAGAAGTTTTGGATAGGGAAGAGTCCAACTAACACTGCAGGATGGGAGGAAAAGAACCCTTCCAGGTGTGCTACAGATTCCAAGTTTGGAAATAAAATTGATATATGTCAGCAAGATGAGTGATGTAGGTGTGCATACTCAGTTTCATAAGTATTAATGCAATATGGTAAAAGGTGTGATGGTATTAATGAGAGGAGTTCGGATTGGTACCATGTACAATTTGTTAGGGAATGTCAACTCGACTGGATGCAACGTCATGATTTCTCCTGAAATCGGCTCAACTCTATGTTGACACAACTTGAATCGACATGAGTCAAGATGGTTCAAATCGACTCAACAAGATATGATGAATTCGACCCAACTAGGCTATGGCAAGAGAGGATGGGACACATCAGAGAAAAAGGACTTCGAGCTATGCAAAGCAAAGGTATGGTTGAAGTTTTCCCTGAATGTTGTTTAGAAGTCGACTTTTGTGAACATTGTATATATGGGAAACAAGGTTGGGTGAGGTTTCCATATGGAATGATAAGGGAAAATGGGATTCTAGAACTGGTGCATAGTGATGTGTTTGGTCTAGTAAGAATGCCTTCACTTGGTAGATCCCTATATTATGTCTGCTTCATAGATTATTTTTCCAAGAAGACATGGATATATTTTTTATGGAAAAAATTTTCTCGCTCGATGAAACATGCTTGGACGGCCTTTCCATTTCCCTATGTAGAATTGAAGTCCCCTTTTGTACCTTCAAGAGCCAAAAAAACACATTTTTTCACATATACATTCCCTACCAGTTAGACAACAAGCGTATATGCAGGTTTCTCCACTACAACACGCATACATCGGGTTTGGTGATCAAAATTAAAGCTTATGTCAGGTTTCCATGTCGTGTCACGAGATCCAGGATCCTTGACCTTCCATATACTAGAAATTATCTGAATCAACCCTTCAGTTCCATGTAAAGGATATAAATTGAGCCATATCAAAGCCTTGAAAAAGAGGAGAGAGAATTCAACTTTTGAGAGAAAATATATTCTGGAGAAATTTCACTTCATATTGAGTCTCCATCCCTTTATCCTTGAAATTCTGAACTCATTATTCAACCCGGAAGCTCTTCCTTCTATTGAAGTGGTGGAGGCCCAACTGGAGGTACTTATTTTCTTGGTTCTGGTATGTGTCGTTACAAAATTTTGTCACCTATATACTTTTGCTGATTATTTTAATAGAAATACTCTTTTCTCATCCATATGATATCTTGCAAATATTTGAATTATTATTTCATGGGCGTATTTTTCATGTATGTTAATGGGTTATGATAATATATCTGCTAACATTTTATATTATCACCATATGCTTGTATATATTGATTGTTGAGGACAAGTTGCAAGTATAAATATTTGAGTTGCATGCTCAGCGATGGTCTTCATTGAATGTCCAGACGAGGTAGGATCTTGACCTTATCTTGTTATCATTTCATTTATATAGCATACTTTAGATTATAGTTGATTTATGCATCTCATTTCGTCTGTTGTGGTTTTCCCCATACCATAGATATATTTTCCTCATAACAGAATTGGTGACCATACTGGGGATTGATATTCTGTTTGGGGTTTGGAGTTTTTTTCTCTTTGAATTGCTCTATGTTAGCCTAAGTTTCCTTGTCACATGATTGTTTAACAATTTATTTTGGATCTTTTCATTGAAGTGACTTATAAAGAATTGCATTAAATGAGAATAAATTAAAGTGCACCATTAAAGAAGGTAAATATCAATAATGAAGAGACATAAGCATCAAATATGAACACAAAAAACTTAATAGCAGAGTTTGTCCCTGGTGTACTAGGTATTCGGGTCCTACTCTCAAATGGGTAGGCCCTTTTATTAACTGGAAAAATACATAAGTATACCTCATTCTGAAATCAAGCTGCGTAATTTTTTATCATATCAGAAAACATACAACACCACTAAATTCGTGGCATTGAATTACCCAAAAATTACTATCTCCACGCTTCAATATGACTCTGGCACTCCCATGTCCAAGAGAAACTCTCTCTCAGTTTCTGTTCCCTACAACCTGCAATAAATATTGAGAAACTCATCCCGTAAAGCATGTCGGTCTGTACCCTCACAGGCCTCTCCTACAACTTGGGAGGATTCACCTTTTAAGAAAAAAGGGAGGCTTTGTAATCAATGGAAGGTTGTTGGCCTTATGTTTAGTAGAGCATGTATTAAGGTGTTGAATAAGGGGGAGATCTCGAGGTCAAGCCCGTGGGCCTCCCCTTTCAGGTATCCATTGTAACATATACATGTTTCAAATATATATATATATATATATATATATATATATATATATATATATATATTTGAAACATGTTGTTATGCTAACTTTAGAAGCGCTTCTAGATAGTTCGTTGGGTGCTGCCATATTTGGCGGGGTCCCGCTGGATTAGGCGGACCCGCCAACTTTTTGATATATATATTTTTTTGGAAATTCCTTCTCGAGCTGTCATTGGGAATTTTCCCACTTCCACATGGAATCCTATGACTAGGCCTCATGGAAATCAACCATTGGTCCATGTCAACCAATTGTACCATCACCTACCATGCCAATGTACGACTTGCCACCTAAACCTCCCATGTCAACCTGCCACGTTGACCTACCATGTCATATGCCACATCACCATATAGAATTCCATGTGGTTGTACAGACTGCCATGTGGCACATTTTTACTAGTCCACAGAACAACCCAAAAATGCTGAAAATGGATGACATGTGGCAACCTCTGTTGCTTCCATGTCACCATGATGATGTCATCATGACATGTGTCACCTCCTACATGTGCCACGTATGTTGTATAGATGTTGATGTCATCCATACTGATGCAGACATCAGCAATACAGATGCTGACTCATCCCCCTACTGACTGGGCTAGGTTGACCAAACTTTGACCACAAATATCTTTTGCTTTGTAACTCTGTTTAACGATTTGTTTGTGTCATTGGAAATATTGTGATGCATTCTTCACGATGATGTCACTTTCACTGAGTTTTGAGAACTTTGATTGTTTTCCCTTTGTCTGTCTACTGAGGCCATTCTGAGCTTCCTGAGTTGCTTCTGTGAGTTCTGAGTTGTCCTTAGTCTTTTATGGATCCTTTTTGGATCGCTCCTTCCCACTGAGAGCTTTTTGTACCACCAAAATATTTCATCAATCAAAATATAAGTGAGGGAAGAGTTCCCTCAGCTTGTCCTTCTCAATCCACTTTGCCTTGCTTGGATGTGTGCCCTTTAATCCTACTCAAATATAATCAACATCACCCCTGCATGAAGTCCTCGACCTTTTGTCCAAGAAGATATATTCCTTTAAATCATCCAACTACTCAGGAGAAAACTCATCAACTGAAGGTATTGAAACTTCCTCATCCCGATCCATGATCATGGGAGACTAAAAAAGTTTCAAGTTCTCTACGTTTACAACTGAGTAAATTTGCATATAAGGTGAAATATCCAGATGAAAAGAATTTGTACCACTTTTATCCAAAATAGTGAAAGGTCCATAACGAATGGGATTGAGTTTCTTTCCTTCACGCTTTAATCTCTCCTTGATGATGTGAAGCCATACCTGGTCTCCAACCTGGAACTGATGATGAACCCTATGTTTTTCATGTTGAGCTTTATAATGTGCTTGAATTTTCTCCAATTGTTCCCTGAATGCTTGGTGTACCTACTGGATCCTCTAGATGAACTTTCAGGCTCTGTCTTCTTTTCTTTCTTCATTTGAATTGATATCTCTCCCATACATCAAGTTCAAAGGAAATTTAGGTAGATACCCAAAACATGTCTCAAAAGGTGAACACTGAGTGGAGGAATGTAAGGCTCGGTTGTAAGCATGTTGTACATAGGGTATTTGTTCATGCCATATCTTGGGATGCTTGTTGCACTAGCCTCGAAGAAAAAGTATAATTGTTCAGTTTACAACATTTCTTTTTCTGTCGGTCTGTGGATGGAAAGCAATTCTCCTCTTCAACTTGGTTTCCATCATTCTCCACAATCTTGTAAAAAAATCCCCAAGGAATTGAGTATCTCGATTCAAGATAATGGATGTGGGTAACCCAAAGTGAACCCAAACATACTAAAAGAAAAAATTAGCAATATTCTCAATAGTGATCTTCCTTTTACATGGAATTAAGATACACATCTTGTTGAACCTATCCACTACAACATACAAATAGTCATGACCCCCTTTTGACATTGGTAAACCCCCTACAAAATCCATGGAGATACTTTCCCATGGATGGGATGGAACAGGTAGCGGTGAGTATAACCCCAATTTTCTATTAATGGGCTTACAAGTTGAACACATCACACACCCCTTTACATATTTAGTTGCAATTTCTTTCATTTGAGGACAGTAAAAAATCCTTTGTAAATGAGCCATAGTTTTTCCTACCCCAAAATTCCTAGACACAAGAGAAGTGTGAGATTCTCATATTACATGGACTTGTTCACTTGTAGGAATACATAGCTTTCCAATATGGTAGAGTATTTTTCCCTGTAGACAATATTTCTCTACCTGTGCACCATGGGTTAGATTCTCATATACTTCCTTAAAATATTCATCAATGGAATATTTTTCCACATAGCTATCATGAGATAAAGAAATATTATTCAAAAGAATAGAAGCAACAATAGGAGGTCTAGAAAGCATATCAACTACCTTGTTACTTGTACCATTTTTGTACTTGACTACCAATTGAAATTGTTGTAGAAAATCCATGCATCTGTAGTGTCAAGATGTTTCAGTTTGTTTTGTACTTTGAGATATTGTAAGGGTTGGTGATCTGTATGTATGATTGTTTCCTTCCCTAACAAGTAGTGATTCCATTTCTTTACGCTTTGAACTAATGCGTACAACTCTTTATCATATGTAGGATAGTTAACAAAAACTTGGTTAAAAGTTTTAGAGTGGTAACATATAGGCTTATGATATTACATGAATACTACACCCATGGAATATCCATTGGCATCTGTCTCGATCTTAAAGGGTTGTTGAAGATTCGACAATGCTAATACTGGTGCGGTACTGATCTTTTCCTTCAAAGTGTTGAAATATTTTGGTTTCTTTCCTCCCCACTGAAAAGTGTTCTTCACACTGGTTAAGGCATACAAATGATCTTCTATAAAGGATAAGTTTGAAATGAACCTCCTCCAATACTGGACTGTACCTAAAAATCTTTATATCTCGGTTACACTTTTGGGCTCAGGCCTATTTACAATTACATCGATCTTGGAAGGATCAATTTTTAATTGTTCTCCTCCTACAATATGACCTAAGTACACAAGTGCAATCTTACCAAATTCAGATTTGGACAATTTTACTTACAACTTTTCCCTCTGCAAAGTATTCAACATTTTATTTACATGTCTCACATGTTCATCCCAAGTCCTGCTAAAAATAAGAATGGCATCAAAATATACAATAACAAAATCATCTAGAAAAGGCCTGAATACATCATTCATCATACACATGAAAGTTGTCAGAGCATTACAAATCCCAAAAGGCATAACTAACCACTCAAACAATCCCTATTTGGTTTTAAAGGAATTCTTCCATGCATCTTGTTTTGCAACCCTGATCTGATGGTATCCACTGTGCAAATCTAACTTAGTGAAATAAACAACATTCTTTAACTGATCAAGTAAATAATCTATACTAGGAAGAGGGTATCGATTTTTCACCATGATTTTATTTAAGGCCCGATAATTGACTCACATTTTCCATGTACCATATTTCTTTGGCACCATCACAATCAGAGAACCACAAAAATATGAGCTGGGCCTGATGACCCCTTGATCCAATAATCCTTGTACTTGCTTCTTAATCTCTATCATCTCCACAACTGACATCTTGTACATGCCCACATTAGGAAGAGGAGAATCTTGTTGAATATGTATTTCATGTTGGATTTCCCTCTTAGGAGGTAATCCATCTGGTTCCTGGAAAATATCATCATACTTTGAAACAATATCAATTAATTATTTCTTATGAGAAGGATCAAATCCTTGGAAATCGTCGGATGTTCCGACATCTTTCTCCCTTACGACCATGCGTACATATCTCTTATTAGTGTTTATGAGTCTCTTCATTTGTCCTACACTAACAAGTGTTGTGTTTACCCTCATGCTGTGAGCTCTAACAATATATTCCACTCCCCCCTTAGTAAGGCGGTATGTGTTCTCATGATGAAAGAATATTGTTTTTCTATCATAAAGATAAGGACTCCCGAACACTCTGTTGCATATATCAAGTGATACAACACCCAAATCCACTTCATCAATCAACTTTGAAGCAATAGAAATTATGAACCTACATTGTTTGGTGGCAATAAGTTTTTCTTTATCACATACCCAACCAAGAGGATAAGGCTTTGGATGTGGTTTCATTTCAAGACCCATATTTTTGATAAGTGCTTCAGATATCAATTTTACTTGGGAACCTAAATCAAAAAATGTATCTATCTTAGTGTGTTTAGATACAACACTTATGTGAAATAATTCATTCCTCTTTCGTTCATCATCATGAGATTCATTATTGGAATTTGAACTAGAATGAAGAGAATATTTACCTTATAATCCAACTGATGTGATGTTTCCTTTGTCTCTTGAATCAGAACCAAGATCTTGTTGCACTGTAGAAACAGTTTTTGTCTTCCCCTTTCCAACAAACTATTTCAATCTCTTCTCTAGATGTAGTTTCCAACAATGTTCATCATCGTGACCACTTTTATTGCAATGAGTGCAATATGGATTTCCTCCTCTTGTCACTGTGGTGGTATTCTTTTCCTTCCTTTTGAACTTATTTAATGGCTTATGTGGGATATTGGAAGGTTTATTTGTGGGATCTTCTTGAACATGCTTTCCCCTATTCTCAAGGTGAGTGGCTTGCACACAAAATTTGTCAATACTGGTGGGGTTAAACAAGAGAAAAGTATGACAAATATAACTATGAAGTGAAACAATATACTTCATTAAAGTTTCATAATAATCCAAAGGAATGTTTAATGCAAGATATTTCTTCCTAAATTCTTTTGTGAAGCTTTGTACAATTTGACCTTTACTTTTCCTTAAAGTTTTCCATTCCATCATTGCTTTATGTAAATAACCCAATGGATAAAATTGCTTCCTTATTGCTGATTTAAATTCCGACCACAAGGAAAGAATATTACCACACTTACTTATGTCTCGAAGTTTTCTCTCCCACCATATGAGAGCGGTGCCTTCCAATTGAAGATAAGCCAATTGCAGTTTAACTTCCTCTTCATCAATATGTTGAACACGACAATATAATTCAACCTGTCAGATCCAATTATCTAGCTTTTTAGGATTAGCATATCCATTAAACATAGGTAAAGAAAATTTTACATCAAGATTTAATAATGGTTTCTTAAAAGAGGCTTTATGGCTAGAATGATGAGAATGCTAAGAGGAAGAATAACTAGAACTTGATGGTGAAGATGGAGGCTCAAGAGGGTCTCCTACAACCCCTTGATTTACCAAAGCATCATCATCAACATGTGATTCCTTTTTCTTCCCTTTCTTCTTCATCCTCGTATTGTAGTCTCCATACATTCGTTTGACCATTTATGACATGCGATAAAATACCATATGGAAGTTTTTATCGTGTTCATCACGCTTGTCTTCTTCTTCCATTTTATTTCTTCAGGATGCACGATCAACTTCGGGATTGAAAGTCTTAAGAGTTCCTTCACCCTATTTATTCTTGGCCCTAGTAAGAATTCTATTTTCCCTTGGGCATGGAAGTACGTGAAGATAAAGGAAGAAAAAGAAGAATGTGAACTTTGTGGAAGACACAGTGACTGTTTCTGGGTTGAAGTGAGAAAAAGAGAAGAAAAGACAGAGAAAAGTAAGTCATTGGAAAAGGAGATCGAGGATGACAGATCAACAAGAAAGAAGGATCATGGACAACTCAAAAAGTGGAGAAATCCACCATTGGACGCCTTAAAGAACAATGCAAGAAGGAAGGAAAGACATACTGACGAAGCCCTCAAAATACGGGTCAAGTTGACCTAGGGTTTTAGACAACTAGCGTTTTGGTATCTAGGGTTTGGACACCTAGGTTTCGGCCTAAGGATGTCGGTGAGCTATTGCAATGTATAAATAAAGGTCAAGAGGACCTAGGTTGGGTTGTTGTCATCATTACTATTGATCAATATAGTTGTTATTGTTGGTTTTTGTGAGAGATTACTGTTGAGAGAGAGAGAAGCGTTGAATGTGAGAGCCTTCTGGTATTGTAAGATCTTTAGTTGGGTGCGAAGATCAACCCTGCAGCTGGGTGTGCGGGGAGGGGAGAGAAGGAGAGGAGAAGAAAGAGGATCTGCTAGCTAAGAGCACATACAAGAACTGTATGCTTCATCTTAATATATTATAAAGCACAGTTCTTGTAGAAATTTCAATACACTTAATATATTTCCTGCGATTCTCTTGATCTAACAATTATGCCACTATTAAATACAAAATCGCTTCTACTATTATTCTTGTGTAAAATTAAACCATGATCACAATCACAATCACAAAGCGAATATCAAGAACACACAACACATAAGTTTTACCGGGAAAGCGTAAAGTTAAAAACTCCACTATCATATATTATGTATATCACGAATCAGGAAACAATCTCATACAAAACTCTAATCCAAGAGCTCTCAGTACAATACAATCATCTCACACTTTCATACACAAATTAGCAAATACATGTGCCAATTTCCGTGTCCAAATAGCTTGCCTCCTCTGCACAATCTCTGCAATTCGAATTCTCACAATTGAATTACTACACAAATTGCCTAGCTTGCACATGCTCATAAGCATATCCACTGCATGTGTGATCAAATCACAATCGATAGCCAAACTTTCCCTTTCACCTATTATCTCAATTGGGTCTCCACTGGATCTAACATGCATGTAGTTAACCATGGTGAATCTTCAGTTGCATGTGAGTTCACTGATTAACTAAACTCTCACTAGTGCATGTTTAGTTACAACTAGTACAACTAATCTTAACTCACTTAACTACACTTATAATTCTGTTACAAATCCAACTCACTTAGTTATGAATGAAATAATAGATTAATATTTATTGTCCAATTTATTTAAGGGAAAAATAAATTAGACACATGTTTCTTGTTGATTTTTCAACAGTTCTGTGGATGTATCCCTAGAGAGAGGGTGAACCACATATATTTGGTGTTGTGTGTGATTAGTATTCTATCTTTGTCCTTGATATACTATGATTACATTACTATGTTAGATCTGATAAGTAGATGTGCAGAATAGACCTAAGATGATAGGTGATATATGAATGATGTGTTATTCTTGTATTAGATCCACTTGATATTCCCCTTGGTTGTAGACATCCCTGTCCTGCAACCCCCTCATAAATGCTTCAAGTGAGACTACATATGCTTTGCAGGTGTTTCCAAAAGGACTAGTAGTTAGGGATTTTTGGTGCACTCTTGGAGCTGAACCCTGGGTCTGCCCTTGTGCCAACAAATGGTTCTGTTGTCGGGATGAGAATCCTCTTGAGGGAATGTCAAGGTGGTTTCCATCAAAGAAAAAGATTCAAAAGTGGATATAATATCAATAAAAGGACTTCACTGAAGCCCATAACAAGAACCCTAATCTTAGTACAGAAGGTTGGTTGGAGAGATATATCTTTACTGATATACATGAGATATTCTTTGGAGGAATCCATCAGGAGCTATATGAGTGGTTAGCTAGGTTAGTAGATACCCATTTTGAGATCAGATCTAGACCTCCTATGGTTTGGACATCAGCGATGATCCAAAAGGTCAAGAGATTCGATAACACTATATCACGAGCAATAAATCACTAGTTCGATAGCACCATTGGAGGTTACATCACCAAGTTTGTTGTTGACAAAGTAGAGTCATTTAGCCAAGCCGAGAGATATTTCTTCAAGGCACCCAGAGGGAAATTTTTACAATTCCTGAAGTTAAAAATCAAGATGCTATTGCATGAAAAGAACATCTTGAAGATACATTAGGTTGGTCGGATCTAGAAAAGCTAATGTTCAAAAATTCGGATAGTGACAGTGACACAGAAGATGGACATACGAGCAGTGGAAAAGTGTTCAGAGAAGTTCACCTTGCGAACTTATTCAAGCAGAACTATGGGGATGAGGGTTTCTACAGTGGAGAAGAGGTAGATCTAACAGAGGAGGAACATTCAGAACCTTTTGGGATAGAGGAAGGGAAAGCTGAAGAGATTCACCGAGAAGAACCTGAAACTTCAGGAACGGTTGCATTGATTTAGTAGTATTAAGAAATCAAATTAATTCAAGCCACTAGAGCATCCAGAGCAGCATCACTAGTAGTCCACCACATACTCAGTCAGGAACCCTAGGAATATCTATGGTATATGAGATGAGACTTCCCATATTTAGGGGAGATGGATCCGAAGATCCTGATCAACACCGGTTCCTCTGTGAAGCCGTGTGGAACATTAAGAATGTCACTAATGAGGTTGTTAAAAGAACTTAGTTTAGTACCACTATGAGGGATCGTGCATTGAGTTGGTACATGAAGCTTGTCCAAGGAATTGCATAGCCTAAGCCTTTGAACAAGATCATGAATGAGTTGATTGCAGATTTCAAGAAACCTAAATCAAAGTCACAATGTATTACAGAGCTGAAAGAGATCAATAAGAAGGTAGTTGAACCCATTTGGGAGTTTGATCAGAGGTTCAAGACCTTAAAAGGCCGGTTGACTTTTCAGATCCCAGATGAGTAGAACAAAGAATGGTTCATCGTTTCTCTCTTACCACACATCAGAGTTCCTCTGATGCAATAAAATATTTCTTCATAGTCTGAGGTGCTAGAGATCTCCATGAATCTAGAATCATACCCTATGGAATAATCTAGCTTAGGTATGAGTCAGATCTTGAGTCAGCTAACTAGTTTGTCTCTGCAGGTCGAAGATATGAAAAAAGACAAGGGAAAAGATAAAATAGAAGACATCTGGTGTGTCAGGTGTAGATAAGAAGGCCATGAGAAGGAACATTGTCCCCTATTCAATGAATACTTGGATTTTGTAGCTCCGAGCCCTTTGAAGCTAGTCACCTTACCTTGGTGCGAGGTATGCGGAAATAGACATTGCCCAGGTGAGTGATATTACATGCAGAAGTATGTTTAGACACCCACAAATTTGTATTGCACGTTCTGTAAGTTAGTGGGACATGATGATAATGATTTTAGGGCTTACAATCTCATGCATGAAAGGTCGAGAGACATATACAAGATTCAAGGCGAAGCACAACAAGAAGGACACACTATGCAGCATAACTCCCCTGAGAGAGGAAACTTTAATCCTCGTGGTGGATTCAGAGGAAGAGGGAGAGGATGAGGAAAAATAATTTGTTATAAATTCACACAACTAGGACACCTCACAAGGAATTTCCAGAACTCTTATACTACTTGCAGCTATTGTAGCTCATTTGAACATGTTCTAAAATATTGTCATGTGCTGCTAGCTAAGCTTCAAGAATGAAGAGGACCTCAACAGAACCCATAAGTACAACTGATATATGCTGAAACTCACGGAGAAGACCCTAAAGTGGCTATTATCACTATAGGAGGCGTTGTTACAGGAGAAGATAGAATGATCCAAGGAAAGCCTACAGAAGACTCAGGAATCAGGAAAGCTACAGAGAAGACCCAAAACTTTGATGCAAAGATAGAAAGACAAATATTTGAGGATGAAAGAAAATAGTTCAAAGTAGATTAGGGCTCCTCATCGAAGACAAGACCAAAAGTGAGAGAATATGGAATGCCTCGGGCATTTGATCAGTCTACTTCACCAAAAGAAGCAAAAGAGGTAAGAACGCTCATATAATTTCTATATACTTGTATTAAATTGATTCAGGATGAAAGCATTGTAAAAGAACTACAAACTCTAATTATACAGTATGAGATAGGAAATATAGACCCTTTACTAAATAGGGAAGTACATCAAATCGGTAAGAAGAGAAGGACCAATAAGGAATTACATTTGATTGCTCAAATAGGAGAGTATGAGATAGACTATGTGGTCCTCGACTTAGGGCCAGAGGTCAATGTCATGACGAAGTAAACATGGGAACTGATGGGAAAACCACTGTTGATATGTTCCCCTATCAGTCTTAGGATGGCCAATCAGCAAGATATCATCCCCTTTGGATGATTGGAGCATGTCCCTGTGGACATCGACGGAGTAATAACATTTGCATATTTTGAGGTAATTGAGATAGTTGAATATTTGCATATTTTGAGGTAATTGAGATAGTTGATGACAATTGTCCTTACCCTGTGTTGTTAGGAATTGATTGGGATTTTAATAATTCCACTATGGTTATTTTAAAGAAAAGACACTTGAATTTTGAAATACATGGCCTTAGGTTCATCACACCTTTAGATCCAGATGAAGGTCAACGATACACAAAACCTATCAAAGAAGAAGACCATGCATATGCACTAGAAAATATATACAAGATGACATCTAGACAGTAGGATTATATTAATCCTACAGCCTATAGGAACCTAAGATGGCAATGTGACAATGCATGTTCATCAGACTCAGAAGAATAACTATAGAACTGGAAGAATAATATGTATGAAGTATATACAAGATGATGTGCTAGATTAACCAAAGAAGTTCATTGGATCAACACAATAGTAAGTAACTTACCCACCTTTGATGGTCTAAATCCTTTAGAAATGTTCTTGTCGGACTTTGAAGAAAGTGTACCAATACAACAAATATTGTTGGCAATGGATGAGGCATTGAAATCCACAAGAACAAGATGGTGGGGGACACACAAAAACAACATTGCAAGTTGGGCACAATGTCGTACCCTGATGACAATACGGTTCTCAGCACAAGTAGAAGGTTGTGAATTTCGCTACATAGGTCGAAGTTTTCCAAAGGACCATGTGTGAAGTTGTGAGCAAGCATGGAGCAACATTCCTCAAGAACAATGGGTGCACAAATTCATTAACACGCTGGAAACGACACCTATCAACTATTACCTTCAAGCAGAGTTGTGCCTCGTCACTACAGATTGGGAAGGTATGTCTCAGAATTTTGTAAGCACCTTCTTATTTGAAATTCAATATCCTTCAGTAGATCAAGCATTACAGATTTTCAGACAGAGAGTATTTGAGGAGGCCTCTAGCCTATCCTTAGAGAAAGAAGAGGACAAATGGACTATGCCTCTCCAGAATCTACAAGGTTGTTACAACATCAATGTTGATGAAGATGATGATATAAGGAAGGCGAACATCACAGAAACAAAAGGCCAGAGAGATGTGGAAGGACCAGGAGTCGAGTTACCATTCATTGGCCAGCTAATCAATATTAAGAAGGTCAATATTGGGACAGAACAGACCCCAAAGATTGCTAATGTTGGAGATTATCCAGATGTTGCTACCATTGACAAAATTATAGAGTTACTTCATGAATATCAAGACTTGTTTCCAACCAAGTTCACTAATATGAAAGGCATTAAAGGGCCTATGTGTGAAATGAGGATTCCCTTAAAGCCATATGCAAGACCAGTCAAATGGAGAACTTACAGATTGAACCCTAAATATAAGGAGAGAGTGAAGATTGAGCTCAACAGAATGCTGGAAGGAAGGATTATAGAACCTGTCGAAGAGTCAGAATGGATTATCCCTATGGTGGTGCAAGACAAGAAGACAAGAGAGATCAGGATATATGTAGATCTCAGGAAGCTAAATGATGCTTTTTTGCATGACCCCTTCCCTACACCATTTACTGACGAAGTTTTAGATAATGTGGGAGGCTAGGAAGTATATTCTCTTACATATGGATTTTCAGGATACCATCAGATCCAGATTTCCAAGGAAGATCGCCATAAGAACACATTTGCAAAAGAATGGGGATCCTACCAATATACAATGATGCCATTTGGATTGAAGAATTCCCTAGCCATCTTTTCCAGGGTGGTGGTCTAAGCATTCAAGGAATTTTTGCATAAATTTCTAGAAGCATACTTTGATGATTGGACTGTTTTTAATTTATTAAAAAATCATATTGAATGTCTAAGGATAATGTTGGATAAATGCAGGCAATGTCAAATTGCATTAAATCTGAAGAAATGCATCTTTTTTTCATCATTTGGAGTGTTGTTAGGTCATATTGTATGCAAGCAAGGGTTGTTGGTAGACCCATCCAAAGTTGCCATTATAGTTGATCTGCCACCTCCTACTTCAGTCAAACATTTGCACACTGCGCGGTGACACACAGGATACTACAAGAAGTTCATTAAAGGATATGCCCAGATTACAACACCCATGGAGAAGATTTTGAAGAAATTTTGTTAATTCAGTTGGAAAGAAGAATGCCAACAGAGCTTCGACACACTAAAACAGAAGATGGTCACTGCACCCATTCTAGTTTTTCTAGATTGGAACAAGGATTTTCATGTACATGTCGATGCATCTTCCATTGCCATAGGAGATTTGTTAGCACAACCAGGAATAAGGGACATCAACCACCCATTAGAATTTTCTAGCAGGAAGCTATCCACAACTAAGATTAATTATACCACTACTGAGAGACAAGGATTAGTCATGGTGTATGCATTGCAGAAATTTCTCCACTACTTGTTGGGAGGACACTTTAAAATGTTTATTGATGAGTCTGCGTTGAAATACCTGTCAAAAATCCAATGTTGGGGGGGGAGAATATGCAGATGGATTCTGCTATTTCAAGAATATGACTTTGAGATCATATTAAATCTAGGAAGAATGAACAAAGGTCCTGATCACTTGTCTAGGTTGGAACATGGTGAAGAGCCTACTAGTTTGGAGGATGCACTGTCAGACGCATAGTTACTGGCCATTAGAAATATTGATGACCACTTCATAGAAATAGTCTAGTTCCTATCAATAGGAATGGCACCTAGTGAGTATACAATTCCTCAGAAAAAACAATTAGTAGTGCGCGCTACATACTTATCACTTATAGTTGGACAACTATACAATATGGGACTTGACAAGATATTGAGAAGGTGTGCTATGGAGGCAGAGTGACCATTGATCTTTTTATAAGCTCATGAAGGCATTGCAGGAGGACATTACACAGGGAAATAAACTGCGCAGAAGGTTTTGAGAGCTGGCATTTGGTGGCATACCTTACATAGAGATGCTAAAGACTATTCCAGTTCCTACGACATTTTCCAAAGAGTTGGGAAACCTTCCCAAAGGGATGAAATTCCATTATCACCACAAATGAGCCTACAAGCATTCAAGAAATGGTCCATTGAATTCATTGGACCTATAAACCCACCAGGAAAGCGCATAGGAGAAAGGTACATAATTACAACAACATAATACTTGACCAGATGGGCTAAAGCAAGAGCACTCAAGGACTGTAGTGCAACTACAGTTGTGTGCTTTATATTTGATGACATCATAACCAGGTTTGGATGCCCAAAGATACTTATGAGTGATCAAGGCAAACATTTCATCAAGAAGACAATTGAAGCCCTGACTGAATAATTTGCAGTCCACCATCAGAAGAGCACACCGTACCATCCACAAGAAAATGGGACAGTGGAAGCATTCAACAAGATCTTGGAGATAGACCTGGAAAAGATTTGCAATGTGAATAGGGATGACTGGGATTTAAGAGTACCAACAATATTATGGGCCAATCGAACCACTTGCAAGAATATGACAATACAGACACCTTTTAATTTGGTATATGGTATTGAAGTTGCTATTCCAATAGAATATTTGGTACCAAGCCTAAGAATTGTTTCCTTTACAGATATGGATGACACTGGAGATGTTCAAGAAAGGCTTCCACAGTTGGTAGAATTGGAGGAAGACAGATTTTTTGTAGGATTTCATCAGCTGGTATAGAAGGAAAGAGAGAAGGCCTATCATGACATGCACATCAAGAAGAAGACATTTAAACAAGGTGATATAGTATTGATATATGACAGTAAGTTTAGAAAACATTCTGGGAATTTCAGAACGCAATGGCTAGGGCCATATGAGATCACTTATGTTACAGAGGGAGAAGCTATGCAATTGAAGACTCTGAATGGGGAGTGGAAGGAAGGATTAGTGAATGGGAGTTGGTTGAAATTGTACTATGACAATTATCTTCCCCACAGTTCTCAGTAAACGCAAGAAGAAAAGGGTCTAGGTACAAGGTGTAGTTCTAACTGGGTACCAAACACAGAAAAGACAGCCTGCACAAGGAAGGAGAGGAGGCAAAAAGAAGAAAGCAGAGGCTACACTGTGCATTCTTAAATCAAAGTAAAACAGGAAGCTGAGATCTAGAGAGCTTTAGGACAAGTCACAGGTGAGTGTTGGGTGCATGTTGGCCCTTGGGTATGGAAGTACGCAAAGATCAAGGAAGAGAAAGGAGAATGCGAACATCACATAATACACAATGACTATTACTGGGTCGAAGTGAGAAAAAGAGCATAAAATACAGAGCCAAGTAATCCATTGGACGAGGAGATCGAGGATGACAGATCATAAAGAAAGAAGAATCGTGGATAAATTAGAAAGAGGAGAAATCCACCATTGGACACCTTAAAGCACCACGCGAGAAGGAAGGAAAGACAGGTTGGCAAAGCCTTGAAAATACGGTTCAAGTTGACCTAGGGTTTTAGACACCTAAGGTTTTGGTATCTAGGGTTTGGACACCTAGGTTTTGGCCTAACGATGTTGGTGAGATATTCTAATGTATAAATAAAGGTCAACAGGACCTGGGTTGGGTTGTTGTCGTCGTTACTATTGATCGATCTAGTTGTTATTATTGGTTGTTGTGAGAGATTACTATTGAGAGATAGAGAAGCATTGAATGTGATAGCCTTCTGGTATTGTAAGATATTGAGTTGGGTGCGAAGATCAACCCTGGAGCTAGGTGCGCAAGGAGGGAAGAGAAGGAGAGGAGAAGAAAGAGGATATGCTAGCTAAGAGCGCAGAAAAGAACTGTATGCTTCATCTTAATATATTATAAAGGACATTTATGTGGATGTAGCCCTAGAGAGAGGGTGAACCACGTATATTTGGTGTTGTGTGTGATTGGTATTCTGTCTCTATCCTTGATATACTATGATTGCATTACTATGTTAGATATGATAACTAGATGTGTAGAATAGATCTAAGATGATAGGTGATATATGAATGTTGTGTTGTTCTTATATTAGATCCACTTGATATTCCCCTTAGTTGTAGACATCCCTATCCTGACACCCCCTCATAACTGCTTTGGGTGAGACTGCATATGCTTCGTAGGTGTTGTCGAAAGGGCCAATAGTTAGGGCTTGTTGGTGCGCTCTTGGAGCTGAACACTGGATATGCCCCTGTGCCAATACATTCACACTCAACAATTCAAGTCAAATATGACTTCTCTGATACCAACATGATCCAGGATCTTTTCATCGAAGTGAATTATAAAGAATTGAATTAAATGAGCATAAATTAAAGTACACCATTAAAGAAGGAAAATCTCAATAATGAAGAGACATAACCATCAAATCTGAACACATAAAAATTTATAATGATTTCATCCCTAGTGGACTACGTCTCCAGGTCCTTCTCTTAAATGGATAGGCCTTTTTATTAACTCAAAGAAAGAAAAAATACATAATTATACCTCATTCTGAAATCAAGTTGCATAATTTTTGCTCAGATCAAAAAATAGACAACACCACTAAATGTGTGGGGTCAAATTACCCAAAAGTGATTGTCTTGACACTTCAATCTGACTCTAGCACTTCAAGGCCCAAGATAAAATTTGTCTCAGTTTTTGTGCCTTGCAACCTACAATAAATTTGTCTTGTAAAGCATGCTAATATGTACCCTCAAGCGCCTCTCTTGCAACCTAGGAAGATTCACTTTTTAAACAAAAAGGGAAGATTTGCAATCAATGGAAGGTCATTGGCCTTATGCTTAGCAGAGCATGTATTAAGGTATTGAATAAGGGGAACATCCTGGGGTCAATCCCGAGGGCCTCCCCTTTTGGGTATGCATTGTAACACACACACACACACACACACATATATATTTGAAACATGTTGTTCTGCTAACTTTAGCAGTGCTTCTAGATAGTCCATTGGGTGCCATATTTGGCAGGGTCCCATTGGATTTAGCGGTCCTACCAAATTTTTGATATATATATTTTTTTGGAAATCCATTCTTGGGCTGTCATTGGGCATTTTCCCACTGCCACGTGGTAGCCAATGATTGGGCCATGTGGTAGCCAACCATTAGGCCACGTCAACCAATTGTACCATCACCTTCCATGTCAGCATACGACCTGCCATGTCATCCTACCATGTCAGCCTACCACATCATATTCCACATCACCATACGGACTGCCACATGGTTGTATGAACTGCCATGTGACACATTTTTACTGGTCCATGAAAGGAAATGAAAATGCCAAAAATGGGTGACACGTGGCATCCTCTAGTGTTGCCACATCACCATGTTGATGTCATCATGACATGTGTCACATATTGTGTATGCCACTTATGTTGTACGGATGTTGACCTCATATGTACTGATGCTAATGTCAACAATACAGATGCTAACTCATCGCCTGCTAACTAGGCTAGGTTGACCAAACTTTGACTGCCAATATCTTTTGATCTGTAACTCCGTTTGACGAGTTGTTTGCGCTGTTGGAAATATTGCAACGTGATATTCGCGATGATTCCACTTTCACTAAGATTTTAGAAATTTTCATTTTTACCCTTTCTCTGTCTGTTGAGGCCATTATGATCTTCTTGAGTTGCTTCTATGATTTCTGAGTTGTCCTTAGTCTTCTCTGGATCCTTTTTGGATCAACATACTATTTTTACTTTACATCTGAGTTTCTTGGATTAATCCTTTCCTTGGGAGTGTTTTACTATATATATGAGTTTTTTCCCTTGACATACACATACATAGGCGAGCTTCCCTTTGGTAGGGAACATACATACATGAGATCTTTAGGCTTACTGGATATGTTTGATGTTTGTTGGGTGAGTTTGGTTGGTTGCTAAGTCTTCTTGGGTCTCTGTCCTAACTGTTAAGTGCTTACAAAGTGATAGGAAACCTTCTCATTGTTGAAATTTTGGGAAATATTCCTTCTTATCATCTTTCTGATTGGTTGTCCTTGCACATTTGTCTGAGTGTTGTCTTCTTGGTATCCTGATTGACTTGTCTCTTTTTGCTTGCAGTGGAGTCTGTATGTGAAGTTGTTATTCAGTCCTTGCATTGTCTTTTCTTTATATCGAAAACACAAAAAAAAATTCTCATTTTTCATTATGGAATTTTCTCTTTTAATTACTTAGTATTGATCTTGACACATGTGGAAATATTGTGTTTTATTGAAATTGTATAAATTACATTGAAAGCTGCATTTAAAAGATTACCATCTCTTCAGAATTTAAGATTAGGACTTAACAATATTTTTATATTTTCTCTTTAATATGCTGAGTCATAATATCATCAGTTTCACTACCACACCTCTCGAGTAAACAAAAGACATTAAAAGTAACGTTGATTAACTAAAATTGATTAGAAACAATTTAATTTCTCAGGGTACACAAACAAGCATAGGACATAGGGCCTTGGAATAGGATTTTGCGAGTAAAATTCTCTAAGGATATTAAACTAAACATATGTGTATGAATAGGGAGTGGTGAAACCCATTGTGTAATTAGTGACATAAGGAGGCTCCACTCACATCAGAGTTAAGCATAAGGTCACGTGAAGTTGGTTGCAGAGATAGCCCTATAATACCTTATTAGCGTCAGATATATTTATGTGGTTCTATTCATATTTGGGGGTCTTGCTAGTACCTTTACCGCAGTGGGAGGTGGTTCTTTCAAGATTTCAGGCTTTGTTACTCTACCCATACGGTGGAACGTACTTACGACTATTCGCCTGTGCATTGGTTATATTGTGGTGGCTCTAGTTTCTTGACATAAGTAGCCACATAGGTTACCTAGGGGTTATTATGCAGGTACCCTAAGTCAAATAAGGGTCAAACAACACACAAACTTTATGAAGGATTACCTCTCTGGTAGGATCTGAAAAACTACATTGTTAAGCCCACGAGGTCCCTTATAACTGATTCTAATGCCTCCAATATTTTGAAGGGAGTCTCAAGCCCCCTCTTGGGAGAGACATACATACTCTAGTGAGGGAGGCCCCTTTTCAACTACTATATCTTGTTTGTGTGTATTTTGAATTTTTTTCTTTATTTTGGTGTGCTCCCTAATTATTAGTTGGCCCTAGGATTTGGTTTCATATCTTGAGTCTTGAGTCATCATGGAGAAATACCGACCTCCTCGTAGGTCTCACCGTTTGTTGAAGTTACCACCACATTTTGAGTCTTTACCGAAGTTTTGTTCTAAAAGGTGTAAAGTTAATAAACATGGTATACATATCTCCACCTCCTAGACTTGTGATTATCCAGTTATGAGTACTGAGTCAAATCCAAAATGACACAAGGAGTCCCTTGAATCATATACCTTCTATGATTAGTGTGATCCCTTAGACTCCTTCAACCATGATGTTTGTAGTGCCGAATATTCTTGTCCCTATTTCTACCCAACCTATGGTTTCTACTCGACCCATACAAACAAACCCTTTTGGGTCTCCTTTTGGTACACCAAGATACAATTATCAGTCCATACCTTCGATATCTAACCATTTTTCTTTTGGTATTCCCAATATGACATTGCAACTTTCATCCTCTATTCCAACAACTAATTCAAATCCTATTTTTGGAGTTGGGGGTATGGATCCTCTGCATTCTCCTCTCTCATTTGGTGGAGGTCATATTTCCCAAACAAATCCTATGGTTGGAGGCTAGCCTCATTTTTATTTTGGGTCTAATCCTAGTCTCAATGCTCCTAGATGGAGTACTCAAATGAGAAAACAAATCACTTCCTATATTCTATCCTTTCCCCTTCTTCCTCCATGCAAATTTAGACAAACACATTTGTTATGAAAAATCCCCCTCTATCCTCCAGAGTTCCACCCAGAGGGATTCAATTTCACGCTATGGGAAACCCCCAGTATGGAGCTCCACCAGCTAGGGGAAATGTTTATAACCCTCATTATGCCTCCCCTGCAGGTATGGTTCCCATACAACCTCTTATGAATCAGTCTGGAGGAGGATATTACCCTACCAGACAAGGCCATGGTATATACTAGAACCTTGGATGGCCTGCAATCCCTCAACACCAATATTTCCCAGGATCATGGGCTCAAATGTCGCGACCCCAACTCCATTTTCTATCCACACTTAATCTTCCATATTTTTCGATATTAATGAATGAATCAATGCCTCATGATATGTCATGCCCCCCCGTCCTCACCAAGCTTCCTTCGGTCATTCTAAAATTCTAGGGAAAGACTGGTGAAGGTTTGGGTGATCATGTTAGTACTTTTCATCTTTGGTGCTCATCCAACTCCCTTAATGTTGATTTTATTCATTTGATGCTATTTCAACGCACCCTCAAGGGGGTCATCGCGAAGTGGTACATTGAGCTACCAGGGGGAACATACAGAAAAATTAATAAGATGATCTTGGTCTTTCTCAACCACTTCCAGTTGTTGATTCATTATGATTTTGGCATAGAAATTTTGTCAACCTTTTGCCAAGATAAGGCCACGCATATATTGGACCATATCCAATAGTGTCATAGATGGAAGAGGTTGATAAAATCCTACATTCCTCCATATTTTCTATTGGATTTGTTCCTTAAAACCTTATTATATTATATTTCAAAGGATGTTTCTACATCCAAAGTAACATCTGAGGAAGAAGCTATTTTCAAATCCCAAGAATTGGACCTCATATATGCTCAGTTTGGGATGTTGTATGAAATTATTCCTAATGCATTGCAGTTGAATTATGACCCTAGAAAAAATCTCGGGCCTCATGCCGAAGAAATCATAGGCTCTGCAAATTATAAGTCTACAGACATGGTGACGAACCAGTTGAAGGACTTGTCTCTAATCCAGCCTGTATTAGGACAAGCTTTGACTTCATCCTCTGCTCCCACTTAGTTGGTGAAAGTTAATTCCATACAGTCTTCTCAACCAATCCAAATGGTAACCAACAAGTAGGAGGGAATAGAAGGAAAGGATGAGGTAATAATTGTAAGGGTGGGAAAAATAAGAACAAAGCCAAAGATGACACTAGCAATGATAGATCAAATAATAGTGTTGGTGAGGGTAAGAAAGAAAAATGGAAGGTGAAGTTTCCTTGTAAACTTTGTAAATATGATCACCTTACCCACCTATGCCTCAAAATCGAGTAATCCTTGAGGCTCTTTTCACAACCACCCGTTGTGCTGACCAATTTGTTTTCTCATAATCAATAATGACTTCGGGGTCCTCCAACACCGGAAATGCATCGAGCGGGAGTCAAAACCCCTTAACACATGAAGGTGGCCATCTATGTGTTAATATGGTCAAGTCTCAGATTGATGTAGCCACTTGATATCATGATTATAGTTCTTCACATACTATTATAGGTCCAAATCATCCCCCTCCTTCGGAAACACCCTTGCATATTGAAAATTCGATACCTCCACCTCATATTTCGAAAGGAGTACTAAAATGCTCCACCCACAATCTAGAACTATTCGATTTTCAAAGATCTGGGTCAAACCCCTTGTGCGATGTCAGCGTTGGATGTGATCTAGATGTGTCCTTCATAGAGGAATGCCTTTTTATCTCATTTAGGAGCTTTAGATTCATGTGGCTCGAAGGTTATTAACTTTGACATCAAAGACATTAAACCTCACTTACCTTACCATGTGACCTTTCAAATCCATGTGGAGTACACAAAAATTACCATCAAACGCATTGTAATTGATGAAGGTTTCACAATGTGTGTGATGTCCCTAACCTATTGGAAATCCATTGGCTCTCTGACTCTATCCCAATATATGACCATGCTGACCACATTTGATGGGAATTCATTTCAATCCCACAACATTCTTCTGGATTTTCTAGTCCAGTTAGGTGGAAAGACAGTGGAGGTTGATGTTGAGGTGGTAGATGCACCTCTTGACCATAATTTACTACTAGGTAGTAATTGGACTTAAGCCATGACCGCGGTCGCGTCATCTATTTTCCGCACTTTATGTTTTACTCATGAAGGGAAAATAGTGATGATTGATCAATTGTCCTTTGAAAATTCTAGTCCTAATGCATCAGTTGGACCTTCGATTCCAGTGATCGATAATTCTGGGTAGGAAACTAAGGATGTTGGTGTCAGAATGTATTCCTATCTCATGGGTAGATTTGATTTCGTGGCACCAATCCATCACATTCATGCCATTTCTAGTAAATATTCATCATTGATGAGGTCTATTCCTTTCCTCACTTTGTATTTCAATGACCCTTGGACCCTAACTTCCCTAACTATGTCGTGTGAAGGTCAGTCGCACATTGGGATGGAGGATGGAAATAACACTATCAAAGGCAGAGGTTGCGTATTAGGCTATTATTAATGCTATTGCTAACCTGGATCCTTTCTCCTCACAGATGAATAAGGATGATCCTGTTCTAGAGCCCATATGGGTTGCCCAGCCATCTTGTTCATATGATTTACTCAATGATACTTTACCTTTGTATGAAGCCATCTTAGACGCCATGTATGGTCCCAATAGGCCTTGGGACGATATGCATCATTGCTCCTATTTTGTCCCAGATCTTGTTAGGATTGACCATGATGAATTTAGATCTACCTTGAGTGATATGGTTGGCCATGCTATGGTTCCACTAGATATGCATGGTATTTATGTCAAAGGAAACATGGAGAATATTTCTCCTATCATCATGATCGACATCTCTCGAATTCTGGGAAAAATTGAGAACGTATATATCGATGCAGATTGTTCGCTTGGAGAAATTCAGATCTACACCAATCTTTTCAAAGAATTTCGTGACGTATTCACTTGGTCGTATGAAGAAATGTCAAGGATTGACCCCAACATTGTTGAACATGAGATAAATACTTATTGTTAAGAACCAAACATCAATATAGCATAGAAAACCTCAGGAAAAGTACTCAACGCCTTGAAAAAGAGATAATTTCAGATAATAAGCCTCTTCGAGGGGGAAACCTCCTTTTACCCC
>JZKD02S0002230.1:581454-592145 GCA_000966675.3 Picea glauca | reverse complement strand
TGAGTAGAAATAGTTGAGAAAGTATGGAGATTTGTCTTATGGTGGAATTTATTGTTTTTCCCTTCTAAAAAAAGAAAATGTGTATATATGAATATTCATAATTACATAACTAAACTACAATTGTCTAAATAAAATTGTTGAACTAGATAATTGTAATTAAAGAATTTCGCAAACATTTGATTGGTTTATTGTCTTTTATAAAAGAATAGTCTTGTTGATTGGATTGGATGCATACATAAATTACTCTAAGGGTGATAGTTATTGATTATTAGTACATACACGAGACTTTTATGTACTAGATACACATGCATTTCTTGTATATGTATACTAGTATGTATGAGTTTTCTTGGCTTACTTACTAATAATGTTGGTTAATTGTTATGAATGTGTGAACCATGTTTCTTTTCCTTTGTATCATGAGATACCTTAACTTTGGGACGAAGTTTCCTGAAGGGTGGGTGTATGTAAAAAACCCGGTTAAATAGTTGCATAGGGATTATTAAGTATAATTAATTCGATAATTAATTGTCCTGATATGGTTTTAGTTAAACAATGATTAGTATTAATAATATTAATTAATTAATTATTTATTAATTAATTGTTATAACTGTTGATTAATTAATTAATTAATTAATTGATTACTTAACACATTCAATGATTTAGGTAAAGTATTAAGGGGCTTAATAACTTTAATTTAATCATTATGAAACTTTACGTATGACAGGTTAAGGATAAGATAATAAAGGAAAAGATAAGATAATAAAGGAGGGGATAAGGTAATAATGGGGAGGATAAGGTAATTAATGGAGGATAGGGAGTCGGTGAAGGAGGGGTGGGAGATATGATGGGGAAGAGTCCTACGGGAAGGGATTATGAAATATTAGGGGGGAGGAGCATTATCATGGAGCAAGTCTGTATTTCTATGAAAGATTGGGAGGGATATCTTTCTGGTTTTTGAGGAGTTGGTTTTGGGGTTTTGGTGAACCATTGCAGGGGGCACCGGGTTGCTGGGGGTTTTGGGCACGGGGGCCAGTATTCCTTATGGTATCCTAGAGCTAGGGAGACAGGCAGGCTGCTCCTAGCTGGTTGGGTGGTTAATCGGTTTGGGTAGGGTTTGGTCAAAGCAGCAGAGAGGACGAACAACTAGATTAGCGGGAATTAGCATCAGGAAGAGGTATCTATATTTTGTTATGTAATTCATTAGATTTTTGTTCATTAGTTAATTTATGCTGCTTATATGCTTATGCTGAATGAAATTGCTTGCTTATTAATCTTATTGTTTAAACATTATGAATTTTTTTGGGGCTTAATTAATTTATGGTCCCTACGGGAACTATTCGCGTATGTATGGATTTTCAAGACCTGAAGAAGGCTTTTCCTAAAGAAAACTTCCCGACTCCTTTAATTGACCATATTCTTGAAGAGTGTGTGGGAAGAAAATATTTTTCTTTTATGGATGGATTTTCAGGATATAATCAAATTCAAATCAAACCCAAGGATCAACACAAGATGGAATTTATTTGTCCTTGGGGTACTTTTTCATACCGTAAAATGCCTTTCAGCCTTAAAAATGCCAGAGAAACCTTCCAACATGCCAAAAACGTTTCTTTTCACGATCTCAAGCAAATTTTCGAAGCTTACCTCAATGATCTCGCTAGTCACTCTCGTAAGAGAGTAGATCACTCCACTCACCTTCAATTAGTATTTGAGAGATGTCGTTACTATCGCATCCATTTGAACCCTCACAAGTGCATCTTTTGTGTTAGGTCTGGCCATCTCTTAGGATTCTTAGTCTCTGAGCATGGGATCATGGTGGATCCTATGAAGGTTTAGGCAATACTTCGATTTCCTCCCCTGTGCAACATTCAAAAACTTTAGGGTTTACAGGGGAAGGATAACTTCTTGTGTCGATTCATAGTGAACTATGAAAAATTAATTAAGAGTTTCATGCATCTTTTGAAGAAGGATACCCCATTTATATGGGATGAGCGAGCCAAGGAATCCTTTGATTCTCTTAAAAAATATTTGGTGTCAGTGCCTTTGTTGAAGCCTCCAGACTATAGTAGAGGCTATTTTATTTATATCACCGTGTCTGAAGGGACTGTTGGTATGGTTCTGGTTCAGGAATATGACGAGCTCGATGAGAAAATTGTCTATTATATCAGTTGAAACTTGGTCGGTCCTGAACTTAAAGACTCTCATGTAGAAAAACTAGCCTTGGTCGTCGTACATGTAGTTCAAAGATTACAAAATTATATATTACTTTGCAAAACTACCGTAGTTGTAGTTATCAATCCATTTCAATACATCCTTACTAGGCGTATCATAGGAGGGAAATAAAATAAGTGGATTGTTATTTTTCAATAATTTGATCTTGATTTTGCTTGGGAAAAGTCTAAGAAATCACTAGTTTTTCCCGAGTTGATATCATACTTCCCTCAACTAGATGAGGACATTATTCATGAGAATTCATTCATAGATGATCATATCTTCCTTATCTTTTCTTTAGAACCCTGGTATGGAGACATTCTAATTTATCTTCAAATCTTGAATCTATCCCAGCATCTGTCGAGAGACAATTGACAATGTATATGTCATCAAGCTAAAAGTTACCATATCATTAGCAACACTTTGTATCATCGAGGAGTAGATAATATTTTGTATCATTGCTTGAATCAAGAGGAATATGAGTTGGTTATCAGTGACTATCACAGTGGGTCTTGTGGTGGTCATCTACATGGGCTTACCACAACCCAAACAACTTTGTGAGTCGATTCTTTTTAGTGGTCAATTTTTAAAGATTGTGTTGAAGCGATCAAGAAGTGTCACCCTTGCTAGGTGTTCACTCAGAAAATGCACTCACATCCAAACCCTCTTCACCCAATCATCACCATCAATCCCTTCACCAAGTGGAGGGTATATTTTATGGACTATAACCCAGCTTTGGCTAGGGGGCATCAACATATTATTGTGGCCATGGATTACTTCACTAAATGGGAAGAGGCGATCCTTATCATTAAATCCAATGGTAAGACAGAAGCATTCTTCATATTCAACCAAATTATATCCCAGTTCGAAATCCCAAAACATATTTTCATTTATCATGGCAGTCACTTCCAGAATGAAATGATGAAGGAGTTAGCAACAAACTGGGGTTTAAGCATGGTCATTCTTCCCCTTATTATCCCCAGGAAAATGGACAAGTCGAGGCGGTGAATGAATCTCTCAATACCATCTTGCAAAAAACTACCAGTCAAAGTAAATATGACTGGAATATAATGATTTAACTTGTGGTTTGGGCATATCGAACCTTGGTAAAGACTTCCACCGATTTTTCTCCTTTTCAGTTAGTACATGGTGTGGATTTGATCCTTTTGATTGAATGCGAAATACCTGTCAGACAGTTTGATTAGGTTGATGGATAGTTGGTATGGATTTTTGGTGGTCATTGATTTCAACTATTGGAGAGTGATATTGTAGATTGATTTCAACCCTTAGTGATTGATGTCAACACTTGGAGAAAGTTCGGTAGCGAATTCCGATAGCACAAAGGTTTGGGTAATGGGACCAATGTTTTTTCATGTATAATGGTATGACTTTTAATATATTTTAAGGTAATATTATTCTATATGGATAGTACATGTCATTCCATCTCTGGTGGTATGTGGAACGTCACATAAATCCTCACGGTTAGAGAGTTATGGCCATGAGAAATTGGAGAACCCAGGTTTGGGTAATGGATCCAAGTTTGTTTTATGGATAATGGTATGAGTTTTGTTATATTTGAAGGCAAGACTATTCTATATGGATATTATATGTCATGAAATTTCCATTGGTATGTGGAACATCACATAACTCGTCGCGGTTAGAGAGTTATGGCCATTTGAAGTTGGAGAAGCCTCATGAGTCATCTAGAAGGCCCAAAAAGTTAAAGTAGTCAAAGTGGTTTAAGAGATTTTTAGAAGGTAAATAATAAAGTGAAGTGATGAGTGTACTATAATTCAAAGTGAATACAAAATAAATTATTTAAATAATAAAGTTATTGGATAAATTACTAAGTTGGCAAGTGGTTAGAAGTGGGTTAGCCCTAAAATAAGGAAAGTGGTTTAAGATGGTTAGAAGGTAACCCCTTGAGGTAAAGTGAAGTGATGAGTGTACTATAAGTTAAAGTGGATACAAGATAAATTATTTAAATAATAAATTTAATGTATAAATTTCTAATTGGACAAGTGGTTAGAAGTTGGTTAACCCTAAAATAAGGAAAGTGGGTTAAGATGGTTAAAAGGTAACCCCTTGAGGAAGATACATGAAAGTATAAATAAGAGACAAGGATCTCTCATTTTATATCACACTTGAGAATATTAAATATCTAATAATAAGAGACAAGGCTCTCTCATTTTATATCACACTTGAGAATATTAAATATCTAATGGTGACTAAGGTAACCAAAGGATATCTAAGCCTAATTTCAGAGAGAAGGTGAAGTAAAGAAGGCCGAAATTCAAGGGAGGATAAATTCTTTTGATGATGTTTTCTAAGGTATGTTATTTACAAGTCATCTCACCATTTTCGCAATAACATTTTTTATAGAATGATTCAGACCGTGAAATTGATAGAACATTGAGAAAACATATCCAAGTAGCTGTGGTACAAATTTCAACTTGTGGTTTGTTGTAGTTTTGGAGTTACACTCCATGGAAAATAGGGTTTCTAGCTAGTCTTGAAGCAAGTCTAAAACATGTGTTTCAGGTAAAAACGTCATAACTTCTTCATAATAGATCCAAATTAAGTAATAAAAAATGTGTTGGTTAGAGTGCAGTTTGTAGTATCCGGTGTAACATTTTTAGATCTATACAACAAATATTCTGTGTAGGGCATGCTCTACAATTTCTCTCTCTAGAATACTCCATAATTCAGCAAGGTATGCCATTTTTGCTATAACTCTTTTTCTGAGAGGTTCCAAGTAGTGACACCTGGAGGAATTGCAAAAAACACACTGAAGAACATTGTGTACTATTTTTATATCTTTATTCATTATGTGTACATAGTTATGATTATTTCAAGTTAGGGTTGTTGACTAATCCAAAACTAGTCATATGAGACTAAAGAAAAGTTTGATGAAAATTCTAGTCTCTTGTTGTTAAAGTTAAGGAAGGTTTGCAGGTATGTGATCATATACACTAGGTATATTACAGAGTTACAAGTGATATTTGGATGATGAAATTTATGAGGGATTTTGGTTGAGGTGCATGTTGGGTACATGGTTGAGACAAGTAGTTGATGAGTTGGCACATACATGAGGTGTATAGTTGATTATTTTGGTACATCTTGATGAGTAGTTGATACATGATTGGTATGTACTTGGTACATGGTTGGAGGTACTTGTTAGTATTATTGTTGACACATGGTTTATGAATGATGTAACATACTTGTATTGGTATATTATTAGAAGCATATATTGGTCTTGGTGATGATTATGAGTTGTTGTGTTATGCTTGGTTGATGAACATTTTGAGATTTTTCTTGGTGATTGATTTTGGTGAGTAGATCTGATTTGGTTGATAATATTGATGAGACAGGTTGTTGTGATAGGTTGTTTGGACAGGTTGTTGTGATAGGTTGTTTGGACAGGTTGTTGTGACATGTTATTTGTACAGGCTTGGTGCATGGTTGATACACTTGTTCATGGTACAGTTTGAGGTACATGTTTGGTACATGGTTGATGCACTTGTTCATGGTACATGTTTAGGTACAGATTTGTGCATGGTTAATGCACTTTTTTATGGTACAGGGTGTTTGGTACATGTTGGTGCATGGTTGATTAACTTGTTTATGGTATAGGTTGAGGTACAGGTTGATGCATGGTTCAGGTTATTGGTACAGATTGTTTGGTGTAGGTTGATTGGTACAGGTTTATAGTAGTATATCTCATAGTGATAGTGTGAGAGTGGTTCTGTCATTCTACTTCTATGCTAGGGTGGTTGGATCGGGCAAGGATGGGTGGTTGTAGCCACCTTCCAGTTGTATCTGAAGAACATAGGGGGTTGTAGCCTCCTTCTGGTTGTAGCCAAAGAATTGGGGAATTGGAGCTTCCTTCAGGTTGTAGCTTGAGAAAATAGGGGTTTGGATCCTCCTTCCACTTGTAGCTAGAAAAAAAAGGAATTTGGTGCTTCCAATGAATGTAATTCTTAAAGACATATAAAAAAAAACATTATGTGATTTTCTCCCACTTTGGGTTTCCACGTAAAACAATGGTGTACTATGTATGTGTGTGATTTCTCATTTGTTCATTGTTTATTTACTCTGCAACTATTGGTTGATAATGCTACATTGATATAACACTTGCATTTTATGGTGAAAAAGGTTTAAATTTCTCTATTACTAATTCACCCCCTCTATCAGTAATCCAACAATTGGTATCAAAGTCAGTTCCTTTAGGAAACAGTTTAATCATTGGAAGGAGATCATGGATTATTTTGATAATGGAGTACCAATGTTTAATGGTCATAATGGTTTTAAGTATGAGATGTGGAGCATAAGGACAAAACTATTTTTGCAGGAACGGGGACATTATATTTAGCTATCAATTATTACAAGATATGATAGTTCAAAAATGGAAAAGACTGTAGCCAAGAGGGAATTGAAGAAGAATAACAAAATAGCAATGGATTTCATCTAGGAAGGATTACCTAATCTGGTAAGAGAAAAGGTTGGTAAATTTTCATCAGCCAAAGAACTTTGGGATACGTTACATGACATATATTCTTCTCCCATTGCATATTTAGAAAATGCCAAAGAAGATGCATATACAGAACAATAAGAAAGATGCTCATCATGTCAGACAAGTTCAGAAGCAGAAGAGTATGAAGAAGCAGAAGTTGATTATAGAGAAAAATTGATTAGTGCAATTGAATATCTAAAGAAAGAAAGAGAAGAAAACAATTCATCCAAGAAAGAATTGATGAAGAAAAAAGAAAGTGTTCAAGGTTTCAAAAAGGATCAGAAGGTCATCAAGAATTTAAGAGCTCAACTAGAAGAGGCCAGAAGAATTGAAGAAACTCTAGAATATCAAAATAAATGTTTAGAAGCCAACATAGCAGCACAAAAGGAATAATCGGAAGAGAGAGAAAATATATTGATGGATCATCTCAAGAAAAGAACCAATGAGTTAAACCAACTTGAGGAAGAGTTTGGTCAAGAAAAGAGAAGACCGGAAGAAGAAATAATTACATTGAAATTCCAACTTGAAGAAGCAAAGAGAACATAAGAGGTCATGAAGTCTCAGATAATGAATAAATAAGCAGAGGTTGAGAATCTTGAAGAAGAAGTTCTCACACTAAGAGTCAAAATCGTCAAGCTCAACAAGAACATTGAAGAGACAGAAAATTCCACATCAGTTGTAGAGAATGAAGAGAAACACTCTACGTTGCTAGAAAAGAAGAATGAAGAAAACAAAAAGAGTTATGCAGAAGTACTCAAAGGAATGAATCATGGTCAACCAGAATCTAAGAAAACTAATAAAGATACATCTTCAAGAATACCATCCATGTTCAAGCCACAAATAAGCTTCAATCATGATCATGATCAGTCAAGGAAGAAATTCAGAAGGACTACACCACAAAGAAGATCATTCACTCCCAGGTATGCAAATTTTTTTTATGGTCATTGTTTTTATTGTACTAACTTTGGACATAAGGTTGCAGATTGCAAGGATTATAAAAGAAATGTTCAAACAATAAATGCCTATGTGGCCCCATGTAACATTGAATGTTACAAATGTCATAACTATGGACACATAGCTTGTGATTGTATAAGCATGATCGATACTTCCATGAAAGAGAACACTGATATCAGATATAATAAAGTATGGATAAGAAAACAGGAAGAACATGTGAATAAAAACCAGGTCCCAAAGATCACACGATTGGAAATAAATTGAGATGAAGAAAAATCTACGGAGAAAAAGAAGGATGTCAGATATAGAAAGGTTTAGAAAATAAATGAAAGAAAAGAAGGACAAGTAAATAAGGAACATGTTCAAGATATTGTACTTTAAGATATTGTAGTGAAATATGAATCCATAGATAGAAAGAAAGAAGCCAGAGCTCAGAGAGATGATGAATCTACCAATGAAGATGATGATGAATACACATCAGATCAAGAATTGTTCTGATCCATCCGACTTACAGAATCCCGGGTAATATGAATATTAGACAGGGGTAGTCTATGAGATAGTTGTGATAGACCAAAGAACCATCCTTCGAGAAACTTTCAGAGTTTGAGAAGACAGATCTAGAGAAGTCAGTTAGCATAAGTACATATTGATAGATTAATCAAGAGTTCAAGATAGTATAGTGATAAATGGGTCAGCATTATGGACAATTGCGCAAGTAGAGTCTTGGACAGTAGGGACAGAGATGGATTTGTAAGAATACTTAGTAGGTTTGGATAGATATATGAAAGTGGATGAGAGCATGGATTCATAGATTGGTTCAGAGACAAAGGAACATTATCACAATGGATGATAATTACACAGGAAATGGCTCAAACAATGCTAATGGATTCCAAATTGATAGATATTTTTTGGACACATGCCGTGCATACAACAGTTCACATTCAAAACAAAGTAATTATCATAAGAAACAATGACAAAACTCCCTATGAACTATGGAAAGGAAGCGCGGACAACAACCTATACATCAAGGTAACTCAAGGTAGTATCTTATTAATTGAAATTTATATTGATGATATTGTTTTTGGAAGTACTAATGACAGGTTAAGCCAGGAATTTGTAAAGGATATGCAGAATAAATTTGAAATGTCATTACTTGGAGAACTATCCTTCTTTCTGGGTCTTCATATATGTCAAAGAAACCAAGGAATTTTTATTTCTCAAACTAACTATATCATAGAAATGTTAAAGAGGTTCAGAATGGAAGATTGCAAACCAATTACCACTCCTATGAAAACCAATTGCAAGTTGAGAAAAGATGATGATTCAAAGTCTTCAGACCAGAGGCAATACAGGTCAATGATTGGTAGCTTACTATATGTGACAACATCCAGACGAGATGTAATGCAAGCAGTTGGATAGGTGGCGTGATTTCAAGCAACACCAAATGAATCACATGTATTAGAAATGAAAAGAATTTTTAGATATCTAAAAGGAACAAAAGAGGTTGGATTATGGTATCTAAAAGGAAATGATCTATCACTTATTTCCTACACAGATGTACATTGGGCAGGTTGCATTGATGACCAATGAAGCACCAGTGGAGTATCGTTATACTTCGGTGAGTGTTTAGTATCTTGGCCAAGCAAGAAACAATCATCAATATCCTTATCTACAACCGAGGCAGAGTATATTGCAGAAGAAACATGTTGTACACATGTTCTATGTATGAAACAAACTTTGACAAATATACAGTTTGAGTATGATGAGCCCATTCCAATATATTGTGATAATACAAGCACCATCATTATCTCAAAAAACCCGGTGATGCCCTCCAAGACAAAGAAAATTCCAATCAAGTATCACTTTCTATGGGAACAAGTTGCAGAGAAGAACATCCGAGTTAAATATGTGGGAACAAAAGAAAATTTGGCATACATCTTTACAAAATCGCTTCCACGGGAAGCCCTTGAGTATCTTCTGCAGAGACTAAGAGTAGTTTCTACTCCAAAATGAATTATTTTGAATGCTTATCTTATATTTCTTAGATATACACAAGGAAGCACCATAATAGGACAAAGGGGGAGAGATTTATCAGATGCAAAGGTAAATTCTTAGAGAGAGAGCATAGAGGCATGTTTCCAAGGGGAGTGATTGTCACAAGGGAAGAATGAGCGATATGACTTCAGAGTGATACCCTTTTTCAAAGGGGGAAATATTATTCATATGAAGTGAAAGAGAGTAATCAAAGGCTTATAAACACAAAGAGAAATCAAAGGCATGTAGACAAGGGGAGCAGCCCCAAGGAGAGTTCAGTTAGGGGGCGCAGTCCCAAAGGGAGATACCCTTTTCCATTGATTTCAAAGGGGGAGAGATAGAAACATTGATGAAGAGTATAAGCATGAATGTTATCATGACTAAGTGTTGCCATCAATGCCAAAGGGGGAGATTATCAGATAGCTGGCTTAGGTTAATGGATAGTTGGTATGGATTGTTGGTTTTCATTGATTTCAACTATTGGAGAGTGATATTGTAGATTTATGTCAACCCTTAGTGATTGATTTCAACCCTTGGAGAAAGTCTGGTAGCACAAAGGTTTGGGTAATGAACCCAATGTTGTTTCATTTATAATGGTATGAGTTTTAATATATTTTAAGGTAAGACTATTATATATTGATAGTACATGTCATTCCATTTCCGGTGGTATGTGGAATGTCACATAACTCCTAATGGTTACAGAGTTATGGCCATGAGAAGTTGGAGAACCCAGGTTTGGGTAATTGAACCAAGTTTGTTTGATGGATAATGGTATGAGTTTTTTTATATTTGAATGCAATACTATTCTATATGGATAGTACATGTCATTCCATTTCTATTGTTATGTGTAACGTCGCATAATGTCTCACGGTTAGAGATTTATGGCCATGTGAAGTTGGAGAATCCTCATGAGTCATCTAGAAGCCCCAAAAGGTCAAAGTAGTCAAAATGATTTAAGAGAGTTTTAGAAGGTAAATAATAA
>JZKD02S0002230.1:563274-581404 GCA_000966675.3 Picea glauca | reverse complement strand
AGTTGACAAGTGGTTAGAAGTGGGTTAGCCCTAAAATAAGGAAAGTGGTTTAAGATGGTTAGAAGGTAACCCCTTGAGGTAAAGTGAAGTGATGAATGTACTATAAGTCAAAGTGCATACAAAATAAATTATTTAAATAATAAATTTAATGGATAAATTACTAATTGGACAAGTGGTTAGAAGTTGGTTAACCCTAAAATTAGGAAAGTGGGTTAAGATGGTTAAAAGGTAACCCCTTGAAGAAGCTACATGAAAGTATAAATAAGAGGCAAGGCTGTCTTGTTTTATATCACACTTGAGAATATTGAATATATACAGGTGACTGAGGTAACCAAAGGATATATAATCCTAATTTCAGAGAGAAGGTGAAGTAAGGAAGGCTAAAATTCAAAGGAGGATAAATTCTTTTGATGCTGCTTTCTAAGGTATGTTATTTACAAGTCATCTCACCATTTTAGAAATAGCATTTTTTTTCTAGAATGATTCAGACCGTGAAATTGATATTCCATTGACAAAATATATCCAAGTATCTGTTTTACTAAATTCATCTTGTTGGTTTTTGTAGTTTTGGAGTTACAGTCCGTGGAAAATAGGGTTTGTGGCTAGTCCTGAAACTAGTCTAAAACAGGTGTTTAGGGTACAAACATCATAACTTATTCATAACAGATCCAAATTAAGTAATAAAAAATGTGTTGGTTAGAGTACATTCTTTGGTATTCTGTGTAACATTTTCAGATCCATACAACAAATATTCCATGCAGGGCACTCTCTACAAGTTCTCTATCTAGAATAATCCAGAATTCATCAAGGTATGCCATTTTTTCTATAACTCCTTTTATGAGAGGTTCCAAGTAGTGAAACCTGGAGGAATTGCATAAAACAGACTGAAGAACATTGCATACTATTTTCAAATCTTTATTCATTACAGGTACATAGTTATGATTATTTCAAGTTATGGTTGTTGACTAATCCAAAACTAGTCATGTGAGACTAAAGAAAAGTTTGATGAAAATGCTAGTCTATTGTTGTTAAAGTTAAGGAAGGTTTGCAGGTATGTGATCATATACACTAGGTCTATTACAGAGTTACAAATCAGATTTGGAGGATGAAATCTATGAGGGCTTTTGGTTGAAGTACATGTTGGGTACATGGTTGAGACAAGTAGTTGATGAGTTGGCACATACATGAGGTGTGCAGTTGATGATGTTAGTACATATTGATGAGTCATAGTTGATGAGTACTTGATATATGATTGGTACATACTTGGTACATGGTTGGAGGAACTTTTTAGTATTATTGTTGACACATGGTTTATGGATGATGTATCATACTAGTATTGGTATATTATTATAAGCATATATTGATCTTGGCGATGATTATGAGTTGTTGTGTTATGCTTGGTTGATGCACATTTTGAGAGTTTTCTCGATGATTGATCTTAGTGAGAAGATATGATTTGGTTGATAAGATTGATGAGATAGGTTGTTGTGATAGGTTGTTTGGATAGATGTTGTGACATGTTATTTGTACAGGTTTGGTGCATGGTTGATGCACTTGTTCATGGTATAGGTTGAGGTACAGGCTTGGTACAGGTTTTGTACATGGTTGATGCACTTGTTCATGGTATAGGTTGAAGAACATGTTGGTGCATGGTTAATGCACTTGTTTATGGTACAGGATGACTATAGGTTGTTTAGTACAGGTTGGTGCAAAGTTGATGCACTTATTTATGGTACAGGTTGATTACAAGTTTAGGTATAGGTTGATGCATGGTTCAGGTTATTAGTACATGTTGTTTGGTGTAGGTTGATTGGTACAGGTTTACAATAGTATATCTCATAGTGATAGTGTGACAATGGTTCCATCATTCTACTTCTATGTCAGGGTGGTTGGATGGGGCAAGGTCAGGTGGTTGTAGCCACCTTCCAATTGTAGCCAGAGAACATAGAGGGTTGTAGCCTCCTTCTGGTTCTAGCCAGATAACTAGGGAGTTTGAGCTTCCTTCATGTTGTAGATTGAGAAAATAGTGGGTTGGAGCCTCCTTCCAGTTTTAATTGGAAACCAAAGGAATTTGGTGCTTCCAATGAATGTAATTTTTAAAGACATATAATAAAAATCATTATGTGGTGTTCTTCCACTTTGGGTTTCCACGTAAAACACTGGTGTACTATGTATGTGTGTGATTTCTCATTTTTTCATTGTTTATTTACTCTACAACTATTGGATGATAATGATACACTGATATAACACTTTCATTTTATGGTGAAAAGGGATTAAATTTCTCTATTACTGATTCACCCCCCCTCTCGGTAATCCAACAATACCTTCCCTCAAACTAGAAATTGAGCTCCTACCTAACACATTTGATCTTGAAGAATGCCTTGTGCACTTAGAGAATCTATATGAGCAGGTTCAAGATTCCTCTACGACTATCAAAGCGAATAAACAACATGTTAAGGTTCAGTATGATATGTCTTTTTTTCCTCGACAATACATTGAGGGTGACCTGGTTCTCCTACATGATCAAGCCAAAGAACCATTTGGGGTAGGAAAGTTCAAACCCATGTGGCACAATCCTTATATCATGTGACGTGTTTTAGAGAAATGATCCTATGAATTGGAAGATTATGAAGGGAATATGTTGGATGAGCCCAGAAATGGTCTCTACCTTAAAAGGTATCATTCTTAATCCCTCAATATTGTGTGTGATGTTTTATATACTAGTGTATATTAGTGTATATATATATTTTCCTTTGTGTCAACAAATTGATTATTAAGTTTTCCCTTGGTTAGCAGATGTCGACGGAGACTTCAATTTATGTAGGATTCATAAATAGTTCCATTCGTCATACACGAAACATGGATTCCATTGCTTGGGTCATTTACTTACCCGAGGGCCAATTGGTGTCTTCAGGTGGCGTTCGTCTGGAGCCATCAACGAATAATATGGCTGAGTATAACATCATTATATAAATATTACATGACTCCATTTCACATGGTGCTTGGTATTTATAGGTTGGCCTGGACTCCCAGTTATTCGTATGTCAGTTAAATGGAAGTTACCATGTGATAGACCCTACTCTACTTTGATGATTCCTACAGGTACGACGTTTGGAATGATGCTTTGATTTTATTACTTATAATCACATACCTAGAAGTTATAATCATGTATCTAATGCATATGCTAATTATGTTTTAGATTGGAATTTGTCACATAAATAAAGTAAAGAAAACACATTCATGCATGTACACATTGTAACACATATAAGTAAAGTTGAAGACCGAAATTTTTATATTTCATATTTTCAAAAAATATGGTGTCATAGTACAAAATGGGGCTCACACCCTCAAAATACATATATGGCCGATATATAATATGACTACGAAATCTACATCTATGGTGCCAGATGCATATCATGATAACACACTACAACATTTGTGATACATTGAAAGAGTCTCACCCATGCACATGGCACACCCACCACCTTCCATTGCATAGCCTCTGACATATCCTCCACTTGAACCATAGGAATCATGTGCATCAATCGAGATAGGTTCCCCTACACATTATGTAGCATTCTCTCCACATCTCCCCCCACATGCTCATCTCCCTGACTCCTCCGCTAATGTCATGGGAATCCATCTGGTTCTTCATGGACCTACATTTGTGTGACAAAGAAATTGTTAATACTTGATACCATACAAAAATAATTGTGTTTTTTATTCTTTTTGAAAAAAAACAAAAAAACATGAAATATAAAAAAACATTTCTTACCAATATCACTGTAGGAGTAACCTGATGGAAAAGGCATATTTGGATCCCCTCTATAGTGTATCCCGACATGAATAGTCATCAATGGATATAACCTTTTGATGCCACCAGAAAAAGAACTCATCATTGTAGGGGGTTGGCACCCTACCACCTCCTAGCCGCCTCATCACATCCATCCATTGTGGCATGGATGGATCGTGAGGTCCATGTGGAATAATCTATACTATGGGGCTCAAGTCTAGAACCCACTCAAAGAAAAAACTACACAGAACAGATGCAAATCCAAAATTTCTCTTTCTCCCTTGTTTGAAATTCGTCAGCTAGCTCTTCGTGTTAGCCAACAGTGAGGTACACTAGTCATAAAAAGTGGGTTGTAAACACTCCACCGCATAGAACATGAGTGGCCTTGAGGCCTAGTGCAACAAGGATGACCCCAATATCTATGTAAGAACAAGTACAACAATATTTATGCTCAGGTTCTCGATCACCCTGATTGGGAGTTGGATCCCTACTTTATCTATGCCCACAACACAGTGGGTGGAAATGTACTCCTCCTTGGTCATACCACCCCCAACCCCCTGGGACTTGAAATTCACTACCTTTCCCTGACAAGACAATATTGTGATAAAATATATGTCGTCCACTTCAATCCTCAATGGTTTCTCATCGATATTGAATGGCTTTGTCTCTAGATCCCATGGATCCCAACAGTTTATGAGCATCTAGAGTAACCTCACTTGATCCCTCATTCCTTTGAGAGCCCAAAATTTATAAAGTCAACATATTTTTAAATCTAGTTGGCCCCCTGCATCCCTTTCTAATGATGTATCTACCTCTTCATTCTCCCTCTCCCTCCATTCAATCACCGTCCTGCAAAGGAAAAGTCATTTTTGATTTAAATCTTGTCAGAAAATGTTTTCGTGGACTTGTACGCATGATAACATGTTAACAGTCGTGTATAGGGATGCATATACATGAGAATTATTTTATTTTCCCTCATACATGGAGGTATGTATGTGAACCGATGAACTATCACCTGTGTACACCCTATTTTACATGTTGTGCCCTCTAAAACTCAAAAAATGAGGACTAAATTCTAATTTTAAACCATTGAAAATGAAGAGGAGGGGATGAGATCTTACTTGGTCCATATGGTTGCTAATTCCATTGATCATAGCTCCCACAATCGACACTTGAAGATTGTGGGTAAAATGGCCTAAAATGCACTATGTGGTTGAAAAAACTCAAATGGTATGGTAAAATGGTCTATTTTTACTACTAGTAGCAATTTTTTACCTACTTCATATAGTTTGTGCTGATTTTTTGACCTTATGCACTAATAGTACAATGGAAAGAGTTGGTTTTGGTGGTTTTGTCTAGGATTTTTGCAGTTTCTAGCATCATACCACCCATTCATACCTTTGGTAGGTATTTTCTTTCACCAATATATAGGATAGGTTGTCACTCCATTTTGCATTCTTTCATTGTCCTATGACTGTGATCTATCTACCGTAGGAGAGAACCCATTTATTAGTGAAATATAAACTTGTTACTACTACTAGAAGTGTTGTTATTAAGTAGTAGAGGCTTACCAAACATGGGTGCCCTAGTTAGAACCTTTGTGCCATTTGGTACCCATGCAAAATTTATTCCATAGGACTAAGAGTTCCTTATAGTTCTGATATGACTTTGCATTCGAACCTCGTATTCTTACTCATAAGAATTCTAACCTTCACCTATGGGATGCCCCCCCCTAAGTCTTGGTTAAGCTTCTTTCTGACTCTTTAAAAAGTGAAAAGATTGTTGAGTGAAATTGTCTCTTTCACACTTGTTAAATGGATTTGAAAGGACATCTATCTAGTGTAATTTTAACCCTTTTTTGTACCAAGTAGACTGGTTACAAAAAAGGAATACTCTAGTCAACATTGGCTAGAAGAGTTCTCCTGGGTATTATTTTATACTTTTTCGGGACTAGGTCACTAAATATATGAAAAATGACATTCTTTGGATTTAAGTTGTAAATTTATTCCATTCTCCTTGCAGTATTGAGCCTATTTCAGGTTCCCGCTTTCTCGTTATAAGCCTCTTACCTCAACAATTTGCATCACTAGCCTAGTAGAGCTTTGTTTATATCTTTTGCAGCTTGACACCTTGTACCCTAAGCGGAAACATTCCCCAGAGTGTCCATGCCCCGCATGAACTTCCTTGCATTGAGCATAGGTATGTTCCATTGTTTGGATATAGTTTCTTACTCATGACACTCATTTCCTCTCTTTTATCATAACATTTATTTTCCTATGAAAAAAAAAAATACGGGCAGTAAAAGAATATTATCTCATATTGGTAACAGTCATGTCACCTTTGAACATATAACAAACTTTTTAGTCCACTGTCATCCAAATTTTGGGTTTATCATGACCTTAGGAAGTTGATATCGTTACTTAGAGTTTACTCCTTTGACTGGTTATTCTTTCAATGCCTATGGAGAATTCGTTGATGCCTCCTACATCATGAAGTTTTATCATCAAGTCTATGTTGCATGAGTTATCCATATGTCTCATTATTTTGTTCAAAGGAATTCTATAATACTATGTCAGCCATTTCTCAGAACTATTGACTTTGCATGTGTTGGCCCTCAACCAAGTTTTGAGGAAACATTGGTAAGAGTTGGCCCACTTTTGGAATTCGACACATTGGTCGAGGAAGGAGTGCCTAGGAGGAGCTGAGATCATGGATGTCACTTATTTTTTGGGCTATGTGGACTGAGTAAGGGGTTATTTAAGGTTTTTGTAATGGGTTACGGGATGTAGGCCCATAAGGTACCCATTATTAGGCCTTATTGTAGGGGATTGTAAAAGTATAAATAAGTAAGAATTTATTGTAGAAGCATAGGGGGAAGTGGCTAACTACAAGTAGTTCAATTGTATTTGTGCAAGGGAATGTCTATGTGTAAGGCTTTGTGCGTGATAGAAATTTGGCTCTGTGCCTTGACCTAGTTTTGGAAGGAGGATGTGGTGCTCAGTGTGCAGATCTCTTGTCTGGTGCGAAGCTCGACTCTGTGTCTTAGTGCACATGAGTGAATGAATGTAATATTAAGTCAAATAATAAAGAATACGAAGTGGTTGGTGGACGTAGCCCCACACTGGGGTGAACCACGTATATCTTGTGTCTTTGATTTGCTTTGTGTTGTGTTGTTTATGTTATGAATCTGCTCAGTGCTTTGGTTATTATGTATGATAGATAGATATATTGTTGCTTGGTGCTTTACTTATGTTAAGGATGAATGAATGTTAGATATACTCAGTGCTAAGTGCTCAGGATGTATTTATGGTTACTAAACTAGATCTATACTTGGGTATGTTCCGCGATGTTAATAAATTTAATGAAATAATGCATCTAACCTTATAAATGTTACTATAATACTCTGTGAAGTAATGTTATCACAAATCTGTCTCCCATATTGGTTATAGACACCTACATCCTGTAACCCCCCCTATTGCTACCTCGGGTGAGACACCACATACTTCATAGGTGTTGTCGAAAGGTCTGGTATTTAGGGTTTTGTTGGTGCACTATTAAGCGTTGAACCCTGGGTCTACCCTTATGCCAATAAATGGTTCTGTTTCCAGGACCTGAAACTGTGATTGCTGGGAACTAAAGTAAAGAAAAGAGAAGCTTTGTGCGTAGATTGACTGTTGAAGTTCACAGTACTCTACTTTAATTGTGAAGCTCTGTGCTAAGAAAGAAATCCGATCTGAAGAAAAGAGGTAAGATATTAAAAGAGGTAAATCTTTGTGCTTTGACAAGAGAAAGATAAGAGAATTTTTTTTTTTTGAAAGCATGAATTTAAGTATGTTTAACAGATTATGTCCTAGTCTGAAGTCTAGGGAGCAGTTGAAAGAAAGAGTTGATCTGAGTAAAGTTAATACAGATGAAGAAAGATATGTTATTCCTATGCATAGAAAGAGTTTTTGGACTAATAAGTGGATGCAGGAAGCTAGAATTTTTTTTGCAGAGTGTAGGTCCAACACTCTGATCCTAGTGCATAGTACAAAAGAGGTTGGGGAACATTTAAAAGGAAAATAGGATTGACATTGTGCTATAATTTCATAATACCTGGACATATTGCTAAGGAATGTCCTGGTGCAGGTCCTATTTGTCTTTGTTGTAATATTGTTGGTCATGAGGTTGAGGATTGTCCAAGAATGATTGGCTAAAGTTCAATGAATGAAGATGATACAAGAAAAATATGAATGAAGTCAAGAGACTAAGGGCATGTTAGAGAATCATAAAGAGAAAGAATCAAAGAAATCTCAGACTACATTATTACAGTTGAAAGAAATGATGGATGTTCACAAAGATGTTAGTTTACCAGATATCCTGAAAGTAAAACAACGCATAAGTTCAAGAATATAAGACTTCGACATAGACTGTGTCTTGGATGAAGAAACACAAGTGAATATTATGACAAAAGACACTTGGGAAATTTCAGGAAAGCCTACCATGATACCTTCATTGGGAAGGATAGGCTTTGTTTAAGGGAACGATGATAACCTTATGTGGAAGAGTTACTAATGTACCTATTATTATTCATGGAACATCGACTAAAGAGGAATTTGAAGCCATTACGTTTGTTGAGAACAACGCCCCTTTCCCACTTTTGTTAGGTAAGACATGGATTGAGAAGGATCAAATCATAAGGAAAGCATAGGAAGAAGCTACAGAAAAGAAAAAGAAATAACTACGGGATTTCATAGCTAGAAAAATAGATCAACTAATAGAAGAATGAGAGGATAAGTTGAGGCAACGAAACAAAGTAACAAAGTAGGATGGACATACGGCAAGAGAATTATCTTTCAAGGTTGAAAGAATGCAAGAAGGATTGAAGGACCTATCCATTCAAGAAAGAATTATATCCACCCATGAAGTATTAAGTGAAGGGATGTTGACTTTAGACCCTTTGATGACACATAAGTAGTGCTAAGCCACTACATTAGGGTAAGATAGAAATAAAAATGGAAAGAGGATTCTAGATATAGTTAGAGATACTCAGATCCTAGGGAAGAAGGAAAGGAAGCTCAATAAAAAGAAAGCTAAGTTGGAAAATATACAAGAAGATACAGAGAAAAGATGGAAGACTTTGTAGACTGAAACCTTGCAGGAGGTAGGTTCGTAGGATTTGAACCCTGCTAGAGAAATAGGACCACACAGAATGGGACTTTTCCCTAATGAAGCTATATGACCGTTGGATGCACCTCGACCATTAGAAAAAATCTCTGGAATGGTTAGAAAATGAATTTATGGACTGATGGACCACTTTTTGGACATTGAGACCGTGCCATACCAGACAAATTCACATTGATGGAAGCATTCCTGGCCATTGGAAGAATCTGTACAAAGCCTTGCTTATTTAAATTGTCGATCGCTGCGTCGGGACCACTTGTTGCTACCCGTGATTAACTGAGCCAAGAATATAATTGACTATCTGATGAGTTGTGTTATCAGAAACTAGAGCTCCCCATCTATTTGTCTACCCCGCTTATTTGTTCATCTACCCCGACCTGTATATTTAAATTGAGAATGTAGGGTGAACCTACTGAATTAGAAAAGTCTGTTGAGGAGGTACTCAAGAAGCTAATGGCCAAAAAACCATTATCTAAAGGTGTACAGGCATCGTCGATTAGGGGACTATAGGATTCCCCTTCAACTGGACATCGTTATGGACGTGTTAACTCTATGACTGAGAAATGAAGTAAGAATCACGACGATCTAGCTAATGCGAAGCAGATCCTATCAATATCACCAGAGTACATTCCACCTTTGGCTAGCACTGTTAACCATGAAAACATCCCATGATATTATAAGTACACCTTGTTCACCGCATATATTCCGAAAGGAATACGCATAGTCGAGAGTCAGTTAGAAAAGATCCCGCTGCTGAAGAGCAACGACTTCAATTTAGGAGACAAGAAGAACTATGCTATGCTAGCACCCCACTGCTACTTGATGAATTCAACTAGGAAGAATCCTTGCCTCGTCTCCCAGCCATTGATAAAGGGATTGGCGAAGTCCACCGTGCTAAATGTAATGAATATTCCCCATTTTGGCCACCACCAGAAGGTTAATGCTTGTGTTAAACTCCTCCCGTCGTGATATCATGGAGGATACCTGTGGCTTGACCGAAGGATTAATATGGATCTAACACTGATCCATCAGTTCATAGGCTTAATCATGAGGGTACCTGACCCTCAACAGTTTTATCTAGGGAAGGCCTCGGATTTCTCCCTGTCACATCACATCAAGGAAGATTACAGACAAGTCAAAAAAGGAAAGCAAGGGTTAGAAGGTAGCCTCTATATAGGATGGCATAGTGCACCTCACTTTCCAAATCATAGCTGGCAATCTCATAAGGAAGAACCACCCCACACAATTCACCTGGTTCGTGGGACCTCACAAGAAAATGTGTAGAGGGAATGCAGATGAAATGAGAAATTTACCTCATCAATGAGCTAGAGAATTATTGTCGTGAAGCCTAGGATTTGGGATATGAATTCCACTACAGTTGGCTAATCATTTTGATCACATTTGTCTCTTGGAAAATACCTAAAGGAGCCACCTTTCTAGAAATTGAACCCTCAGAGCTGTTGGCCTCTAGGTTTTGAACCTTGTGGTACACCAATGACATGACGAAGCAGTGGCAGTTCAATGCAGTATCTCATGCATACTATCAACAATTAAAGGTTTCCATTGAATCATTTCCATGCATGACACCACACACCCTGCACTAGTACTAACTAATAACAAAGTTACATGCATATTCACATTTCATATACATCACTGCACGTTGAGACGAGAACCAGGAAGAGTTACAGTTGTACTACAAGATAACAGATGAAGACATGGAGCATATTACAAAGGAGTCACTGGAGGAATTCATTGTACCCATCACTGATGAAAAAATATTTGACACTGAAACCATAGGAAGCCCCATAGTCACCCAGGTCAAGAATGTCGGACAGTCCAATGGGACGAAAAAGAAGAAAACACAGGAGGAAGTCCATGATATAGAGACTGATGAGGAGGACAATGCTTCTGAAGATAATGGATCTGAATCAACAGGAGGAGGAGGAGACAAAGAAGATGGACAAGGAGGATGTGATGAGCAAGGAGGAGGTGAAGCTAGATTGCCTGAAGACCCCCCCATTAGAACAATAACACCACAGAAGAGGAAGGTTTCTCCAAAGAAACCTTCAGAAAGAAGAAGGCATGCACTAATAAGGCCCAGTTAGAGTCCACGCTCACAGAGGATGATATCTATATGGTCCGTGAAGCTATGGAGGACACTTCCAAGGAAATCTTGCAGAGATATGGAGTGAATCAGGAATATCTATATGGAAGGGTCAAGAAGGAATTGAAGCAAGTACAACAAACTATATGTTTGGTCCACGCAGTACTTACTATTCCCTCCTCGTCATAGCTTGTAGAATTAGGGGATGAACCTGCCCAATTGAGAAGACTTGCAGATGCAACAGAATATCGACTTCAGAAAGTCTATGAAGAGAAGGAGAAGGCCATATAAGCCTTGAAACAAGAGAAATATGAAGACTTGGAACAATTACGAGTATCGCGGTATAGTGTAGCTTCCTATGAAAATGAGAGAGAAGAGTTTCAGGCGATTCTCCAAGAGGAAAAATCCCAACTATAGAGAGAAAAGGAGAAGCTTCTTGCAGAGAAGACTGTGGTCAAAGAAGAGGTGAATAAATCATGTCTCTCTGTGCCAGGCTTGGCACAAGAGGAATAGGATTTGGTCAAGGCTCAAGTAGTGAAGTTGGCTGAGACCATCCAACAGCTTCAAGCCAAGATAGCATAATTAGAGACTCAAGCAATACCGAGCACCCCACAGGAGCTACGTGACCATAGGGAGGAAACCACTAAGAACATAGAAGTAAGGATAATATCCCTTTCCTCGTAGTGCAAACAAATGAGTGATAGAAGCGCACAAACATACGAACGCCTCCCTGAGGATCCAGAGCTAAGGAAGCTTGAAGCACAGTTACATGAGGTACAACAATAGTCATTCTCTGTGCAGGCCCAAATGAAGTTTCTCACCACAGTCAAAAGAATAAAGATATCCTAGGAGCAATGTGCAGTACAAAAACAAATCATTTCCATCAAGGGAAAAGTAATGAATGTCACACAGAAGCTGCAACCTATGCAGGATGAAGCCTGCAAGGTGTTCAAAGAAATTGAGGGATAGGGATCGCAATTGGAACAAGTGGTTGCATCAGTAGAACATCGTCTAGAAGGGAATGTTAAAGAGCATACAATCTAGGAGCTAAATAAGCAAGAGGATCAGGTGAAGCAACAAGTCGAGGTAGCTCAAGAGAATCTTGAGGCCTTCGAAGAAGATTTGTCCAGACCTGAGTGAATCAGGATGAGTCACATGTGAGTGTTGGGGGCCTATTGGCCCTCGACCAATTTTTGAGGAAACATTGGTCATATTTGGCCCACTTTTTGACTTAGACACATTGGTCTAGGAAGGAGTGCCCAGAAGGAGCTAAGATCGCAAATCTCACTTATTTTGTGGGATATGTGGACCCAATAAGGGGTTATTTATGTTTTTTGTAATGGGTTATGGGATGCCAGCCCATGGGGTTACCCACGATTAGGCCTTATTATAAGGGATTGTAAAAGTATAAATAAGTAAGAATGTATTGTAGAAGCGTAGGGGGAAGTGGCTAACTGCAAGTAGTTCGATTGGATTTGTGCAAAGGAATGTCTATGTGTAAGGTTGTGTGCTTGATAGAAAGTTTTCTTTGTTCCTTGACCTAGTTTTGGAAGGAGGATCTAGTGCTTAGTGCGTAGATATCATGTCTGGTGCGAAGCTTGACTCTGTGTCTTAGTGCACAAGATTGGATGAATGTAATATTCAGACGAATAATAAAGAAGGAAGATCGGCTGGTGGACGTAGCCCCAAATTGGGGTGAACCGCGTATATCTTGTGTCTTTGATTTTCTTTGTGTTGTGTTGCTTATGTTATGAATCTTCTCAGTTCTTTGGTTATTATGTATGATAGATATATCTATTGTTTCTTGGTGCTTTACTTGTGTTAAGGATGAATGCATGTTATATCTACTCAGTGATAAGTTCTCAGGATGTATTTATGGTTATTTCTCTAGATTTATACTTGGGTATGTTTTGCAATGTTAATAAAGCTAATGACCTAATGCATCTCACCTTCTAAGTGTTACTAGAGTAATTTGTGAAGTGTTTTTATCATAGATATGTTCCCCAACTTAGCTATAGACACCTGCATCCTGTAACCCCCATTGTTCCTACCTCGGGTGAGACCTCACCTTCTTCGTAGGTGTTTTTGAAAGGGCTAGTAGTTAGGGTTTTGTTGGTGTGATGTTAAGTTTTGAACCATGGGTCTGTCCCTGTGCCAACAACATGTCGGCCATACCCTCAGTGTGTATCAAAGTCACATGAAGTTGTAGTCCTACCATGCACCCCGGTCCTACTTTCATTATGAGTAGGTAACCTTGAACCCAATAGTCGACATCTCCTCATTGGTCACTAACTAGGTGGTTTTCCCTTATGTTCGACAACAATAAATATATTAACACATTGGGATTCATGCAGTGTCTTCGATTCCATTATCCTTATTGGTGGTTTCCTCACCTTTTTCGACAATCTTCCTTATTGGCTATTATTCATAGGGTATTTTTCATGGACTACTTGCAACTAGTTTATGTGGACGAAACATAGGGTCATTTGTTCGTGAGCATCCTATTCATTCAAGATCCTCCTAATAATCAATTTATTTCTTTCAACCTCATGTTGACTGATGAGAGATTCCCTAATTCTCTCCTTTCAGTGGGTCTCCTCTTATCAAATTCAACCCATCTATTTTGGAAATCAGACCTAGATTCCTATGAGTACCTAGAGGCTTGTAGTCATCAGTGGCAAGTTATCCTACCATCGATAGTTTGGAATAAATCAATGTATCATGATCGATGGATTCATCAAGTGTTTGACCTTAACACCCTTATTCACACTTGTAAGAATGTACTCGGTGCCTTGATACCTACTTTCATTATCGATAGGTTGTCTCACATTTTTTAACTGTATACCTTAATGACCAGTAATTAAACGAAGTCTCATTGTGTTTGACATAAAATCCTTTATTCACATGATGTATACTTGCACCTTCAGTGGATAGTGTAGACGACTTCCATCTTACAATAGCAACATTTGTATTATGTTTCTTTCTTTCATTGGATCGGTACCTATATGACTTCAGTGATCACGGGAGATCAAATTGTACTCCATTGTATAAATATATCTTCAGATTGATTTTGAGACTGGGTTCCACTGGGTCTTGTTCATGACTATGATATCCTATGGCATGTGTCTACTTTTTATTTCCTATTCATGGCCATGAACAACTAGTTGGTATATTTCCACATGGATCTACAGTGTAATTCAAATTGGCATCCATGTGTACAAAGTCATTATGGATTGTAATATTCATCTAGTAACTAGCACTTCGAGTTGAGTATCCATTACTCCACTTCTGGGAATTATAATTTATTTCAGCCATCACAAATACTCCTCTGACCTAACACATTAGGGGGCATCTATTATAGGAAATTTTTCCGCACCCCATGCAACTTTCTTAGATGGAATTTCCATCTCCCTATGCAGATTTGAAGTCCCCTTTTATACCTTCCAGAACCAAAAAATCACTTTTTTCCACATATACACACCCTGCCAGTTAGACAACAAGTGAATATGTAGGTTGTTCCACTACATCCTGCGTACATCGGTTTTGGTGCTCAAAATTAAAAACTATGTCGGGTTCCCATGTCACATCATGAGATCCATGATCCTTGACCTTCCATATACTGGAAACACTCCAAATCGGCCCTTCAGTTCCATGTAGAGGCTATAAATTGAGACATATCTAAGCCTTGGAAAAGAGGAGAGAGAATTCAACTTTTGAGAGAAAATACATTTTGGAGAAATTTCACTTCATATTGAGTTTGCATCCCTTTATGCTTGAAAGTCTAAACTCATTGTTCAACCCCCAATCTATTCCTTATTTGTAATGGAGAGCTTAATTATCTCCTTTATATGAGCTTGCATTTGGTGGAGTATTGAAGTGGTAGAGGCCTAAATGGAGGGAATTAGTTTCTCAGTTCTGATATGTGTCATTACAGAAGTTTGTCACCTATATACTTCTACTGATTATTTTAGTAGAAATACTCTTTTCTCGTCCAATTGATATCTTGCAAATATTTGAATTATTATTCCATGGGTGTATTTGTCTTGTATGTTAATGGATTATGCTAATCTAAAATTATATATTATCACCATATGCTTGTGTATATTGGTTTTTGAGGACAAGTTGTAGGTATAAAATGTAACACACCCATGACGGGGCATAAACATTTTCTCTTTTCTTAATGGACAGATTCTCCAGCCATGGTTTCTAACTTGGAAAGTCGGGGAACTAGCCTGACCTCCTGGTCAATGATCTCTGATTATAGAGCCAAACAACTCTCTGATAGCTTTATGGTCTCGTTTTATAATTAGACACAGAACCTTTCAGTTTCCTGGTGTGGGTCTAAAGGTACCTGTAACCCTCCTCTTTGTACCTGTGAAATCTCGGAGTCTGGTTGCTATCTCCTTTTATGATAAGCCCCTTTCTTGATATTACCTTGGGCGATGGAATTTTGTAACCATGCGATTGAGGGTATGACCAAGTGTGGTTTGAAACCATAATACTTTTCTCCTCGCAATTAATCCTGAGCCTCCATGTGTCATTTCTCCAAAACTGTGGTCTAGATTGCGGCCCACCCTCAAATTTTTAAAGTTCGTGCACCTTTGATCCCCACAATGCGATGGGATATTTGATATCACGATATTGATAGTACTTATAAACTTAACGGCTCAGATCTTCCTCTCTCTAAGATTGACAAACATGATCTACTTCGAGACTCCAGCGTTTGGAGTTTTCAACTCTCAAACCTTGCTTTTCTGCATTGACTATCTCCTGGAGTGGGAGATCTACTGACACCTGTCCCTCACAAATGAAAAATTCAGATGAAATTCATCTCTCCAGCCCTAGATATTTATTTCTCCTTCATTCACCCCTTTCTCCCAGAGTGCTCCATACCCAGAGTTGTATATCAGACACCACACGTCTATTCCGATCAACGGTCTATATCTTCTCTTCACAAACACAAATATCTAGAGTGAATCCTTCTGGAGTGTTGGATCTTCTGACACCTATCCTCTCCAAATTGATGTCCCTGGTCCTCTTCAGGAATTCATCACTTTCACCCTCTACTTCCCTCCAAATTTCTCCATACCCGAAGTTATAGATTTGGCACTACACATCCACTTTCAAATCAATGACCCTTCTTCTACTTTAGGTGTTTGACATTTCAACTAGATCAATGGTTCTTAGGCCATCTTCTCTATCAAAGGTTGAGATCTCCTTCGGGTCTCCAGAATTTTGAGATCTCAAATCTCAAACTTCACCCTTTTTCCCAATGGCTTTTATTCGAAGGCTATAATCCACTAACGTGTGTCCACTTGATCTAACGATCAAGGATTACTTTTGGTCATTACCCGAAGTTCACATATTTGTGCCACCTATGTTCTGGATTTGACGGTTCAGATCTACTTTAGACAATATGAAGATCGACGTTTACTTCAGGTCTTTTCCTGGAATCCAGAGATTCACGCCACCTGTCATCTGGATCTGACGGTTCAGATCTACTTCGCATGATCTGACGGTCGACGTTTACTATGGGTCTTTTCCTAGAATCCAAATATTCATGCCACTTGTTCTCTAAATCTGACGGTTCAGATATAATTTGGACAATTCGACGGTCGATGTTTACTTTGGGTATTTTCCCAAAATCCATAGATTCATGACACATGTCCTCTAGATCTGATGGTCCAGATTCACTTTGGGTCTTTGGGATTCGGGAATATCAACCCTCAACTGAAAATCCTCGAAGAGATTTCTCTGGAGTCCATGATTCGTCACTACGTGTCCTCCTTGATGATGGATGGTCCCAAAATACTTTGGGACTTTAGAACTTTTGTAAGTTCTCTTCTCCTGCGTGTGAAAAGTACTAAGTTTCATGCACCTTTCTTAGATCATATGGTTGTTGATCCTCTGCGTTGCGGTCCAACGAAAATTGTTGCTCCTCCTCCTAAGCTTCTGACTTACTCCAAAATAGAAGATTTTCTAAGTTATCAAAGGGTTCAACCTTTTCTCCTCCTATGGGACCGCCTCCTAGATTTTGTCTGCACTCCTGAAAGAGATTATCTCTTATGATCTTGATTTTCTTGAAGATATTGATTTCCCACACACTCCTTGCGTTTTAGGGATCTTGTCAAACTCAGATCGAAGGTCAACAATGATCGACAGTTCATAGTAACTGCAGGGCCCCAACATGCGTACTCTTTATCAGAGAGTTTGACCTCTGCAATATGGAAAGTGTTCGCTCGACTCTAGTCTAACTGGAATCGTTGATCTTTCAACCTGATGAGATAAACAACATTGGTTTATTGCAGGCCATGAACTGGCAGGTCCGCTAATTTCACCTTCACACATCGCAATGATTCCCAACCGTAGATTTATCGTGTGGTTGGTGTTTGACTTGTTAACCCCAATGGATGTTTGAATCGATTCTGACTACTAGAGTGGCCTTTCTTCTCGTTAAATGACTCCTCTCCATCTGTTGTGTCAAATTATTAAGTCATCGATGGTTCGAGTAACTTGACTATCATCTACATCCTAGATTTGATGGTCAATATGGTTCCTAGGCATCCTCAGATCTGAAGCTCAGAGATAACTTTGAAACTTTGGGACTTTGAGGATTTTACCTCCCTTATGATGTGTTATCACCCCATAAATTATGGGAATCAACTGATGACTTGGATATTATCTGTATCTAGTGTTTTTATTGACAAATGATTTTTCATTCTGCAAATAATTTGAGAAAAGGGAAAAAGAAAAGAAAAAGAAAAGAAAAAAAGAAAAGAAAAGAGGGCATAAAAGAATTGAAAAGAAAAGCCCCATACAATAATAGTAACTTGGCCATACCTTTCAAGCATGGCCAAGTTCTTTTTAAATTTAATGTTGCTAGGTTAGTGAATAAATCTGACCAGACTATCTAATCTGGTTCAGATAGCCCTTAGGTTAGATTAGTGGATAAATATGACCAGACTGTCTAATCCTAGTCAGATAGCCCTTAGGTAGAGTAATTTCTTAACCCAACAGTTTAATCTGGGTTAATTGTCCTAGGAAGATAGGTTAGCATGTAGATTAGTTGC
>JZKD02S0002230.1:548901-561361 GCA_000966675.3 Picea glauca | reverse complement strand
AATCCTTTATCAGGGCATCACCCCAACAATACCGAAGAAATCCACAGACTCTCCCCTGAATGATCATCCAGGCAAGACTGGGCCTAAATTGGGCATCTTCGAGAAATACAAGATGATCAAGAAGAAGAATCAAACTCTTACTAGTAGCACTTATGCCCAGTTTCGGAAACAAACGTCAACTGCGCAGCATAGACTGATGTCTGCATTCGACACAGAGAAGGGTAGGATGCACATGGCCTACCTCCAAGAACAGGTACCGGATCCCAAGGTGATCTCAGACTACAAGAGGGCCACCTTCAAATTCCAGGCGAAGGACGTACACCCAACAGATTAGATGGATATGCACAAACAAATAGGGGAGATGGTTTTCCAGACATTGGCACATGCTTCGGCTTCTGCAGCAAAATTTCAGGTATCATTGAACAACGCTCAGACACAGCTTAAGCTGGAAAGATATCATCTTTTGCGAAGGACAACATAATCAAGACCTTGGAGGAGCCGGTTTTAAAGATCATCTATGATCCGTCAAATGTCAAATCCACAGAAGAGATGATAAAGAAAAAGAATGCAGACATCGCATCCTTAAGAAAACAACTGAAGCTCCTGCCCACAGAGTACTCACAGGCGAAGGAGATAGCAGAGAAAGAAGGTGAGAAGGATGAGATGCTAAAGTTGCTCATGGATAAGAATGCATAGCTCAAAGAGATGGAGGATGAGATGGAGATATTACTAAAAGAGAAAGAGCATATGAATCCAATGGAGGTCATTCCATTGAGTGCCATTCCTATCTCAGGAGCAAGCACAACAACAGTAACAACAATCCCATCTGCAACACCAGTGACACCACAAGAAGGGACAACAGACCTTGCCAAATCCATGGAGAAGATGAACCTGCAAGAGACAGAAATCAACAGGCTGAAGAAGGAGGTTGACAACCTCCAGGAGCTCAAAAATTCTTTTCAAACCAGCCTATCCAAAGAAAAGCAGGTAATTGAGAAGCTCAGGAAAGAACTACAACAGCTCTAGAAACAAACCATGGAAGAAAAGACTTTGGCTGAGGTCAAAGAAAATGTATGGATAGATATCACAAAGTCCATAAATGAGATATGGCCCATGATCCAAATCATGTTTGAACAGAATGAGTTGCTCCAGAGGAGCAAATAGGCCATTGAGAAAATCAGAGTAGAATTGGGGGACAGACCAACTCAGGCTAATGATATCATCAAATTCCTCAATTCCAAAACCAGAGAAGAGCTAGAAGAGATGAAGATAGAAGACAGAACAAAGACAATCCTTGAGGTCAAGAGGGTTTTGACCAAGAGAGGATTAATGCTGCATCTCGAAGAGAAGGTTCAGGTAATGGACCAGGGGGTACAAAAGTTTTTCAATAAGATTGATGCTCTCCAAAAGAAAGGCTTACCTAGTCTGAGGGTCATTAATGATAAGCTAATGACACTCTCGGATTACAAGAAGAGATTGGTGGAAGTGTCCAAAGACAGTTCAAAGTTTGCAGGCATACAAGGGAGCATCACCGACAAAGCATTCATGGATGCCTTACAGTTGGAAATTAGTATCCAACACGAGATTCAATACATATTCCTTACTAAGCCCACATTCGCTAAGTATACAGACATGGATGAAGTGTATCAGAGACTACTCAAAGTCACAGTGCCTAGTCAGCTCAGATGGGAAGAACTCTGTGATCTTCTTGATTAGCAGATGAGTTGTCTAGGTCCAGTCACCTGTCCAGTCAGAAGAGGTTACACAGGAACCTCGCCAACGGCCTACCCCAGAAATTCCGCGTACAGTTGTACTGAGTCATCAAGCAGTTTTGATTAGTTAAATCAGTTAGGCTAAAAATAGAATGAGCACGTCCTGATCAGTTATGATAGGAACGTTTGTAATTTGAATTGTAAATACTTCACCTTTCAAAGTATTGAGGGTTGTTGATCTTTACACCCTGATGCTATCAGACTGTAACTATTTTTGAAGAGATCTTCCATTAATAAAGAGGAAGCACTTTTACAGGATTCTTGAGTGTATTCACTGGTGACGTTTTTTTCTCTAAGTTGAATATTTTTCTTGCTTAGTGATCATATTTTTTTCTGAAACTAATATTTAAAAGTAACGTATGTTGCAGGATTTATCTTAGATACCCTATTTCTGATTTTAAAGGTTTTAATGTTTATCTCCTAAGGTTTTCAATTAAGGAATTCTTAACTGCTTCTTAGTTGAGTAATCTTTCTGATCTTTTCTTCTCTCCATCATTTAAACTATTAAAGATCCAGTGAGTATATTATCTCACCCTGTGGAAGTATTCCTTTACATTTATGGTTTGTATCTCATTTTTATTATAACACAGACCCCATAGCCCAATGGAGGTGTAGACTGTCTCAACCAACTCATAAACACTTTTACAACAAACCTACCTGTTCCTTTACCTAGCCTAATATCTAAAGTTAGAAAAAAAAGCTAAATCATATAGAGAGATACCTCTCTGAAGCTGGAAGGGCTAGATCCTATCTTTAAAAGCGGTTGGATAAAGTTACCTTCATAGATTTCTTCTTTTTCAACCTCTAGGAGATTTACCAAGTGCTAACATGATGAACTTGTTCAGTTCACCGAACTCGTGAAGTCTAATGACTCTAAGGGTTAACTCCTGTTGGAATAGGGGCATACCCAGGGTTTAATTCCCATTAGCACACCAACAAAACCCTAACTACCGACCCTTTCAGCAACACCTGTGAAGTAGATGAAGTCTCACCTGAGGTAGAGGCAGGGGTGGTTGCAGGACTTAGATGTCTGCAACCTTAGCTAGGACACTAATATGTGATTATATCTTTTACATGGAACTTAGCATAGATACTTCATCAATATTTAACCCTTATGGTACTTCGCAGATAGCATAGCGCATCACAGTGAATACTTAGACTAAAGATGATTCAATACTTAGCCACAGAAATATAGATTAGATTTAGCAGATCAAGCACTAAGCATCTTATATATTAGATCTAGCATTCATTCATATATCATAAGCACAGAGCATAACTAGATCTATTTAATCACAACAAGCACTTAGCCTAGAAGGAGATAAACACATTAGGTTGAAGCATAGAGAACAATACACAAAGTTACTGTGGTTCACCCCCACCCCAGGGCTATGTCCACAAAGTCTTCTTCCTTATATTATCTTGGTCAAGTGGTTACAGTATAGAGCTTCAATGAACCTTACTTCACATAGGACAAAAGATCTACACAACTCACTAGATCCTTCTTCCTTGCACTTTAGCACAAAACTACAACAACTTGCACTTAGCTTTTCAATCTCCTTAAAATCACGCACAAAGCACTTGCAATATACATCCAATCACACAGATCCAGCTACTAGCACTAAGCCTTTAGCTATACATCACATAGATGTACTACTATCCTCTACTTACATTGCCTAAGTATCTATTTATAGATCATAAAATGGGCCTAAGCATGGGTAAACCCATGGGACAAGATCCCTTTCCCTTTACATCAACCAAAAACCCTAAAAGGGACCCAAAAATAGGTCTTGCTTCCCTAATTTCCACTTTGCATTACGCTCCATCTTTGGCAAGATATCGCAGTCCCAAAAATGGTCAAATATGACCAAGTATTCTTCAAAACTTGGTCAAGGGCCAACATGCCCCCAACACTCACCTGTGACTCATCCTGAGTCAATCAAGTCTGATCAATTCCACCTCGAATGCCTCGATCTTGGCTCGAGTTGCTTCGACCTACTGCAGTGTGACAACCTCTTGCTGAGTAAATTCCTGGATCAGTGTGTCATTGAGAGGTCCTTCCAGGCATTGTTATGCAGTGATGAAAACTTGTTCGATTTTAGCTCCCTGGCTTTCAAGTTCAGCAAACAGTTGGCATGCCTTTTCTTGGATTGGTTGAAGTCATTGGGAGACTTCCATCACTTTAGTTTGTAGCATATGTACCTGTTGTTGGGTTGTGCATTGTTCTGCGAACCTCTTTATTCTTTCGACTAGGATCAAGGTCTTTATCTGTGCCTATAGTGTGTCTTCATGTTGCTTTTCTTCTTGGAGCTATGCCTCCAATGTCTACAATTCTATATTCTCTATGAGGGTTTCATAGGTATGGGTGCTTCTAGAACTCAACTGCTTGCATTCTAAGGCAAAGGTTTTTAATTGTCCAACTGCGCTTCGACCAGTCGACTCTCTTAGATATCTTATTTATTGGGGGGTCTCGGGCATAGTGCGGAGCTCCAAATCCATGATGCGCTATTGGATTTGATGGATTACTTATTCTAGTTGGGTCACCTGCTATGGGATACGGTCTTCCATCTTCACTTCTATGACCGTCATAGAGTGTAGTGCTTTGTGAACCCTTTCCTGTACTTCAAGTTGCTCTGCTAGCAACTGTGCCTTTTCCTCATGCCACTTCGCTTTCACGGCAATATTTTCTCGTTCGGCCTCATTCTAATGTTCTAGAAGTGATTTTTATGCTTGCATCAAAGCCTGGGTGATTTGTGCTATGTCTTCTTGAGCTCGTCGAAGGCGATCTTCGACTTGATCAACGATCTGGTGTAATTGAGTAGGCTCATCACCTATTCCTGATGTTCCTCTTATCAAGGTCTCTCTAGAAACTGCTTGGCTAGACTGGAGTGCCTGTTGCACTTCTTTGAGTTTTCCCTTGATTCAATTGAATAGCTCCTCCTACTTTTCTTCTTGCTTTTTTGTGAGCTCTAGTGAAACATCATTCAACGTAGAAATTAAGAAGTCAAAGTCATCTGGGGTAAGGGTAGTTTTAAGCATGGTTCGGGTGGCCTTAGCTTTCTTTCAGGAGGAGGGTTTTGGTGGTGTCATCTTTATTTTCATGGAGGGATCCTCCTCCTCTCTAGGTGGAGTAACCTCACCTCTATTTTGTTCAACTTTTGTACCGCCTAGCTCGTCACCGTCACCTCCCTGCGCAGGTGAGATCAAAGTAGTCTTCGTGGACGTGCTAGGGACATCTTCAACTTCGTCATCCTTCTTAGTCCTGCTTGGCCCAGGTGTATTTGGCATAGATTCAAGGCTTTCCTCATCGGACATGTCTGCAGGGTCCACTACAACAAGGAGTTATGTTGACCATTCCTTGGTAATCTCCTCCAAGTTATCTTCTGTCAGCTTGTAGTAGGATTGGAGTTGTTTTTTATGCTCATCACCGCATGTTGTAATATAGGTGAAGTGGTGGTTCATGCTAAATTTCATCAAAGGTCTAAACCTATGAATTACATTTGGGGTGATTCACGGTGTAGACTGAATTTCATTCTTCAGTTGGTTGAAGTAGGTGTGGAAGACAAAATTGGACAGCCACTACTTGTTCATGTCGCTAGAGTACCACATCGTAAAAAACTTCATGGCTAGTGGTTCGAAAGATTCGATCTCTGGAAAAGTGGCTCCCTCTGGCAGTTCCCAAGCGATGAAAGCAATGAGTATGAGAAACCAAATAAAGTGGAACTCATACCCTTGGTCTTGCACTCCTCTGCAATCTAGCTCTAACTAGTTTACAAGATACAATGCCCAATTCCTTTGTAGTCCCTCGGCGCACTTCCCTACAAGGTCAACTACGAAGCCAATCACCTGTGTTGGTCTGTTCTTACGAACTAACTTTCCTGCAATCATCTAACATGCAAGGTGCACTGTGCCACTCTAGATAGAGGCTACCTTGTAGCCTCACGTACACTTCTCTACATCGCCATATGTTTCCTTTATCTGTTGTGCTAGTGCTCAGTCTGAGGTCTTGCCTGGGTAAAAGTTTTGTGGGTCGGGGCCTTGCATGCTAAGTCCTGTGATATGATTGATCATAGTTATATCAACAACGATGCAACGGTCCAACCATAAGTATTTGTTGTGGTAGCAAGACAACAACAACCTGATGCATGCGTTGACTTCCTGGTGTCTACCGAAGTGAGGGATCTTCATTACGTTGAGAAGTGTGGACTATGCGAGGTTCTAGGTCTAGGACTGCGGGACAATCCTAGGATTTATTCCTTTGGTCTTGGTTAAGTATTTATGCAGAGCTAACATTTTGTAGGTTTTGCAATCTCCAAGGTTAAAATCATTAAATTTCAGTGTTGCGAGCTTATCCTGGTCAGCACGTACTGCGTGCACCCCTTTCGAAAGATACATGATGATCAAGGTGTATTCAAAGTCTCTGGGTACACTGTCACAGTTAATATTTCTACTCAAAGGTGGTATGTAAACCAACAAAATGTGCAGGATCAACTTGGCATTTGCAATATCGTCTCTGTGCTTTTTTCTTGTCTCGGTCGTGGTTCTGGAAGGTCCTTCTCTGCGAGCAGTGGAGGGAGAATATTGGAATCCTCTTGTCGATTATGCTTGCACACATGCAGACATCCTTCTCTCTGACATGACTCTCTCAGCCATTAGGTCAATCAAAACTTCTTCAACTACTTTCTCAACAACGCTGAGATCGTCTGACATACAAACTTGGGTCCACTAGCTCAGGTGTGAAAATGAATTCAGAGACTATGATGAACAATATGGGAATAAGGCAATGATCACTAGGTGAAGTAATCTCAAGTTTTGGGCTCAAATTGTCACTTAGAAAAAAGTATTCTCAGTGCGTGGTGCAACGAACTAAGTAGGGAAACTTAGCAATGGTCTTCTTGCAATGGATATGGGGCCTTCATTAACTCTGTTCAATCCATTCTAGTGTTGTCCAATGGTCTAGTGAGAACCCATAATTTATTTTCAACCCGTTCGGGGTGGAAGTGGAACAGGTATATTGATCCAATGACTATGTTTTTGCGCCATGGCGAAGTGCCAGATGTCACTATTCTGATATCTCGATGAAGCTCAATTCTTGTGATTTTTCCTTCTACGAAGTTTCCTCTGGAGTCTTATGTAACTTTCCAATTTTGGCCCTCTTCTTACTTATCTTCCTAGCCTTTTTCCCAGTGAGATTAGTTTATGTCATCCTTTTTCCATTCTGAGTCTTATCTTCTCTCAACATAGTCACTTCACGCTGCTTAGGTTCTTTCTTCAGATCCAAGGGTAATACTCCTTCATCATATGGATTAGGTATTTCATTCTTCTGTGGTTCCTCTAATGCTCTTATAGCTACAACATCTAGGTCCCTGGTGTTTAACAACTGATATCTATTCTCTTGTTCCTCCATCAAGTAGGCGATCCTTCTAGTCATAAATTCCATGAGTTCTTGCTTCTTTTGTTCTAGGTATTCCTTTTCTTCTTTCCTCCAGATCTGGTCTTTTTCAATCTAGATCTTTCCTAACAGAGCTGGAAATGGGGCACGGTCCTCAATAAATCTAATGACTTCGAAATATTCCTCTATTGAAGTTCCATGGGCACTCATAGCTATCTGGGTAATTCTGCCACATAGGGCTACCATTTTGTCTTTAAATAATCTCATGGTTCCTAGTGAAGGGAACAAAGAAGACCTTTCTAGGGTTTCCCAAGTGCTTTCTGTCATAATGTTCATTGGTGTTCCCTCATTCGGAGCACAGTCAATGTCGAAGTCTTCGATTCTTACTTCGATTTTCTCCTTTTCTTTGAATATCTCTAACAAACTGGCATCCTTATGATCATCTAGGGTTTCTTTTATTTTTAGTAACATGATCTCTGATTATTTTTCGGGTTCTTCCATAATTTTAGTCTCTTGATCTCCTTTAGAGTTTGCTTGTTACATATTCATTTTTTCAAGTCTAGCAATCATTCTAGGGAAATCCAATACTTCATGGTCCATAGCTTTACAACAAAGGTAGCTAGGGTTTCTCCCAGGGCATTCTTTAGCAAGATGTCCTAGTATTCTGCAATTGTAACAAAGATTTAATCCTCTCTTTCTCATCCATGATCCCCAACTTTTCTTGTACTGTGTGCTAGGATCATGATGGCTAGCCTACAAAAATTTCTTTCCAGGATCTTGCATCCATTGGTTAGTCCAAAAATTCTTTCTATGCATAGGTATAACATATTTTTGACTATTCCTATTAGACCTATTCATATCAAACTTTCTTTTATCTAACAATGCTCTAGTTTTCAGGCTAGGACAAAATCTATCAAGCATACCTAAATTCATGCTTCAGAAACAAAAAATTTCCACTTATCATACCTATATAGAGCACAAATCTTTCAGATCTAAAACTTGAACTATTCTTACCTTTACTAGAGGCTAGAGCTTACAGATCTTACCTCTTTTCTGCGGAAATTTCTACTTTTACCTTTCTTAGAGCATAAAGTGTTCAGATCTCACTTCTTTTCTTCGATATCAACCTCTTTCTTGTAGATATGACCTCTTTCCTTCAGATCTAACCTTTCTTTCTCAGCATAAAGCTTCGTAGGTCAAGTAGAATATTGCGTACTAGGGAAACAAATCTATGTATAGAGCTTATTTCACACAAAGCATTTTCTTCTTTAGTTCCCAACAATCACAGTTCTAGGTCCCGGAAACAGAACCATTTGTTGGCACAGGGTCAGACCCAGGGTTCAATGCTCAAGAGTGCACCAACAAAACCCTAACTATTGACCCTTTCGACAACACCTACGAAGCAGATGAAGTCTCACCCGAGGTAGAGGTAGGGGTGGTTGCAGGACTTATATGTATGCAACCTTATCTGGGACACTGATCTGTGATTATATATTCTACAGGGCACTTAGCATAGATCCTTCATCAATATTTAGCCCTTATGGTACTTCACAGATAACATAGAGCATCGCAGTGAATACTTAGACTAAAGATGATTCAATACTTAGCCACATAAATATAGATTAGATTCAGTATATCAAGCACTAAGCATCTTATATATCAGATCTAACATTCATTCATATATCATAAGCACAAAGCATAACTAGATATATTTAATCACAACAAGCACTTAGCCTAGAAGGAGATAAACACATTAGGTCTAAGCACAGAGCACAATACACAAAGTTACCGTGATTCACCCCCACCCTGGGGCTACGTCCACAAAGTCTTATTCTTTATATTATCTCGGTCAAGCGATTACAACACAGAGCTTCAGTGACCCTTACTTCGCATAGGACAAAAGATCTGTGCAACTCGCTAGATCCTTCTTCCTTGCACTTCAGCACAAAACTACAACAACTTGCACTTAGCTTTTCAATATCCTTACAATCACACACAAAGAACTTGCAATATACATCCAATCACATAGATCTAGCTACTAGCACTAAGCCTTTAGCTATACATCACATAGATGTACTACTATCCTCTACTTACATTGCCTAAGTATCTATTTATAGATTACAAAATGGGCCTAAGTGTGGGTAAACCCATGGGTCGACATCCATTTCCCTTTACATCAACCCAAAACCCTAAAAGGGACCCAAAAATAGGTCTTTCTTCCCTAATTTCCACTTCACGTTGTGCTCCATCTTTGACAAGCTATCGCAGTCCCAAAAATGGTCAAATATGACCAAGTATTCTTCAGAACTTGGTCAAGGGCCAACAAATCCCATGCTCTTTCCCATATCCAATGGTCACAACAGACTGTGGCTTCTTCCAAAATAGATTTTTTTCAATCGTCTTCCAAACAAGGGAGCCTTCCCTTTCAATAATTCAACCTCTCTACTCTTCCTGAGCTTTGTTAGATCTGAAAGGGTTAAGAGATTTGAGCTCTTTCTCTTGAACTTAATGCTTGGAAGAGTCCTTCTGCGCACCCCTTATGCTCATTCTTCAACTCTAGAACTTAAGTGGTTCTCGATCTCTACCTACCTCATAGAGAGCCTATGCATACACGCACTATCTCTCCTTCGATTTAACAAAATTCCTCCTCCAAGGGACTCCAAACAACTATGAGTTTTGACATGCGTACGTGAAACTGTGCCCAAGATCGATGAACTCACAGTTTGTGGATCTAGTTTAAGCCACTACAAGGTGCAAGCATTTACGAATACAAAACATGTCCAATTCATATAATGTATTACCTTCCTAATTACACTATCAATAAGACACAAAATGGGATATAGTATAAATCATTAAGAAAACATATCCATCCCTGGGTCATTCACAATATATCTAACTTTATTACACAATTACAGCTCAATTCTCTAGGGTATGAGAATACTTATCTATTACAAGTTGCATCCAACCAACTGACTATGGGTGTGTGCCTTTCCACCCAACCATAGGCTCAGAGGCACTCATTATTAGCACTCTGGAAACCCCCGTGCCAAGCCATGATATCACTAGGGAATCTATGCCATCGCTCAGAGAAACTCTCTCTGTCACAGCGACCCTACGAGGTTTATCATATGCTTCCTCAACATCAAGATCACATTCGGTCCTTCAGGTCATGTTGTCTGCACTCCCTTTGGGTTCGCGCATCTCCCTCATGATCTTGATCTCTTGTCTGTTGCCTCCTCTTTTGTTGTGTATCTATATGTATATTACCTTCCTTCCTTTGGAAGGTTTATGACCTGTCGTGTTCCTTCTATTAGAAGGAAGCTCGGGTCTGTAGGTCTTTGTGGTACTTTGAGTTGGCATCCTGCAGCTAGACCATGCTTCCATTCATGGGGGTAGTTGATAATTCAACCATTGGTCCTCTCGTCATTAATTGATTTCTTTCCTCTAGAGATATCATGGCTCATACTTTTTAAGGCTTCACCCCCCAATAGTCAGTTATGGGCAGTTTAACAATAATAAATTTACATTGTCCACATGCCTTATCATGGTAATCCTATTTTATGATTAAATAAAAGCTGGGGAAAATAGGGGTGTAACATAAAAATTTCAGTTGTGTGCTCAATGGTGGTCTTCATCGAACATTCCAACGAGGTAGGTTCTTGACCTTGTCTTGTTATCATTTCATTTATATAGCATAATTGAGATTAGAGTTTATTTCTATGTGTCATTCCATATTTTGTGGTTTACCCCATCCCATAGAGAGATTTTCCTCGTAACAATATTTCCTGAGGAAGAAATCGGATTTTTTAGAGAGATTTAAGGAGTTTAAATCTCTTGTAGAAAACCAGACAAAGAAAAGGATTAATGTTTTGAGGAATAACAATGGTGGAGAATTTTGTGGAAAGGAATTTGATCAGTTTTGTAAGAAGTGTGGAATATAATTCCAAAATAACACACCATATACCCCACAAAAAAATGGAGTTGCCGAGAGAATGAATAGAATGTTGATGGTTAATCAAGGAGCATGCTTAGTGGTGTTGGACTCGCACAAGAATTCTGGGTGGAGGCAGTTGAGACTACAATATATCTGGTGAATATGTCTCCTTTGTAGGTGCCAGTTGACATGAATCCAAATTAGGTATGGTATGGTATGAATTGTTTGGTGGCACATCTCAAAGTATTTGGCTGTGAAACTTTTGTGCATGTTCCCAAGGAAAGAAGGAGCAAGTTGGACAAGAAGGAAATCAAATTTATCTTCATCGGATACAAAGAAGGGATGAAAAGATATAAACTATAGGATATCGCATCAAGGATAACAATGTACAATTGAGATGTGGTATTCAGAAAATTCATAGGTAAATTCAAGCTTGAGGTAGTTGTTCATACTGTGAATTATCCTGATACGGTGTGGTTTGAACTGAGGAATGAAGAATATGATTCAGATGAGTCAAAGGAATCTAAGGAAGAGGTGGAACGATTGACTCTAGTGGTAAAGAGGTCATAAAGAGTAAGAAAACTAGTTGAAAGGTATAGTCCTCTCGACTTCAGTTCCTCATTCGTGCTAACTTCCATAGACAATGAGACCAAGACAATCGGTGAGGAAGTTGACTCAGTAGAGGGTAAACTATGGAAGGATTCCATGGTCGAAGAGATGAAATCCTTGTACAAAAATGAGACATGGGATTTAGTCAAGTTACCTAGTTGAATAAATATCATTGGTATCAAGTGGGTATTCAGTAAGAAGATGAATGTTGTAGGTCAAGTCAAGAATTTCAAAGCTCGACTGGTAGCTGTTAACTCCCAAAATGAAACCGTCAATTTGGCCGAGTTTGGGTGGATATCATAGCTTTCAGTGGTAGCTTCAAGTCATTTTCGAGTTTTGTCGGTTCAGAAAATTTTTAGTTTTTTTKTGGTGGGTSTCAGGAAATAATCGAAAATAAAGTCTYCCTTTTCARAAAATGAYTGTTTKCTTTCAAYAGCTAACCTCATGTTTCAGGACCTATTGTGTGCTGAGGAAAGCGCTAGCTTTCAACAGCTAAGCGCATCGCTTCACCAGTTCAAAATGTTGTGGAAAGTGACAAGGCACGAAAAGCCTGACAGATGACCCACACGTGGCACGCCGTGGAGAGTACCTGCTTTCGCGCCAAGGAACGATTTTTTAAAAAGAAAAGGGGATATGGTACGTTATTTTGCTTTCTGCGGCTAACACGAACTTCCTATCAAATGCCGAGCTGTGGAAAGGGTTCACTTCCCGCAGCTAGCCGAGTTTTCCGAGAAGACCGTATGCTGATGAAAGTGG
>JZKD02S0002230.1:530455-548891 GCA_000966675.3 Picea glauca | reverse complement strand
TGGCAGAAGAGAATTGTAAGTTGCTCGACATCAATCTCATGAATATTGATGCAGAAGATGTTCCATATGTTGAAGACAAAGAAGGTGAGGGAATGCAAGTGTCAGCTCATATAGCCGACTGCGAATGGTACAGCAGCATCATTCAGTTTAAGGTATTTGTATATAGCCGACTGGACAACTCATATAGCCGACTGGACAACTATCAAGATAGTATTCAGGTATTTGTGTGGTGCGAAGGACTATTCTATATGCTACCTGTTAGCACCTTGTAAATATGTTTGGCTGAATAGAAAAATGACATAGGTAACTGTTTCAACCAACTTTAGAGCTGGGCACTAGCCTGCTCAACTCGGAGAGGGATCTCTCATGTCACTTGATATTTCTTTGATGGATAGTGTTTAGACTTGGTTTGTTTTGGGGGGGGGTTTATAAAATTGCTGAAGAAATGAAGATAACATTTGGGCTATGGAGTCAGGAACAAACGATGGATCGACAAATCATGAAAACTATCAAGAGGAAAAGGTAAATGAGGCGACGAGCCTGAGTATATATTTGAAATTATCATGGAATCAGAGGAAAAAGAAACATATAATTGCATCAAATCATATTAAAATGAATTTTTAATTGGTTAAGAAGAAATACACATAGCCTAAATTTCTAAGCCAAGAGAATCGTGCGATGAATTATGGGCTTTTGATTTCTCCAATTTAGATATATGAAAGTGTAAATGAAATAAAGGATCATAGGAATTACATACAATGAAAGAATACATAACTCATATCACAACTAATTAGAATCTTTTCATAAATAGTTCAAAATCTGCTTCTGCATTTGTATATTCATTCTAGCTCTAGAGTTTTACAAAGTCTTCCTACTAAGAGGGCAGGCTCCTCTTTTCTCCATGTTTTCTATATCCTCGAGATAATATATATATATAGAGGAATTACTTGTGGAATTCAAAATGTTTAAACTTCCCCGTAATTCTAAAAATAGAGCTCAGTTACAAAAATGAATAATTTATAAAGACAGTTAGCCTATTTTAAAGGGATTGTTACTAACATTTCTGACATATTTGGGGCCTTTTTCCTTGACCTCCATCTATCCAAAAAAAATTGGAACATACTTAGTCCTACCTGAGGATTTATTTCATCTTCGCGATTTCTTCCTTTAGAGTGCTCAACCAGGCTAGTTGAATTTCCCCGACGCCCTCCATCGCTTTAGTCCTGATTTCTGTTTTCTGTTGTTTTCTTCACTTCTTATTCACTGCCTACTTGTAGATTTCATCTGTGTGTCCATTGATTATTAGGTCCCTCATAATAGGGTTTAATATGACCCCTGATTCCATTTCATTTGTGGGTTTAGTATGAAATTTAGTTGCTAATATCTACGCAACCAACCTTTCTCTCTTACTCATTGATAATCCTGACATGTTAGTTGAAAACCATGTTGTCCTAGATACTATTCGATTGACATTCTCCATGTCTTCCAACCTTGCAAAGACCACGATTTTTGTCTCCCTTAATTTTACAGAACTCAAGGAATCAATTCAAGTTGAGATTACTTCACTTATGCACGAGACGACGATTTCCCATAGTAGAATAAGGCCACCCATATCTGAAGACCGATAGTCCTTGAATCCTAATCATGAACTACTGATAGGGTACATTGGTTTTCCATGCTTCACCAATCTACTTCAAATGATGAGATCTTGATTTAGTTATATGATGATGTTCACTTGACATGTCGGATGGGAAGTACCCGAACAAGTGAAGTGAGGTGATTTGAATAGTCGTCACTTCCCCCCACGAGTTGTTGATTTGAAACATTAGACCACGTGACATCGGGGTTGTTTGGAAAATGGTTTCAGGAAGACTTCTTTCCACCCTGATGTACTTATAAGGGAGCCACGCATCCATTATTAAAACCACAATGGTTTTCCCCAGTCCACCCCTGCTTAATTAAATTTCATGCTATTTCGCTGTCCGATATGGGTCTCAATCGTTGATATGGGCTACTTCAAGATCAACGGTCCGTAGGATTCCATCCTTCATGCTCCCACTATATTTTTCCACATTTATGCCACCTATAACCTGAGCCTCCAAATGATGCCATGTTTCTACACTGCTTTAGTCACCTGCCAAATTTAAACTCGGATTTCAAGCATAATTGTTATGGTGATAACACTACCAAGGAAGACTTGGAGGTGACAATTGTAAATTTTATGTACATGGCTTTGTCGACACCAACTGGACTAGAGATATCGATCAATGGAGGTTGATCAACAGATATGTATTAAATATGTTTAATGGAGAAATAAGATGGATGAGTAAGTGAAAGGCAGTCTTAGCCTTGTCGACAACAAAAGTTGAATACATGGAAGCCACTCATGGAAGAAAATAAGTGGTATGGCTTCAAAGGTTGTGTTTAGGAATGAGGTTTGGGTGGAGAGCTATGAAGGTAAGTTGCGATAGTGAAATCAAAGTATTTCTAGCAAATAACATTGATTATCATTCAAATAATAATCACTTTGATGTACAATACCATTTCGTAAGAGATATGGTGGAAAGTAACAAGGTGCTACTGGAGAAAGTAGACACGCTGGAAAACATAGCAGACACATTGACCAAGTCTGTGAGTGTTGTGAATTTCTCTTGGTGTAGAGAGAAAATTTCCATTTCTTCCCTGGGTCTATGAGAAAAAGTTTAGGATTCTCATGTTATAGAAAATAATACAACAAGTGGGAGAATATTGGGTTTTTATATTCTTTGCAGTGAAAGTCTAGTCAAGGTAAATCCACTGATGGTTGAAGTCGAGGTAGATCAAAAACAAGTCAAAGGTTGAGGAAGTCGACCGGGTAAAGTCTAAGTCGAAGATATCGATGAAAAATCAAGTGACAAGAGGTCGAAGTGTGGGCATGAGACAACCGACTAGAGACCGAATGAAGGCTGACTAGTAGCCGACTGGTAAAATTGACTTGGAGTAGACTGTAATAGAATCCCATGATTTGTGGGATTTGTAGCCAATGATATGCATGGATCTGTAACCTCTTTTGGGCACCAATATTTAGGGTTTTCCTATTGTAAATCCTATAAAGAGGCGTGTTGTAAGGCCACAAAGGATTTACAACAGGTTGATGCATGTGTAAGTGTAGGTTGTTGGTCATGCACATGTAAGATGATTTGGATACATGGTTGTTCTTTCCTATGCAAGAAGATATGATGTCGATTGTGTCTTAGGCATGGACCAAGGTTAGACATGTAAATTTTTATTCTAAATGAATAATACAAAAAGAGAGAATAATTCTCAAAAGAATGTTGATTTTCCTAGTTAAGGGTTTCCAGGGTAAAATCTCTGTGTATTGTGTGATTGCTAGTGTCATTTTCTTTCTTGATTAAATTATTATTCTCTTCTGCTAGAATTAGTGTGGAAGTGTCCTTCATTTCCTAACATGTGGTATGAGAGCTTACATCTTCCCTGACAAATGAGTTATTATAGCAGTGTAATTCTTTGGTGAGTATATGATATCTTGATCTGCAAATCTTGAATCTGAGAACTAAACCCTCGGTAGAGTAAGAGTCGTAAGTCATAAATTGTTTTAAAGATAATGGTAAAGAATGGGGAGCAGTTCTAGAATAGAGATAGAAATATTTAATGGCCATAATTTTGAGATTTTAAATCTTAAAATGGAATATCTTCTTGTGGATTGAGAAAAATGGACAACGGTCTGTCCAGGTACCCAGCTTACGGGCATGTCGATGGAAGAATGGGAGAAATTAGAAAGAAAAGAAAGATGTATGATTCAGCTTTGTCTTGCAGATTCAGTGTCATTGAATGTATCAGGTGAAGATTCAACCAAGAAACTATGGGACAAGATGGGAATATTATACCAGTTGAAATACATAGTAATAAGTTGTTTATCATAAATAAACTGTATATTCTGAGGATGAGTGATGGAAGTTTTATGACTAAGAATTTAAATGTGTTTAACATCATGTTAAGATAGTTGTCATATGTGGATATAAATATCATTGATGAGGATAAATGTATCAACCTATTATTTTCTTTACCAGAATCTTGGGATAGCTTAGTCATGTCTATTGGGAGTAATACAACCACACTAGTGATAGAGGACATTGTTGCTTCTCTACTTTTAGAATAAATAACATGGAAGGATCAAACAAATATGCTAGAGTAGTTAGAGGTTGACCGATAGACAGAGGTAAAGGAAGATTCTTTGGTAGAAATTTCAAGTTGAAGGGTAGATCTAAATCCCCGGTTCATTCGGTGAGAAAATGTTGGAAATGCAGTAAATTTGAGCATTATAAAAAGGACTATAAGTCGAAGGCAACATAATTTAGTGTTGGATCCAATGAGAAGTAGGCGATTGAGAGAAACGTGACCTCGGAAAAGAGAGTTGATGTGTACCTGGCATTGACTAGTACACAGTCAAATCAATATGTTTGGTTGATCAACTCAGGAGAATCCTATCATATGACACCACATATATCATGGTTATGTGAATATGAACGATATGATGTGGGTGATTTGTTCTTGGGGGACGACTGGACGACTCGAAAACCATAGTTGTCGAACGGGTAAGAGTCCTACTAACACTACAGGATGGGAGGAAAAGAAACCTTCCAGGTGTGCTGCACATTCCGAGTTTGGAAATAAACCTGATATATATAAGGAAGATGAGTGATGTAGGTGTACATAATATGTTTCATAAGTATCCATTCAAGATGGTCATAGGTGAGATGGTATTAATGAGAGGAGTTCGAATTGGTACCCTATACAAGTTGTTATAAAAATTTGACTCGACTCAATGCAACAACATTGTTTCTCCTAAAATTGAATTGATTGCAACTCAATTTGACTTGATGTTGACACAACTTGACTTTCCTTGAGCCAAGTCAGTTCAAATCAACTCAACAAGACATGATGAAGTCTAACCGACCAGGATATGGCATGAGAGGATGGGACACATTGGAGAAAAAGGACTTCAAGCTATGCAAAGAAAAGGTATGGTCGAAGGTTTCCCTGAATCTCATTTAGAATTTGACTTTTGTGAACATTGTATATATGGGAAACAAAGTCGGGTGAGGTTCCCATCTGGAGAAATAAGGGAAAATGGGATTCTATAAATGGTGCATAGTAATGTGTTTGGACTGGTAACAGTGCATTTAGTTGGTGGATCAATATATTATATCTCTTTCGTAGATGCTTTTTCTAGTAAGACATGGATATATTTCCTGAGGAAGAAATCATAGGTTTTCAAGAGATTTAAGGAGTTTAAAGCTCTTGTGGAAAACCAAATAGAGAAAAGGATTAAAGTGTTGAGGACTAAAAATGATGGTGAATTCTTTGGAAAGAAATTTGATCAGTTATGTAGGAAGTGTGGAATAGAGCGCAAAAAAACCACACCATATACCCCACAAAAAAATGGATTTGCTGAGAGATGAACAAAACATTGATGGATAAAAAAAGGAGTATGCTCAGTGGTGCTAGGTGCGCATAAGAATTCTGGATGGAGGCAGTCGAGATGGAAAGATATATGGTGAATATGTCTCCTTCGTTGGCACTAGTAAGAATCTCTCGGTGGCACATCTCAAAGTATTTTGTTGTGATTATTTTGTGCATGTTCCCAAGGAAAGGAGGAGCAAGCTAGAAAAGAAGGCAGTCAAATGTATCTTCATCGGATACAAAGAAGGGATGAAAGGATATAAGATCTGGGATATTTCATAAAGGAGAACAATGTACTATCGAGATTTTGTGTTCAAATAAGTTGGAGGTAAATCTGAGCATCAGGAAGTTTCTTAGATCGAGAATTATCCTGATACGGTGTAGTTTGAACCGAGGAATGAAGAATATGATTCAGCTGAGTCGATTGAATCTAAGGAAGAGGTCAAAAAATTGAATCCAGTGGTAACGAGTTCATAAAGAGTAAGAAAATCAATCGAAAGGTATATTTCACGAGACTTCCTTTCCACATTCATGCTAAATTACACCGACAATGAGCCTAATATGGTGAGTAAGGCAGTCTACTCAGCATAGGGTAAAATCTGGAAGGACGCCATGGTCGAAGAGATGGAATCCTTGTACAAAAATGAGACAAGGGATTTAATCAATTTACCTACTGGAAGAAATCCCATTGGTAGCAAGTGGATATTCAAGAAGAAGATGAATCGTGCAGGCTAAGTTGAGAATTTCAAAGCTCGACATGTAGCGAAAGGATATTCCCAAGTCGAGGGAGTCGACTTCGATGAGATTTTTTCCTCGATTGAAAAACTAACTTCCATTAGAGTACTAATTTCTATGGTTTTAGAATTTTATCTGGAGATAGAATAGATGGATGTGAAGACAATGTTCCTACATGGATACCTAGAAGAATAAATCTACATGAAACATCTTGAAGGATTTGTAGTAAAGGGAAAGCAACAGTTGATGTGCAAACTCAAAATATCCCTTTATGGTCTAAAGCAATCACCAAGGATTTGGTACCATAAATTTGACACATACATCCTTAGTTTTTGATTTGTGAGAAGCAAATATGATCACTACATATATTCCAAGGAAGAAGGTGGGTGTTTCATATATGTAGCTTTGTATGTCGATGACATGTTGATGATTGGAAACAACATGGATGCAATAAAGAAGGTGAAGAAGCATATATCATCCAAGTTCAACATGAAGGATCTTGGTGCAACTAAATTCATTATGGGAATGGAGATTAAGAGAGATTGATCCACTATAAAGCTATGGTTGAATCAGACGAAATTTATTGAAACAGTTATGAAATGATTGAACATGTAGGATTGCAAAATGGTGAAGGTGCCAATTCCATTGGGAGCAAGGCTTACTGTTGAACAGTGTCCAAATACACATGAAGAGATAGAGGACATGGCACATGTTCCCTATGCAAGTGTGGTTGGTAGTATGATGTATGCGATGGTATGCACTTGAGTAGACATTGTCCATGCAGTGGCAGTGTTGAGTAGGTACATGTCTACACTTGGAAAGGAGCATTGGACAACTGTCAAGAAAGTATCCAGGTATTTGTGTGGCATGAAGGACTATGCTATATGATACCAAGGAAGACCTAGAGGTGACAGTGGTAAATTATATGTAAATGTATTTGTTGACACCGACTGGGCTAGAGCTATAGATCGACAGAGGTTTGGTGGAGCAATAAATTGGATGAGAAAGTGACATGTGATTGTATCCTTGTCAACAACAAAAGTTGAATACATGGAAGCCACTCATGGAAAAAAAGAAGTGGTATGGATTCAAAGGTTGTGTTCAGGAATCAAGTTTTGGAAAAGAGATATGAAGGTAAGTTTCGACAGTGAAAGCACAATATTTATAGAAAACAACCATGCTTATCATTCAAATACTAAGCACATTGATGTACAATACCATTTCGTAAGAGATATGGTGGAAAGTAACAAGGTGCTACTAGAGAAAGTAGACACGTTGGAAAACATAGCAGACTCATTGACCAATTATGTGAGTGATGTGAAGTTCTCTTGGTGTAGAGAGGAAATGGGCATTGTTTCCTTGGGTCTGTGAGCAAAAGTTCATAATTCTCCTATTTCAACAAATAATACAACAAGTGGGAGAATGATGGGTTTTTATATTATTTGCAGTGAAAGCCTAGTCGAGGTAAATCGAATGATAGTCAAAGTCAAGGTAGATTGACAATAGGTCAAAGTCGAGGTATATAGACAACAAGTTGAAGGTCGAGGAAGTCAACCAGGTAAAGTCAAAGTCACATATATCGACAACAAGTCAACCGACAAGAGGTCAAAGTGTGGGCGTGAGACAACCAACTAGACATTAAATGAAGGTCAACTGGTAGTCAAATAGTAAACACGACTTGGAGTCAACTGTAATAGAATCCTGGTATTTGCGAGATTTGTAGCCAATGATATGCATGGATCTATAACCTCTTATGAGTGCCAATATTTAGGGGTTTTCCCATTGTAAATCCTATAAAGAGGCGTGTTGTAAGGTCATAAAGTCTATTGTTGTAGGTGATCTTAGAATGCACTTTTGCAGGTTAATGCATGTGTAAGTGTAGGTTGTTGGTCATGCATATATAAGTTGATTTGGATACAGGGTTGTTCTTTCCTATGCAAGAAGGTATGATTTCGATTATGTCTTAGGTGTGGACCAAGGTTAGACATGTAACCTTTTATTCTGAATGAATAAGAAAACAAGAGACAAGAACACTCAAAGGAATGTTTGTTTTCTTGGTTAAGGGTTTCCAGGGTAAAATCTCAGTGTACTGTGTGATTTCTTATGTCATTTGATTTCTTGATTAAATTATTCTTATCTTCTTCTAGGATTACTATTGAAGTGTCCTTCATTTCCTGATATAACTGACCATCAAGACAAATGATGAAGGTATCATCAACAAATTGGAACCAACATTTTGGTTTGAGATTCCAGGAGTTAATGGCTAGTGTTTCAAAATGTTCCATAAAGATATTTACGGTCACAGGGGATAATGAATACCCCATGGTTATGCCTTCCATTTGTTCATAATAGTTCCCTTTGAAGGTGAAGAAGGTGGAGTTCAATTTTCTTTTAATGAGGTTAAGGGTTTCAAAGTCATCAAATTTTTGAAATGATGCCTATAGTTTCAAGAACTATAATTTCAGTAAATAAGGACACGACATCAAAACTAACCATGATTTCATGTTCACCAATGTAAAGATTCTTGGTTTTGAGAATCAAAACGGTGGAATCCTTAATGAAGTAAGGGGTTTGACCAATGAAGCATTGAAGTTTGTTAGCAAGATAATAAGACATGGCATAAGTGGGGGTGCCTATGGCGCTAACTATAGGTCTAAGGGGGATGTATTTTTTATGAATTTTAGATTTCCCATATATATTATAGGTTTGAGGATTGTGAGGAAAGAGGCATTTTTGAATACTGGGGTCAAGGGAAGAATATTTTATGGATTTGGTGACAATAGAGGTTGTGTTATTAATAGTTTTTTTAGACAGAGGTTTATAAGAGGAGGAGGAGAGAAGTTCAAGAAGTTTAGAATTGTAGTTGGAGGTATTCATGATAACTGGAGTGTTTCCCTTATCAACTTTAAATATGATGATATTGGGATTGTGATGAAGGCATCGAATGGATTGGAACTCTTCTTTGGTAAGGTTTGGTTTAGGGGGTTTGGAGGGACATAAAATTATTCCACATTCTTTCCAAATTTCTCTAGTCTCATGTGTGGGGAGATTCTTCATTATGGATTCTATAGAGAAGATAATGTATTCAACTTGGATCTGATGAGGTATAATGGAAAAGTTGAACCCTTTTTCAAGTAGATGAAGGGTGGGAGGGTCGAGATCAAATGAAGAAAGATTTATGATGGTTGATGGGTAATCAGTGGAATATGGTGAGAATAAAGAATGGGAGCTAGGGTTAGAAGAGGGGGGAAGGTCATCAAGAGGGAGAAAATAATTTGACATATTAGAATTATTGATTGGAATCAAGAATAATTGTGTAAATGGTTGACCATAAAAGAGGTTTTAACCGATGGAGATTGAAGGTTGTAATTTATGGGATAGTTTTGTAAACTAGTATTAGTAGAAGAGGTTGTAGGAGGAGGGGAGTGAAGGAGAAATAGGGTTAATAGTAAGTGTGGATAAGGGTGAATTATCGCTATCAAATCAGTTGAGGTTTTCAAGAAAGTAAAAGTTAGAATCTAATTTGGTATGGGAGAAATGAGCCAGATCAGAATTGTTGATGTCAGGGTTAGGGTTTACTAAGTAGCTCACCATTGGAGGCCGCGAGTGGCTTAAGTCAAGTTCTCATGAGTTTTTGTGAGGGCTAGATATCATAGTTGTTATAGATTTAAAAAAATTACAATTTCAATAATTTTTGAAAGTTTGAATTATTTGGAATGAGTAACTTATTCAAGATTATTTTAGATTTAATAGATAATGATATTATATCAAAGTTGTCCACTAGAAATATGAGAATATTTCATTCATTTTTTATTTTTTTTCATTATATGAATTCTCAATAGTTTTAGAGGAATAGAAACGGAGTTGAAAACCTATGGCCAACAATAATATAGGAATTGAAATGGACATGAAAAGCTCTATTACCCATAACTAAAGAATAGCTTTAATATATTGAAAGAAAATTTGAATAATTTGGAGTGAGAAAGTTACTCAAGATTATTTTCTATTTAATAGAGAATGATAATATGTCAAAGTTATCCACCACAAATGTGAGATCCTTCCATTCATCTATTTCCATTTTTTTCCATTGTATGTGTTATCACCAATTCTTGTAAAGGGTTTGTTTTCCTAAGAGATAAGACACTTTGGGTGGAAAAATGTGAAGAAGTGGGGTAAAAACCCACTTACCCTAGGTTGGGGTGCAAATGCACATTTGGTTAAGTAGCAGACAGATCTGGGCAGCTAGAATCTTCACTCCCAGATCTATGGTCAAGGTTGGATTACAAAGCCCCCTCATCATTCTACCTTTAAAGCAAGGGGGGGGGGGTCCAGAATTAGACGTGCATCTCTCAATGGTCTGGATTGGGGAGCCCAGATCTATGGTCAGGGTTGGATTCTAGACCCCCTTTACCTATCTACCTTTAATAGGGGGGGTACAGAATTGGTGGTTTAAAGCAGGCCCCCCTTTGTCACATCTCCAATTTCTTCCATTGTCCACCTTCTGTCATCTATCTTCCACTCCCTTCCACGTCGTCCCACCATAAGCGACATGTACTCCCTAGAAAAATCATATCATGTCACATTTCCTCCTTTCATCTATCACCCTCCTACCCCCTATCATGTGTCTCACCCCTATCACTTCCTTGGTCACTTCCCTTCCCTCTTACACGACGAGCATGCAAAATCATCCTCGTCTGACCTTTGTTCTTACACTGCCTCCTATCTTATGCCCCATTTATCGCACCTGCCTACAAGTATTTCCAAGAAGTCAGTTGGTGGATCTAGGTGGCACCAAGAGAAGACCTTCACATCCCAAAAGTCAGAGTTGACCAAGTTGTTCCCGACCCTAAGGAGGTAGTTATTGAAGTTGTTGGTGGTAGTTAGACATTGTCTCCACTATAAATAGAAAGCTCAGAAAAGGACATGAGATAGGTCAATTTTTCTATGAGGTGACAAGAGTCTGATTGCGTTTGACATAAGCGCATGACCGTCCAGAGACTGTAGGTGCAGTCTACTAGTAAACATGCAGATGTAATGTTGTAAATGAAGAAGTCTCGATTTTGTTGTTGTTATTTTCTTTGGGTATATGTAGGCAATTTTTCCATTTTGTAAAAGCATCATTGGTAGAGATAAGATCCCTGTTGTATGGTTTTGATGAAGCATTGGTTTCTCTGATCATGTATGTGCATCCAAGATTTCTTGTTTAAATGGTAGTCAACTTTCTTATTTACTCTATTTTCTTTCTGACGCTAAGGATTTCATGATCAACAAATTCACATGAACCATTGTGACTGTGTTATGATAAATGATTTGTTGTAACGCTGTGATATTCCTTAGTTTCTGAGTGACTTAAATTCTAGGAGTTCTCATGCTTAAATGATTCATCCTTGGGTTGCTAAAAGGCCTCACATCTTTGGTCAACCTCTACATTTTCTCTTTAATTTCTTCCTCCTCCTTACCCTTACTACAACCTACTAACTGAAGTTAGACTAAGACCTAGCCTATTCATACATAGTTCAGTCCAACATTCTGAGTTAAAACGATATCATTTTGAATATTCTCTCTTTCGATCACCCTTCATAAACAAATCATGACATAAACTGATGGGTGTTGGGCTCTACTGCTGCTGCAATCCAAGAGTGACTTCTAATGCCAAAATTTATGGCGTTGTTGCTGAGGACGAAGTTGAATATTTTCCCTTGGATTGAATGACATTGAGACTCTGATTCTGAAGGTGCATCAGGCATCAAAGCCCTACAAGATTTCTACTGTGCACCTAGCAACTCCATTGTGATGACTCCACTGTGATGAACCTACTATTTCAATTGTGGCTTCGAGGGGTAGACACATGTGGTCTCATCCACAGTCGCCTCTAGTTACACCTAAAGAAGATCCTGAGAAGCTTGTCAGAAAGGGAAGGGACCTCGAAGGAGAAACTTCTGTTGTTGAACCAGGTACTTTTGACAGTTCTCATCTTCCTCTTTTAGAAACTCCGTTTTTTGTTTTTCAGTTTCCCAGCCGACCTATTACTGAAGTTTCCCATTTTCTAAACTTTGGGGGTGTTCCTGCTGATTTTTCTTCTCCTAGTCCGGGACTGGAGGGAGAAACTTTTGTTACTCCTATCTCCCCTGACATTGCAGCTTGGTTTAGACCTCGGACCACAAGATATTTCCCCACTCCTAGCTTCCCCACCCCTCCTTTTATTACTGTGGCTACTACTGCAGAGAGAGAAGAATCTACTCATTCAATCCATGTATCCTTCTCTCTGAATCCTCCATTGTTTCCTATTCTACCTAAAATCTTATCTCCAGTATCCCTTATTCGAACTCCTTCTCCTCCTAGTTCTCCTCCACCTAATATTTCTATGGCAGGATAAAATCCCCCCATGACTAAAATGGAGGCTATAATAGAGGCTAGGTATGCTCCCCTTGTGTTACTTCAGCCTCTCAATTCCATTCTAGCATATGGATTCCTTAAGTAGTTACCCAGGTTCACAAGCGAAGGAGACATATCTGCAGAACAACACCTTGAAGCGTTTTACATTTTCACAGATGATCTTGTTATCATGCATGGAGACGTATGGATGAGGATTTTTGTCCATAGCCTTGAAGGTGAGGCAAGGAAATGGTTTAAGGCCCTGCCTCTTGGATCTATCGATGGGATTGAGGATTTGGAAAATTCCTTCTTGAGACAGTGGGGAGACAAAAAAGACTTCATGTATTACATGACAGAGTTTGGCTCCTTGAAACGAATGGAAGGAGAGCCTGTCTTTGATTTCTCCAAGAGATTCAATAAAATGTACAATAAGATTCCTGCTGAGATAAATCCCTCATAAGCCTCTACCAAAATCACTTATTCTAGTGCTTTTGATCCCGATTTCTACCTCTTGTTGAGGGAAAGACAAGCCATTTCCTTAGCTCACATGCAGGATTCTGCTATGGAAGTTGAGTCAAATATATTGGTTGTTGACCAACTCAAAAATAAATCAGACAACGATATGCCCAGCAGGAGAGCTGAACCCTCCTCATCAGGTTCCTATGCCCTTCCCCCCCAAGGGGATGAGTTAACTAAAGTGTTGAAATCACTTTTGGCTAGGATGGAAAGGTGGGAATTAGAAGGGAAGCACATATATAGAAACCCCCAAAGTACTCATAACAGAGGCTTCAGGAGGCCAAATAATAATGTCCCTCAAATTATGTCAAGGGAACAAAGGAACAGAGATAGAGACAACCAGAGGATCCAAACCCCTCTTCAAAATAACCTTGTTGTTGGTGAGGAAGAAGAGGAGATAGATGAGATTGGTCCTGAAATCCATTGTTTTGGAGACACCTCCCCTTTCCCCCATTTGACTCAATCCGCATATGAAGAATCCCTTATGAACATTCAAATCAATGAGTTGGGTAAGGTGGAGAAGGCCAAAGGCAACATTCCTAATAGATACAATCTCGTGTCAAAGAGGAACGAAGGGAAGGTTGATATTCTTGATCAACCTCTTGTAGCAGAAAGGCCTGCTAAGATTACAACGTCCACTACCAAGGAAAGGAAATATTTCTCCAACAGCCAAAGACCCTGTCCCTAAGGTAAGATAAGATCCTAATCCTCCTTCTTCCTTTAGTTTTGAGCATGAAATTCAAAAAATTAGAATTCCTGAACCTCTTTCGGAACTAGTTAAAAATGAATATTTCAAAAGGTCCCTCTCTAGACTTATATAATATAAATCCCCCCAGCTTGCCACAGACTCAGTAAATCTCCAAGATGAAAATCCAACATTCATCCTAGGTCCCATAGTAGAAGACAAATATGATTCATCCCCTCCCTTCTACACATCCCTGAACATACATGATAGTGTGTTGTATAATTGCCTGATGGATTCAGAGGCTTCCCATAACCTCATGCCCAAAATAGTCATGGAAGAATTGGGACTGGAAGTAACAAAGGCCTATCATGATTTGTACTCTTTTGATTCAAGGAGGGTGAAATGTCTTGGAGTCATCAAAGACCTATCAGTATCTTTTTTTATTTTCCCATGAAGAGTGTGGTCATATACATTGTAGTAGTTGATGTTCCCTCCAAGTTTGGCATGTTTTTGTTAAGATCGTGGATTAAAAAGCTTGGAGGGACATTAAATATGGACCTCACATATGCCACCATTCCAGTCTTTGTAGGGGAACACAGAAGGTTGTATAGAGAAGCTTAGTTGGCCTACATTGTTAGTGATGAAGAAGACCCCACCAATTATCCTATCTTTTCACTTGATACTGATTTGGGGTCTACTTTATTGCAGCTCATTGATCCTCCTGAAACCCCTCTTCAAATAAAAAAATAGCCCATATCTGATCAAGAAATACCTCCCCCAACTACCTCTATTTGGAAAATGTTCTTCAGTAGAGCTTCTTCTAGTGAAGGTGTTGGTGCTGGAGTGGGTTTTGTGTCGCCTTCTCGGGAAGCCATTTCTCTGTCATACAAGCTAGAGTTTGAGACCACCAATAATGTGGATGAATATGAGGCTCTTGTTCTGGGTTTAAGGGCTGCAAAAGAAATGGGAATTGAGGAGGTAGCAATGTTCGAAGATGCAGAGTTGATAGTTCAGCAGATCAAAAATTCTTATCAGGCTAAGCATCCTCGACTCAGAAGTTACATAAATAAGGTATGGGATGTAATTGACAATTTTTTTTGTGCATTCAACATTACATTTATTCCAAGAGAGGAAAATACTTTGGATGATTCCCTAGTTGTTTTGGCTAGCCAGTTTAAGATCCCTTTGCCTCCTAAGATCAAACATGAGGTTGAGATAATATATAGGCCCTCTGTACCGAACAATATCAAGCATTGGAAGGTATTCGAGGATGATCTGGAAATCAAAAAATTTCTTGAATCTGTCGATGAATTCTCTGCATTGCACATTGATCAAGATCCTGATCCTGAAGGTGACCCTCACCCTGAAATTTTTTTAAATAAAATTACTAATCACCATATTGTTCATTTGCCTAGCAATCACATTCCAAAAGGATTATTTCCTTTAGAAATATTTTTCAATGGGAATAATGTGGCAGTAAAGGGTAGGGTTTCAAATGGAAATGATGATACAAATGAGTGCAACATCGACACATAGGAGGAGCCTAAATTCATCAAGTTGTCGAGCAGCCTGTCAAGGGAGAAAAGGGCCAAGTATACTGAGTTATTAAAAGAATTTGTCGATGTGTTTGAATGGACCTATGAAGACCTCGGGACATATGACACATCTGTAGCTGAGCACAAGATCCCACTAAAAGAGGAAGCTAAGCCTTTCAAGAATAATCTAAGATATATTAACCCCATATTGCTACCTATCATGGAGAGAGAAGTGAAGAATTTGTTATACACCCAAATGATTGTCCCTCTGATATATTCTAAGTGGGTGACTAATCTGGTGCCAGTAAGAAAGAAGAGTGGAGAAATCAGACTCTGTGTTGATTTCATAAATCTGAACAGAAGATCAAAGAAGGACAATTACCCCCTACCTAAGATGGAACACATATTGCAAAGGGTGACTGGTGCGTCCAGGATATCCATGATTGACGGCTTTTCTGGTTACAATCAGATATCAGTCCTTCCTGAGGATAGATAAAAAATAGCTTTCACCACTCCTTGGGGCACATTCATGTATGCCAAAATTCCTTTTGGATTGATGAATGCATGAGCAATATTTCAGCAAGCCATGGACATAGCCTTCATTAGGGAGAAAGATCACTTTGTGGTGATCTATCTAGATGACATCAGTGTCTTCTCCAGATTTGATGAAGAACATTGTTGTCACTTGAGGAAGGTTTTCTTGAAGTGTCGAAGGTTTGGCCTCTCCTTGAACCCCGATAAATATTTGTTTTCTATGAAGGAGGGGAAACTATTAGGCCATATAGTATCAACAAAGGGAGTGAGAATTGATCCTAGCAGGGTGGAGGCAATTCAGACCCTATCACTCATGAGATCCAAGAAATAGGTCCAATCTTTCCTGGGCAAGATTAAATTTCTGAGGAGGCTCATCTCAATTTTTTCTGAGTTAGTGAAACACATCACAGTCATGCTCAGAAAAGGAAATGAAGTAAACTGGACTGCTGATCCCAAGGAATCTTTTGTTCAAATAAATAAGGCATTGACTGAGGTGCCTTTGTTGATTAGTGCTGATTATTCCAAGGATTTCCTAATTTTTTCTTTTGCTTCTTTTGATACAGTAGCAACGGTCTTATTGCAGAAAAATGAGGAAGGGCGAGAGCAACCCATTTCCTTCTTCAGTAAGGCATTTAGAGATGCATAAATTAGGTATGAGATCATGGAGAAATAGGACTATGCCTTGGTGAAAGATCTCAAATATTTCAAATTCTATGTCCTGTACTCAAAGGTGATTGCATATGTTCCTTCAGCCTCTGTGAAGGACATCCTTATACAACCTAACATAGATGGGAGAAGGGGAAAGTGGATTGCCAAGATCCTTGAGTTTGACCTGGAAGTAAAGCCCACCAAATTGGTTAAAGGGTAAGGTTTAGCAAAGCTCCTGGATGAATCTAACTGTAAGGATTTGGGGTTAAATTTTGTACACATTCGCTCAAAAAATCAGCAAGCTAAGTTGTCAGATGGTAGTCCTCAAAGCAACCCCCTATTGGCAGAATGATCCTGGTATAAAGATGTTATATTTTTCCTGTAGGAGTTAAAGCCCCCTAATGAAATGGGGAAGAGTAAGGAAAGAGCTCTAAATCTCAAAGAAGTCAAATATTGCCTTATTGACCAGATCTTGTACTGGAAAGACCCTTTAGGGGTTTTTCTAAGGTGTCTGAACCCACAAGAGGCCCAAAATGTTACATTTGACTTCCATAGCAGCCTTTGTGGAGGGCATCATTTCTAGAAGACCACAACCCAAAAAATTCTCAGGGATGGGTACTATTGGCCCACCTTATTCACTGATGTCTGTAGAGAAGTCAGAGCCTAGATCAAATTCCAAAGGTTCTCAGGAAAGCATTATCTCAAATCTCTACCAATTAATCTTGTAGTAGCTTCAACACCCTTTCAACAGTGGGGGTTGGAATTCATTGTAGAAATTTATCCTCCTTCAAGTGGCCAGCACAGATGGATCCTAACTGCAATAGATTACTTCACCAAGTGGATAGAAGTTGTCCCCACTAGGAATTCTTCACACAAGGTAATTATCAGCTTCCTGGAGGATATTATAGCTAGATTTGGTTGTCCCAGCAAAATTATCACTGATAATGCTGCTTCTTTCAAGTCTAAGCCTATGGTTAAGTTCTATTAGCAATTTGACATTTCACTGATTCATTCTACCCCCTATTATCCTCAAGGCAATGGGCTGGCAGAATCTTCCAATAAAAGTCTGATCAAGCTCATTAAAAGATTGTTGGAAGAAAATAAGAAGTCCTGGGATTCAAAGCTCAAATTCGCTCCATGGTTCGATCGAGTGACAACAAAGAAGTCCCTGGGCACCTCCCCTTTTCAAATTGTTTATGGGACAGAAGCTGTATTTCCCACTCAACTAGATTTGCCTGTGGAAAAATTCTTTCAAGATTATGAAGAAGAGCCAGATCATATGGTCAGAAGAATTCATCAGCTGGTCGAAGTGCAAAAGAACAGGGAGTAGGTAATGGACAGAGCTAGAAGTCATCAACAGAAAGTCAAGCAGGCCTTTGACAGGAAGGTCAGAAAGGAAGAATTTGTGCTGGGACATATGGTGCATAATTGGGATGCACCCAGGTAGGACAGAGAAAAACACAACAAGTTTGATGCCCTCTGGATTGGACCTTTCAAAAGCTTTGAAGTATTCTAAAACAACACTTACAGGTTGCAGGATTTGGAGGGTGAAGAAGATTTTAATGGCCGAGTAAATGGGTGTTTCTTGAAGAAATGTTTCATTTAAAGCCTTAGACGACTCTTCTATTTTTGTAAATATTGTTTTTCTGTTTGTTTTCGGCTTAATAAATGACTCCATATCCCAACAACAAGGCACTGGAACTGCAAATGAATCCTTAGAGAATCACAGGGATGATTCTATCCCCCATGGAGCCTAATGTTATCACCAATTCTTGTAAAGGGTGTGTTTTCCTAAGAGATAATCCCCTTTGGGTGGAAAAATGCAAAGAGGTGGGGTAAAAACCCACTTACCCTAGGTTGGGCTGCAAATGCACATTTGGTTAAGAGGCAGGAAGATCTGGGTGGCCAGAATCTGTGTGCCCAGATCTATGGTCAAGGTTAGATT
>JZKD02S0002230.1:509688-530348 GCA_000966675.3 Picea glauca | reverse complement strand
CAGTTAGGGTTGGATTCCGGACCCCCTTTGCCCATCTACCCTTAATAAGGGGGAGGGGGGGGTCCGGAATTGGTGGTTTAAAGAGGGACCCCCTTTGTCACATCTCCAATTTCCTCCATCGTCCACCTTTCACCATCTATCTTCCACTCCCTTCCACATCATCCCACCATAAGCGACATGTCCTCCCTCGAATAGTCATATCCCATCACCTTTCCTCTTTTTGTCTATAACCCTCCTGCCCCCTATCATGTGTCTCGCCCCTGTCACTTACTTGGTCACTTCCCTTCCCTCTTCCATGAAGAGCATGCCAAATCATCCCCACCTGACCTTTTTTCTTACACTACCTCCTATCTTATGCCCCATTTATCGCACCTTCCTACAAGTCTTTCCAAGCAGTCGGTTGGTGGATCCAGGTGGCACCGTGAGAAGACCTCCACATCCTGAAAGGAAGATTTGACCGGGTTGTTCCCGACCCCAAGGAGGTAGTTATTGAAGTTTTTGGTGGTAGTTAGACATCGTCTCCACTACAAATGGAAATCCCAGAAAAGAACATGAGACAAGCCAATTCTTCTGCAGGGTGCCAGGAGTCCGATTGCGTCTGACATAAGCACACGACTGTCTAGAGACTACAGGTGTAGTCTACTAGTAAACATGCAGACGTAATGTTGTTAATGAATAACTCTTAGTTTTGTTTCTCTTATTTTCTTTGGGTATATGTACGCAATTTTTCCATTTTGTGAAAGCATCGTTGGTAGAGCTAAGCTCCCTGTGGTATGATTTTGATGAAGCACTGGTTTCTCTGATCATGTATGTGCATCGAAGATTTCTTGTTTAAATGGTAGTTAGCTTTCTTATTTACTCTATTTTCTTTCTGATGCTAAGGATTTCATGATCGACAAATTCGCATGAACCATTGTGACTGTGTTATGATAAATGATTTGTTGTAATATTTCTTAGTTTCCGTGTGATTTAAATTCTAGGGGTTCTCATGTTTAAATCATTCATCCTTGGGTTGCTGAAAGGCCTGACATCTTTGGTTGACCTCTACATTTTCTCGTTAATGTCTTCCTTCTGCTTACCCTTACTACAACCTACTAACTAAAGTTAGACTAAGACCTATCATGTTCATACATAGTTCAGTCCAGGATTCTGAGTTAAAACGATATCATTCTGAGTCTACTCTCTTTCAATCACCCTTGATAAACAAATCATGACATAAAATTATGGGTGTCAGGCTCTACTCCTTCTACAATCCAAGAGTGACTTCTGATGCCAATAGTATGATTGATAAATAGTTTTATAGAAATAGAAATGGATTTGAAAATTTATTACAAACACTAACATAGGAATTGAAATGGACATGAAAGACTTTATTTCCCATAATTAAGGAGTTTTAGAGGAATAGAAATGGATTTGAAAATTCATGAAAAATATTAACATAAGGATTGAAATGGACACAAAATACTTTATCGCCCTTAATTAAGGAGTAAAATTTTTCAAATAAGATATTGTTAAATTGCATAAAGATTTTTATAGCCTTAGACTCTAATATCAAGTCTATATTTTCCAAAGTGACATAAGAGCATTAAATGAAAAATATAAAGACATAAGGAAGGACACCAGTGAGTGAACATAGAGAAATGATGGACTCGTCCTATGGAGATGAAGACAATTCAATAATAAAGATGAGGGTAAGGTAAAAATAGTGCAAGTTATCATAGGTATGCCATTAGAAATCAAAGATCGAATTAATTAAAGTCTTGATGCCTATGATTGATAATATTGAGGATGAGAGATAACAATAAAGGTATGTAAAGATATTGGGGCATGTGATTGGATATGAGGAAGGATAATAATGATGGAAATGGAGGAAATGGATTATATGTATCTAAATATTGGAGGAGGAATTAAGGATTGGACAAAAGAGAACTTTGTCACCACTAGATGTAAAACACATGACAGAGTGAAAAAATACTAGGGTGAGATATCATAGGGATTCCTATGAGTGATTTTAAGGACATGCTAAAGTGTGTGGTAGGAAAATAAATGAGATAAACCAAAGTGAGTATATGTGGAGATGGGGGAGTATGCTTTAAGGGATTCAATTGGAATTGACAAAGGATGGATGCAGAAAAATATAAGAGAGAGAGAATTACGAGAGATGTTAGAATGACAAGATCGTTATGAAGATAGGAAGTTGTCTTAATCATATCCATTCGAATCTAAAAAATAAAATTAACTTACAAAAACTAAAGCGATGAAGATAAGAATAGAACAAATAATCATGAAACATAAAATGAAATAAATAGTAGAGTGATGGATGAATTCAAGGCTCTTAGTCATTTGAATAAGAATGTAAAAAGGAGTCATTTTGAAGTATAGGTAGTATAGATTCATGGGTATATATATGTCGGAATTATGGGATGACCCGGGTTCTACCTTAGTTCTCCAACAAAACACTTATCAACATCGGCCCTTCTGGTAAACTAGAAGGCTACACCACGCATAGAGTGCGTAGCACAGACTCACCTGAGATGGTTTATGGGTGACTACAGGACGTAGGTGTCTACATTCATGGAAGGGATTGGGGGATGTTCTTTCTTACTTCTTATTTCTACTTAACCATGCATTCAATTATAGTATTCATTAGATCCATTCATTCATTCATCCATAACATGTATTCTACATATTTATTCTAGTGTGCGCTTTAAGTAAACCATTCATTCATCTATCTAACCATTAATCATAATTTAAAAAATAGTAAAACATTCAAACACATTGCACACATAGTTTTACCATGGTTCACCCCCATAGGGTTACATCCACAAAGATCGTCTGCTTCTTTTATTATTCATAAAAATGAATTGTGCACATTACATCATCATAGAGAGTAGTGAGGTGGACCAAGATCACACCAAGTTCCACAAATTGCAACCTGGCCCTAAACTACATCTCTAGACTTACTCCATCTAAGCCCCACAACTCTCAACAATACGAAGACTCAAAAACTCCGAAAGGACTCTCCAAAAAAATACTTGTTGCACACACACTCTAAGATATAGATTCTATTTATATCCACCCCATACATCTTATTTATACTACAAAATTGGGTTAAAAAACCCTTACATTACATTCCAAAACATTAACCCTAAAATATCAAGGTTTATCCACATTTGCATCACTGGATTTCTGCAAATCCTTCCATGCATGCTACTTTTCTTCAAAAGTTGGCATGCTCTCCTTCTTGGTCCAATATTCCTCATTTTATGCGTTTTTCTCCCAAACATGCCTACTCCAACAGGCCCCCAACACTAACATGTGGCTAATCCCAAGCTACTTAGCCTTAGTGCACCTTCTGTAATTCTACCTCCAATGCATGAAACTCATTTCCAAATTATGTCTCTTTCTCTTTATCATGTGCACTCTTTCCTGCTAGTGTCTCCAAATACTGTGATGTCATATTCTCTTTCAATAATTCTCTGATTTTTGATAGCACCTATTACCATCTTCCTTTCTCCATTTGTATTTTGTCTATCATTCCTTCGGCTTGTTGCTGAAATGGCTCCAACTGAGCCTGCCTTTCTTCTTTCTCCTCCTGCACAAGAATTACTTCTTCCTGCAAATTGTTCAGCTCCTGCACGACCCTCATTCTTAGGGATATGTACATGGTCTTATACCTCATCTTCAAGTCCTAAACTTCCACATTCAACTTTTCCTTTCTCTGCTCTAGCTACTGGATCTTCTCATCCTCTTCCAAGATGGTCCAAATATGTGCAATCCTGTCATACAGTTTTGCCACTTCTTTAACCTATTGCGCTATACTCTCTACGTGTGCAATAGCCTCCTAATATCCCTTCTCATGTACTTATGGTGGTGTGCTTAGATTTAATTTCTCTGTTAAGTCTGCTATCTCTTGTTTGTACTTCTTCATTGTGTGTGCAATATTATGTATCTTTCTTCTGCTGTAACATCATGTGTCTGCATGAAGTCTCAGATTTTACTATAGACTTATGCAAGTTTCCTTTATAGGTTATTTGCACACTTCTTATCCTCCTCCTTATCCAGTCTGATCTAATCACATGTCACTTGCAAAATTTCCTTCACTTATCTGTCGAGCGATAGGTTGGTGGCATCCACCCTAGCTCTAGACTATAATTCCTGCATTACACTAACTTGTAGTCCATATAATTCCTTTGTGGGTATGTTTTATAGGACCAACTCCAGATGTTACATGTCCTTCATTGGTTTGTGTGCTATTTCATCCACCTACAACATTCTTTATGTGACTTTGAATCTGTCACTACTCACTACTATTGTCTTCATGATATCTTCTTTCTCTTTCAGCATTGATGCTTCTTGTGCTTTTTCTTTCTTCTTCCTTGTTGGATGATGCTCTATATTTAGTTGAAGTCTCTATAGGATGTCATGTACCTCTAATAATTTCACCATAATTTCTTCCCTTTGTGCCTCTTCTGAACGTAACTCATCCTCCCCTCTATCCTGGAATTTATCTGCGAAAAACTCTGCATCCTCCTCTATAATAGTGATGGTTAGAGGATTCTTTTGATACTTCATATTTTTTCTTATTTTTGTCTCATTTGTTCTAGTCCTTTTCTTTGTTGGGGTTGAGGTCTACACCTCATATATCTTCTTTGTTTCTTCCCCATATTTTACTTCCTTTGGACGAGATCTATCTCCCTTCTTGAAATCCCCTTTTACTTTTGTCCTCAACACAATCTCTTTCTTTTTTGGATTCTTTCTTGTTGCACTACTTCCTGAGGCTTGAACATGCTTTGCAAACTTCCTTGTATTATCTGTTGGACTTATTGTATTATTTGATGTTCTTGCTTCTGGTGCTTGATCCTTGGGATTTTTTCCTTTATTTTGTGTTGTAGGAATCTTCCACTGCACAACCCAGTCTTTCATGATCTGGTATACTTCTTCACATGATGTGAAATACCTCATTTCCAACCTGTTCTTCTTTGGGTCCCTTTTGTCCTAAATCTACAACTAGTGTCTTAAAGCCTTGAAATTATAAATCCCTTCATTTTCTTGTACCACTTCAATTGGGATCCTATAGACATTAGTTTTCTTCTGTTGCATATCTTCCAATAACATGGAAAATACTGCATTGTTTGCCTACTAGTTCTTGGGGTCCTTTGCCCGCCACAAAGTTTTATAGCACATTGCACAACATTTCCCTTTTTTGTCCATAAATGATGAAATTTTGGGCTCCTTCTAGCCCACTAACACTAGCAATATTAGCAACCAGGAGTAATGGAGTTTTGTTCCATTATCTTGTGCATCTCTGCAATTTATCAAAAATTGGTTCAACAAATATGGTGCCCAGCTGAACACTACACCATTTGCACACTGCACAACTACTACTATAACTCTTGTTGGGGATTCTTCCTTTATGCACTTCCTCAAAATTTTGCAAGCCATCATATTTGTAGAAACAATTGTTGCATGGTAGTTTATAGCCTTTAGGATTATTCCTCTAGTTCCCCTATTTGTCTTGAATTATGCTTTCACTTCCTCTGCAAGTTCTTTATCCTTGACTTTATTGTCCAAATAATCTTCTGGCTTTGCATTGTTGGTAGGAAACCCTGTAATATTGGCTATGAGATTCACATCTATGGAGACTGGCCTATCCATCCATGGGATACCTCCATGTACCCTAGCCAATAGTTTCTTCACACAAAGGCATACACTTTTACTGCACCCGAAATGTGATATGTTCAATAGATTCATAATGCCTGAGTTCTAGAGACCTGTGATCCACTACGCAGGATCCAAAATGGGTTTCGCTAGGATGTCTCTCACAGTCTTCCAAATTACGTCACACCAAGTGATGTGCACTGTCATGCGTGAATTATTTTTCTCTCACTTATTCCTTCTAATTACTTATTTTTGGTTTTTTCTTCATTTTTTTTTATTTTGTCTTCCTTCTTCTTTTATATCCTACTATTTACAATATGTACAAGTCTACTTGCTATGATGCAACTATTGAGAGTTAGTAGGTCAACTTCCCCTATAAAGTTTCATTCGACTACCACTCACACTTCCTTGCACTTCCTTTCCTTATAAGTCTTGTAGTTGTACAACACCTCCATCTGTGACATAATTTATTTGATATGGTTGTAGCCAATTCATTTTGAGTGCTGCAAATATTTATTATCATCGAGGAAAACCATATCTCCTTCCTTAAAATTATTCTTCTTGATATTTCTATCATGCCATGCTTTATCCGTTTCTTTCTGTACCTCTTGATGGAAACCTTCCATGATTCTGTGTTCTTCTAATTCCATCAATTGAGCCAATATTTCATATGTTGTGCCACTTTCTGTCATGTTTGTAATTGCTGCAATGCGTAGACTTGGTATCAAATAATCTAATGGAACTACTACCTCCTTTCCATACACCAATATAAAGGGTGTTTGTTGTATCAATTTATTGTAGGTAGTTCTATAAGACCAAAGTACTATTGGTACCTTCAAATCCCAATCATCTATGTTTACATTACAAATCTTTGACAAGGAATTCTCCAAAATCTTGTTAAAGGCTTCCATTGTTCCATTTTCTTGAGGGTGGTAAGGAGTACTCTTCGGGTGGTATATATTAAATTATTCAATCATTTCCTATATTGTATTGTTGATTAAGTGATTCCATTGATCACTTGTCAATATTATTGGGCATCCAAACCTTGTCACTAGATTCTCAAATAAAAAGTGTGCTACAATATTTTATTGGTGCTTCCTCAACCCATTTGTTCAAGTATTACGTCACTATAACAATATATCTGGCTCTTGATCTTCTTGTTGGTGGATTAATTGGACCTACAAAATCTATTTCCCATTTATCGAACACTTGTAATGTAACATATGGTCTTAGTGGCATCTCATCCCTCCTGGATGGCTTCCCAAGTCTTTGAAAAACATCAAACTTCTGAAAGTATTCCTTTGAATCCTTATGAACTGTTGGCCACCATAATCCTGTGCAGAATACCTTCTACGCGGTAGAATTACCTGTGTAGTTTCATCTTGCAATACCTTCATGCACCTCTGCCAAAATAATGGGTCTTTCATGCTCCATCACACATATTTTCAAAATGCTATTTGCTCCAAGTTTGTATAAATGACCTGTAATCAACTGATAATCTGCAACTCCAACAACCAAAATTTTATTCTGCGCAGTAGTAAATTCTCTTGGCACAAATCATGTACTCAAAAACTCGATAATGTCAACAAAAAACATCAACTATATGTACTGAAAACAATTGTGCATCTAGAAAGTTGTCTTCCAAATTACTGGGTTCTTCTCCATTTATTATCATGGATAAGTGATCTGGTCCTGCATCCAATCTTCTAGGATTCACCATAACTTCAAAGTCAAATTCTTGAAATAAGAGTAGCCATTTGCATATTCTCCCCCCCAACACTAGATTATTAACTAAGTATCTTAGAGTTGAATGATATGTAAACATCTTAAAGTGTTATCCCAACAAGTAATGTATGTATTTCTACAAAGCATACACCATAGATAGACCTTCTCTTTTTGTAGTGTTATAGTTCTATTCTCAATTTGGTAACTTTTTACTTGCAAATTCAATAGGGTGATCTATATCACCTTCTCCTAGTTGGGTTAATATGACTCCTAATTCAATTGCAGATGCATCTACATGCACATGAAATTATTTAGCCCAATCTAGAAATACTAAAATCGGTACAGTAACCATCTTCTCCTTCAAAATATCCAGACTCTTTTGACATTCATCATTCCACTGGTACTTAGTATCCTTCTTCATCAACTTGTCCATTAGTGTCGTGATATGTGCATATCCTCATATGAATATCTTGTAATATCCTGTATGGCCCAATGTACTTTTCAACTGGTGCACTAACTTTGGTGGTGGTAAGTTAACTATGACAACAATTTTAGCAGGATCAACTAGTAGACCTTGTTTACACACCACATGCCCTAAACAAATCCCAAAAGGTGCGTTGAAAATACATTTCTTAATATTTAATGAGATCTGAAACTGTCAACATCTATACAACATCAACCTTAATACTTCAACATGATCTTTCAACAAACTGAGCACTGTCCAATCATCCAAGTGAAACTCCAAAAAAATATGAATAAAGTCCTTAAAAGATGCTACTACTACACTTGAAAAAATGGTTGGTGCATTCTTCAATCCAAATGGAATAACTGTATACTGAAATGATCCCCACTCAATCACAAATGTTTTCTTATGCCTATATTTTGGCACAATCCTTATCTCATGATAACCTGAAAATACATCTATAAAAGAATAATATTCTTTCCCCCCTTCATTCTCCAAAAAATCATCTATAAATGGGGTAGGGAAAGGATCATGTAGGAAAGAATCATTCAACTTTCTAAAATATACACAAATATCGTTCCCTCCTCACTTCTTTTCTTTCACTACCATGGGACTGATCCATTATGACTCTTCTACAGGTTATATAACACCAACTTCTAGCAGCTTGTCAATTTATGTCTTCACCTTCTCTTTGTATATTGGATTCAATATGTACAATCGTTGTATGATAGTTATTTATTAGGATTTAATGGGATATTCATCTCTCCTACCTCTCCTTCTAATCCCTTCATCTATGTGAATGTTGTTGGGAATAAGTCATTGTACTCGAGTAGTAATTATGTGATTCTTTCTACTATCTTATTATCCCAATAATCTTCATTATTAGCCATATTTGGGTTTTCTATAGTTCTAACATTTACCTTGTTGATATTTAATGGTGCATCATAATATTTTGAATCCATATTGGGACCTTCTACTTCCCTTTCACCTTCTACTTCTAGGATCTGGATATTGTGTGGATTATCTTCTATTGGTTCTTCTGCTTCTACTACGTGATAACAATGTAGAAATTGTTTAACTATCTGAATAGCCTACCTTTGATATGCTGGAATTATTTCAAAATCTGGTTCTTCAAGTATCCCATCTCTTACCACTTTCAATGTTGTATCAATATTTGTATTTTCATGCTCAAAGGAAAATGTAACTATAAATTTTTGTTGTATCTCTTCCCAATTAGCAATTTCTCGGTGTTGTTCCAGTTCTATGCACCAGTTCTTTGGAATGTCTTTTAGTGTGTGAATAAAATGGTGTGGCCATTATTCAGATGGTACTAATATCCATTGAACCATGGACCTCTCTACATTTTCTTGAGGTTGTCCAAATCCCTCATATTTCTCCTCATATATGTGTTCCTTCTCTGCGTCAAATCTAATGTGCAATAACCTTTTACACTGGAACCAATTGTTGATCTTTACCTTACACCCCACCATCTTGCAGGTGTAGCTTTTAAAGAAATATCTAGTGTTGGTAATCTCTGATTTTCCATAAATTATACCTCATATTTCATACAAATTTATTCTAAATCATTTAATCCATAAAAATTAGGAGGCTCTCTTACCTCTGTACCAACCCATCTCAACGCGCACGTCATTCTAGCACATCTCCTGGTAGATAATTCATGTAATATTTGTTGCCAGTTTTCTAGTCCTATGTCAGAGTATGAATCACAACAACTAATACTCTTCCAAATGAGCATGCCATCTACAGTTAGGTTGATATAATCCTCTTTGCACGTGGTAGTTCTATATAGTTGATTCACATCTTATGGAAGAATATTATTCGTCATAGGTTCCACATACCTACCTCCTTCTGTGGGATCCAATGGAGCAATAAATATGTATCCTCCATACTCAAATATCATATTTCTTTTCTTCAAATTGATAATAGCCTGGTTATCAAAGGCCTAATCCAGACCTAATAGTGTTGGATATGGCAAAGTATTGTCCACTATGTCAATGACTTCAAAATCTGCCATGGTGTGCACATCATCTAGATCTACTGGAATCCCATTCAACCTTCCTATTGGCACCACTTTGTGTTAATTTTCAAACTTCAACTAAATAGGTGAATACCCCAATTATGGTTCTCCCATAGCTTCCCAGGGTTTCTTTGGAAAAACATTGACTTCATATCCTAAATCTAATAGTATATCCCCCATATTGAAATATCCTATCTTGGCATTCAATCTGAATTCCATACTATTTCTTCTCTTATTTCAGATCTTATTTACTCTTTTTACGCCCTCTTCCCCAGGATTACACTTTTTTTATAAATTATGCAGTAGTTGTAAGGAATTTTTATCACTCAACAATTTGACACAAGCTCCCAAAAAGTTTCTTAAGTTACTTACTTGTTCTGAAGACTGATATTGATTGGTTTGATAAAATAATGAATTCATTTCATAGACTGGTATCTCATCTACTAGATTTGTCCCTAAAGTGGACACAATATTTTCCTTCAAGATCTCTTGTCTAGCTTCCTTGAATATCTCTTTCTCTTTGTGCACATCGAACTTTTGTTCAGGCATTGTATTCTTCCTAATCCACTAGTATTGGTCCCGATCCTTCTTAGCTACATATTCTCCTATCTTGGCTCCACCTCCAGTCACTATGTTAATATTCTTTTTGTCTTCTTCTCTGTTTTCCACCCCGATCCATTGCATGTTCTGATTAGTCTGATTCCTCTTATACTGTAGTTTTATCAATAGTATTGGAATTTCTTCTATTTCATGGTTTGTTGTGTGATAGTAAATACATGTCGTAGGTGGTTGTGGGAAGTCTCTTGCATAGTTCCCTAGTTTCTGACAGTTATGACACACTACTATTCCTCAACCTCCTCCAAAACCTCTTCTTCTGTGACCTACTCCTTTGAAGCCACCTCTATAGCCCTGATTATGTTTGCATGGTCTGTTATAATAAGGTCCTTGATTATACTATGGTTGCAGTGTATTGTACTATTGTGGTGTTGCACACTGTTATGCAGGATTTTATTGTCGTTTCCCTAGAAACTGCTATGCATTATACTATGGTTGTGTTGTAAACTATTGTGTAGGATTGTACTATGGTTGCTGCACAATGTTATACTGTGGTTGCTGCACATATTTTCCTATTACATGTTCATCCTGAACCATGTATGTATCTGCAATCCTTTCTTTCATCATCTCCAAGGTTCTATAGTCCTTGTCTTCGTGTCCAACTGACTTACAAAAGTTACAAAATGCACTCTTCATAATTGTTTGATATTTCTACATTAGGGGGAAATGATAGGGATCATGCCCATTTGTTTTACAAATCTTGCACCATGGTCCTCCTAAAGATAAATGGTTTGGCATACCCACTCCAATATACTGCGAAAATAATGGACACTCATTCTTGTTATCACCTTTTGTCTTGCACGTTGTACACCAGACATATTCTCTTTTCTCCTTTCCTTTGTTCTGATTTAAATGGAATGTTAAGTTATTCAAATATTGCTTCATCCCTTCCTCACCTAGATGTGTATGTTTGTACTGGTTTTCCTCTAGTTATAAGGATTCCTACAGGGCCTCACCTTGACTTTGGAATTTTTGTTGTCTTAAAGGATACTTCAAGTGTGGAATCAAATAATTAACAAAAAAATGTCTATGATTTCTATCATTAATTGTGTACTTTAACTTACCTTTTAACCTCTTGAACTCTTGGTCCACTTCCCATACTGATTCTCCTAGTTTTTGTTTGATCTCTATCATTTCATTCATAAACTAGTCTTCTGAACTTGACTTATGAAATTCATTTATTAACTGACTCTTCACATCTGCTACAATTGTAGGTGTTCCTGTTCGGTTAATTGTTGAGAGACGCATGTACCAATCTAATGCATGGTCTCTAAACGTGATTTCCAACTGCACAACCTTTGTATCCTCATATGTAATCTACATTTCTTCCCATATCTTCTCACAGATGTACAAATGTTTTTCCAGGTCATTTGACCCGTCCCCTCAAAACTATGGTAACCTAATGGTTGGATCTTATCCTACCATTGTGAAATTTACTGAACTACCATCTCCGCATGGTGTAGATAATTGAATTCTACTTGTTGAACTTGCACTTCTGCTACTGGACCCACGTCTTACAAAAATTCTTCTACCACTAATCACTTATTGCTTAACTACGTTTTCTTCTTCAGTTGTGTTAGTCGCACATGGAGTTGTGGGTTCCAAACTAATTCAGATATTGAATGGAGAGCCTTCTTCTACACCAGACCCAATACCTCTATTTTTCCTCTCATATGTGTCATGCAAGATATCCTCAATATGCCTTATGGCACGAAGATCCTCTACCTCTTCCTCATCGTTATCCAATCCCTCTCGCTCTGCTACATCCCTCTTATTATTATTCATCCTATACTGGTAGGGTCGTATGTTGCGCATCACACCTACATTCCTTATGATTTCCCTAGTCTGTCCATCATCCATCATGATGGAGCCCATTGCCTCCTTCTTCTAGATACTCTCCAGAGCCTTCTCCATTTCTCATATCTTCCTTAGTGCTTCCCCCAACTCCCCCATGTGCACAGACTGATCTAGCTATCTGATTCCATAGTCATTATTCCTTTATCATGTAATAAGATCTTGATCGATGTGTAAAGAGACATGATATACCACCCTCTGGGTCCCTTTAATAAATCCTTCTTTGCAAGAGTATATGAATTTGTTGTATCTACGGAAAACTCAGTGATAAAACCCACAATAATGTTGTCTAACTAGAAATCCATTGCCTGGCTAAATTTATTATTAATTCTTTCCAAACATGCGATATTTTCAGCAGTCCACACTACTTGCCTAATCTGATTATTTAGATGAATATCCTTCAAACTTAACAACCACTCTTGTAATAATTCTGGAAATAAACAAAAACATGTTTCATGCAAATCGGTAAACAAATACTTATGTAGGTACTACGTGATGTATACCTAGAACCCTTATTGTCTTTCTACATGAACTCCAACTGCTTTGTCTCTAACCATTTTTCAATCTCTTTCCTTGTAGGATTCCATGGCCTAAACATCCCTTTCTACCACTGCATCGTCTTCACCAAACCCATTCCTAGCTCTCCTTCTGAGTTATATCTGGAAACAGAACCATTTGTTGGACTTATGGGCTAACCCTGGTTCTCCCATAGTTCTCCAACAAAACTATTATCACCATTGGACCTTGTTGGGCCCCAACAATTCCCCCTAAATTTTTACAAAATTCAAAGGGCCCCCATTAGAATCTTGATAATTATAATGAGCTACATAATCAACCTTTTCAAATAGTTCCATGCCTTGGCTTGCTTTGAGACAAACTTAATACATTCACTATAATATGAGACATTCATTACAAGAGTATATGTCAAAATTTAGAAACAAGCATAGAAATCTCAATTTAAACAAAAACATTAATGTTTATCAACTGTTTACTTTCGTTTAAATTATGATTATGTGTTCATTATTTTTCTCATTAGCAAGTTTGACTATTTTGAAGAATGGGTTCAATACTTCATCAAATAATATCTTGGTTGGTTTCTCATTTTCACAAAATCATTTGGTGGGATTAATTAATTAAATTCTTTTTCATTTTACATCTCATTTCAAAATAAAAATAATAATAAAAAAAATAATTATCTATCATTTGTTTGATTTTGTGAAAACCCAAAATTAATATTTTTCTCCTCTCCATCAACTTGAAGCTTCTAGAATTTTAAGATCATATTTGAAAAGAAATTATAAATAATGTTTGTTTAGAACTTATAGTTAGTTTAAATTCATTTTTTATTTTATTGTTCTAGATTTTGTTTTATTCACAATTTTTAGGTTATTAATTTAGGTTTCTTTTTGTTTCACAAGTTTCTATTATCAGTTATTTGGTACGGATATGATCATGGATTGATTTTATTATCTAAATATGCTCAATATGATTGATCCCAAAATAATATTGGATTGTTGCAAATAAATTTATGAGCAACAAGAGATAAAATTTGGAAATGCGTCAAGAACAGAGACACGATTTTGCGGGATTGATTGCAGCCAACCATGAGGAATTTGAAGAAATGGTTGAAAACCCATCTCCCAAATGGACCCATTTAGCTTCAGTGTAGAAAGTTTCCCAAACAAATGCACTATTTGAGAGATATTTATGTCTCTTTACGAGGAAAAATTCAGGTGGCAGAAATTATTAGTGACGCCCAGACTGTTCATTCATTGCATAAATATATGAGAATGTTCAAAGCCATGGGATCCAAGAATTTGAGAGGAGGACTTTTATCCTTTCTCTTTTGTATATTATTTCTTTTGTAAACTTTTTTTCTTTTCAAATGGAGTAACGGATGGTTGGAATCTTTGGGAGAATGGACAAGTGTTTTCAAAGAAGAATATGGAATTCCAGGTTTCTTAATGGCTTTTTTCCTGTGAGTAAAATGATTTTATTTTCATTATAATATCTTCATATTCTTTTAATAATTGATTATGCATTGATTTAAATTAGCTTTAGTATGTTTTATCAATACATGGTTAATTGCTATCATTTATATATTAATGTTTTCAATCTTTAAGAGTCTATTATCCCAAAAGTTCTTCCTGGACCATATGATGAACATATTTTGTTGAAACTATATGAGAAAATAGTTTAGTCTTTGGAATTTGTGCTTTTGTAGATTGTGCAATGTTAATATTGTTTCTCATATAATTTTTGAATATGAAACTTTATTTGTATTGAACTAGCTTTAGATTGTTCTGCATATAATTTTTCATGTTATGTTTTCATTTATATGGTTCATTATATTTTGGTTTAGTTTATATCTGTGACTGATCATCTATTCAAGTATTTTGAGTTTACGTATGATGCTAGATAGCTGGAAACACCATTCCTGAGAATTGGAATTTCTTTCATTTTCAGTTATTGGACATTTCAAGGTCACAAGATATATAATTATTTCTCTTTCTGTCATTATAAACTCGCTCCAGAATATGAAACACTTCCTTGAATTTCTTCAGGAAGTATTATTCTTGCTTTTTTCATAGGTTTACACTTGACACAGGTGAAGAGGAGCTCATACAAATATAGAGAGTTGAATTTAGCTTAGTATTGTTGATTAGTGAGAGGTTAGTAGGTGCATTGTTTTCTTTTATTCATATTTTTTTATATATGAATGAGACGATGATTGCATTAATTAGCTTTGATTGTTTATGTATCATTGTTTCAATTGTATTTGCTTAGTATTTATTAATTTATAATCTTTAAACATTCAAAAAGAAAACAAAAAGATTTTCTTCCTTTCTTTATCTTGTTTAGAAGCATATTATGAAAATTCATTTCGCAAGATTACAAGTAAACCTTGCAAACTGTATATAGATTGTTTATAATCATTTGTATATTCACGTTTCTTTTTAATAAACATTAGTAAGTAATATATCATTTGTTAGAATCATAGCTTTAGATTAGTTTATTTATTTTACTGTTTTTAGGACTTTAGTTGGCCAATGGAGCCATTAACCCCGTTGGTTTATTTCATTCCAAATGGCTTGGGTTATTTAAACAACCCTGGTCCGGATTTGATCTTCCAGTTGAGGGTGTGTCACTTACAACCATAAAAAAATGGAACTAGAAGGAGGGTCGAGGTAAATTTAATGATTAAATGTTTTACCCCTCAGTCTGTCATAATTCCATATTTATAACTTCTTCTTTTGTGTCATCTTGAAATGCACTAGAAGGCAGGACAAACTGAAAATTTGTTCTTGCAAGAGTCTTTATTTCGAATGTTTTTAATTCCCCATGGCTCCCCAAATCACTGTGTTGGAACATTCTTTCCACTTCTCATTACCGAATATTCCCAACGAGACAGTCTCTCACTTGTCCAAAATCACCTTTCATGGTGGGGGGGATGTATCTACAAAAGAGCATATTAACAAGTTTTGGTGTAAATGCATCAAGCATGATATTTTTGATTTGAAGGTTCTATGAAAATTATTTTCTTTCACTTTTAGGGGTCGGATTAAACATTGGTTTGAGTCTTTTCCAGCATATCACAATATTGATTGGTTTCAGTTTGTAGATGAATTTTTAGATTCTTTTAAAAAATATAATTACAATCAATTATGTGAAGAATTTCAAACTTTACTAATCAATGGGAATTCATCTCCAAAAGGATTTTCAACAAGAATCCATCATGTTCTCTATAAATTTAATCTTGATGACATGCCATTTGTACTAAATCTCCTCTATGATGCTTGTGTCCCTTTCATCCAGTCACATTCAATCGTGAAAGATGAATCGGTTGCAAATCCTATCACTCAATTGCGAGAAGAATTTTGTTCGCAGGATGAGAGGAATCCATTCGAAAAAATTGAACAAGCAAGGGAGGTAGAATCTATTGAAAAGGTTCTTATTGACAATCAAATTGGTTTTTCCTCTGAATCATTGTATACTCAGTCCTTGACCATTGTAGAAGAAGATTTGATGTTGGGTCAAGATGAATTTCTATATTCGTCTAACCCTTTCTCTAATCAATACTTAAATTCAGTTATTGAAGAAACTTAGGTGATGAAAATGATCTTAGGCATTCTAACATTCCAATGAAACTGATTAGAGATGTAGATCTACAATTGGAAGAAGAAACCTTAAACCCTCATCTACAAATCATACCTTATCCACAAGAAAGATCAGATGTTTTTCATGAAAGTTTTGAATTATCTATCATACATGAGACAAATTTAGATGATCATATTATGTTGAATAATTTATCACCAAAATAGAGTGAAATTTTTAAGGAAAGTAAAGAGGAATGTCTTGAGAATACCATTGTTAAATATCATAGCTCAAGATATTCTTTTCAAGTGCTCATTTATGATTCCTTTTACTCTTTATATCCCGATATCTTCTTAGATTCTGGTGGACTTAATACTTTACCCACATTATCTTACTCTTTGCCATCACAATGAAATCTTTTCGATATGCCAAAATTTGGTTTCAATTATTTCCAAACATAACATTTATGAAGTTGGATTTGATGCTTTTTCACTTTCGTCACTCACATGGAAAAATGACATGTTTCAAGATGATTTTAGACGATTTATTGTTGAAAAAGACAATGCACTTATTCTTATGGAAATCAAATATTCTACATTACATATTCGTTCTTTGATTAGTTCAAATTTTAATGTTTATGCTTCACATTTTGAAACGATCAATATCATCAAAGGAAGTGTTCAAACCAATAATCTAATTGATGCCATGAATCATCTTATGATGTGTTCCCCATTGATATATCCATTTCATCAAATTCATAGTTTGCATCCTAAATTTTATGATAGGATCTTAGAATTGCTTGAAGATTCGTATCTAAAAAATATTCATAATAAAGATAAAGTTGTGCTTTCTTTGTTTCTACCTAAATTTCTAGGAAGTAAGCATTACATGATTTTTTTAGATCCTTCATGTGAAGAAATTGATGAACACTTGGAGAATTGTCAGGAGGATGTGGCACTTTGGCCTTGGTTGATGGTTATGTCAGGTACCCATAATATTGACAAGTTTTCCAAACTTACTTACACTCTTCCATGCCATTATGACCCATATCATGACAAGATTGCAAAATGTTTGGAGGATTCATACATCAAGAAGTTTCAAAAGAATGGTAACATCATGCTTGTTTTGTTTTTAAAAGAATATATAGGAGGTAAGCATGACATATTTCTTTTGTATCTGCAAATACTACATTCTTTTATTCTAATTTTCGAATTTCTATGCCTTGCAGGATTGAAGATGCTCTTGTGGCTGCACTTGAAATACGATTTTACTTAGTGTTTTAATCTATTTAGTAGTTTAGAATAGGTTTACAAGTAGGTTTCCTTTAGTTTTATTTCTCACTGTTTATATTTTTAATAATGCAGGTATGAACACAAGTGGACACACCAAGAGAAACATAATATGAATCTTGTCAGGGAAGTCCACATTAAATCTTTTTCTCTATGCTTTTCGTTGAATATTTCTTTCCAAAAATGCAATATCATCATGAATTTTTTTAATGGAAAGTAAAGAGATAAGTAAATTTGAATTATCAATTCAACCCTGACCCAAGGTGCCACGAGTAGGACTACACTCATCTTAATAAGGATTTTTCTATTTTCTTTTAGTCTCTTTTATTTTTTAATAATAATGCTTGGTCAAAGTAACATCTTATGCATCATTATCTTAAGAAAAGAACTTGCTCGCACATGAGATTTTATTTGATTTAGTTCTTCATTTATTATACAGTGGGATGCTAGTAGATCCCAAAGCTTAGGTTTATCTTTGGCCAAAATTGCTTCTAAAAGTGTTCTTTTGCTATTTCAGTTTTTTTTTTTTTTTATGTACTTCTGATTTTGAATCTCATTAATAAAATTTGATTTGGTTTGTTCTGTGTTTTTTGTTTTCTTTGATTGCTTTGAATGAGTTTTCTTCTTATCTATATTTTTGAATCAATATATTTCTAATCAAATAGCTATTGTTGAAGGATTCATTTATTTTAGGACTTGTGTTTTTCAAGCAAATTGAAATAGTTCAAAGAGGTCCTAATATTAAGATATAGCTCAAAATTTTGTTTTTTAAGTCAATTGTCACTTTCATTTTGTCCTCAAATTGTCTTTGCCAAAGTATTACACTAGAGATATGGTTTAAATCTTTGAGAATTACGATGATCTTTAAACTTTTTACACTGTCCATATTCTTAAGGAATCACTTTTAAGTGTTTCCCCATTCTCTAGATGATTTCTTAAAGGAAATCTAAAATCTCTAAACCATGATAAAACTTCCAATTTTGAAAGCAAATAAATAACATGATAAACTATTCACCTATATTGGAATTAACCTCCAGTATCACCCCGCTCTCTTTGTCATCGATAAATCTATAATTGTATTATTATTTAAAAGTGGAATAAGAGGTTTGGAAGCACTTAAGTGTGGGAAGTGTGTGTAAACCCATCAGGGTACTAAACAGGCTCGCTGGCAGTGGGTAAATGCACACATGATACCAAGACAACTTCGTTGGGTACTGAACAGGCCTGTCGGCAGCGAAGCAATGTCGGGTCGAGAGGTAGCAGGTATATGTTTTTAAATTAACTTTTATGGAAGTATACATCATGTGGATAGAACTATTGGATGGGATTAAAGTACTTGAGTAGGTTAAATGACATCCCTGTCGAGGTTATGGAATCCTTCCGGCAGTAGTGGCTCTGTCAAAAATATTGAAGTTCTTTTATAAACATTGTGACTCTTTGATTAAGACATTATTATGGGTTATAATCCCCTACAAAGAAAATTCTATTGTCTGGTTATAAGATTGAACTTATCCTAATACTATATGGTCTCGGAGTGAATTTATTTTAGGGAGCTTAAATCATTTTTCAAGTCTTATTCTTTCCTTCTTGAGATGAAATCTTACCAGATCAAAGATAACTGCTTCACCCAATAAGTCACCATTTTTTGGGCCCCAACAACTCCCCCTAAAGTTTTACAAAATTTAGAGGGCCCCCACTAGAATCTTGATAATTATAATGAGCTACAGAATCAACCTCTTCAAATAGTTCCATACCTTGGCTTGCTTTGAGAAAAACTTAAGACATTCACTATAATATGAGACATTCATTACAAGAGTATATGTCAAAATTTAGAAACGAGCATAGAAATCTCAATTTAAACAAAAACGTTAATTTTTATCAACTGTTTACTTTCGCTTAAATTATGATTATGTGTTCATTATTTTGCTCATTAGCAAGTTTGACTATTTTGAATAATGGGTTCAATACTTCATCAAATAATATCTTGGTTGGTTTCTCATTTTCACAAAGTCATTTGGTGGGATTAATTAATTAAATTCTTTTTCATTTTGCATCTCATTTCAAAATAAAAGTAATAATAATTTTTTTTTTATCTATCATTTGTTTGATTTTGTGAAAACCCAAAATTAATATTTTTCTCCTCTCCATCAACTTGAAGCTTCTAGAATTTTAAGATCATATTTAAAAGGAAATTATAAACAATGTTTGTTTAGAACTTATAGTTAGTTTAAATTCATTTTTTTATTTTATTGTTCTAGATCTTGTTTTATTCACAATTTTTAGGTTATCAATTTAGGTTTATTTTTGTTTCACAGGTTTCTATTATCAGTTATTTGGTATGGATATGATCGTGGCTTGATTTTTTTATCTAAATACGTTCAAGATGATTGATCCAAAAATAATATTGGATTGCTGCAATGTAACAACCCTAGTTAAATAGTTGTTTAAGGTTTACGGTAAAATCATGAATCTGGTTAACACTTTCGTGACAATCAGGTCTCCAAAATTTCTAGTGGCAATTTTTCGGCCGAACAAATGTTACTTTCGGCCGAAATCTTTTTCGGCCGAAAATTTTCACATCAAATTTAACGGTGCCCTCAAAATTCGTGTACAATGTTTTTTGGATGAATTATTTTCCCGTGGTAAGAATATTTTGGATGAAATACTTTTCGGCCAAAACGTTTATTTTTAATGGATTCTGTTAAAAACTAGGTTTCGGCCGAAAGAATATTTCGGCCGAAAACTTGAAAATGGGACTGTTTGCAGGAAACTACAAATTCTCTCCATCTTACTTCATCTTTGGAGGTAGACTCCTACAAATACTCAGAATTTAGTTTGAGAATTGATACCAACATTTTTAAAATTGAATCTACTTTCATTGGGTATAATTTGTTTTCATTTTCATTGTTTTTATCTAATT
>JZKD02S0002230.1:455029-467557 GCA_000966675.3 Picea glauca | reverse complement strand
TATATATGGGTATGTGTTATATTATTTTCACAACTAGACCTAGTGTCTATGTTGTGTTAGGAACATGGAGGGGTCACAGGTGGTGAAGCCCCTAAAAAAAATGGCACTTTTGGCATCTGTTTTTAACGGTTTTTTGGCACACCATTTTTTCCAATGGTTTTCTAATTTTAGTTAATAAATTAGGGTTGTTGACTAATCCGTCTCAATGGATTAGGGGTTTTGGATGTCGCAGGATCATATATATATTGTATTGTAAACAATGAAGAACATGATGAATAGAATATTAGACGTGTGGCTCTAAATACCTTGTTAGTTTTCCCAGTTTGGGTATCTACGGTAAAAATATATGTGTAATGTGTGTGTATTCCATTATGTATTTTCCATTTTTATTAAGAATGTATTTGCATTAATTAATTGTACAAGGTTAAAATCTACATTTGGTATCGGAATTGTTATTAGCTTAAGGGGATGCCTTTGTGGCTAAGGGTTTGACTCAATAATACAATAAACCATGTTACAGTGGGAGATCTACGATATCAATTCTTCAGTTGAAAAAAAATGGTGAGCATTTCAAAAATAAAGATCAAGAAATTTAATGGGAAAATTTTTGAGCTTTGGAAGCTCAAGATGGAAGATCTTTTGGTGGAAAAAGATCACTAGATCATTGTGGATCTAGGTATTGCACCAACAGGAACATCAACAAAAGACTGGGAAAATTTGGATCAGAAGGTGAAGAGCACAATCTAGTTGTGTCCCTCAAATTCAATATTACTGAATGTATCAAGGGAAGCTACAACCAAGTATTTATGGAATAAGTTAGGGGATTTGTATTAGTCTAATTCCCTGGTAAAAAAAATATTCCTATGGAATAAGTTGTACAACCTGAGGATGAAAGATGGAGACTCGGTGACAGAGCATATAAATGCCTTCAATTATATGGTAAGCCAATTATTATCTATTGATATTAATATTTCTCATGAAGATAAGCCTATGAGTCTATTTTTCTCTTTACTAGACTCATGGGATACTCTGGTTGTGGCCATAGATAGTAATACAATTACTTTATGTTTCGATGATTTGGTATCATCCTTGTTTTCAGAAGATGTGTACTCGGATTTTTCAAGCACACATGCAAATCATGAGGCATGGATGTTACGCATTATGTTGGTCACTCTGGTGATGTCTCTACAAGTAATGTATTCAGGCTCCCACAAGGATTTTTTTCCTGAGAAAAGTGACTGTTGTCTTCTTCCAAAAAACACATTTTTAAGATGAGTTCACAGGCTACCTATGTTTTAGGGTGCAAAAATCCTTCATTCTCGCAGACAACCCACACTTAGGGTGCAAACTGTTTGCAGTATTCTCTATAGGTAGGGTGTGAACCTGTTTCAAAGCTTGGAAAAGAGAAGAGGTCATGAAGGTTCTAGAAGGGAATCTTCTAGAAAGTGAGTTGGAATTCGCATGGTTGGCATCCTACTGACTTCTCAGATTTAGTGGGATCATCCTCATACATTTAAAAATCTCTCCTTCTCCTATATATTGAAAGGTTTCTCATGGAAAAGGTTAAGCAAGATTGAATGAAGAATTGGTTAAATAATTGTGTGAAGAAATCTGCTTGGATAGAAGCTTGAAGACTCTATTTGGTCTATCAAGTTGTACTAGATCTTCTTCATGCAAATGTAGAGCAAATGTCTGTGTTGGAACCAAGGGTCACTAAAAGGAATCTTGTGACATCAAGGCGATCTGTTATATATTCTACTTTCATTTAATATAATACGACATGTCCCTTTCCCATAAAATCACTCTTATTTTATTGCATAACTCTTTCATCATATGCATAGTTTGACATTGAATATAATTTTCTATCTTCACTTTGGTTTGTTTGTGTTGTCTTGGACCTGATTTCACAAGAGCATCGGAGCGAAGCAGGAACAACAGAGACCTAAGGAAGCAATATAAAGGTATGTCACGCATTCCTTCTTAGTATTAGATTCAATGACCACAACTTAGAGAAAGATTCATGTCCTGTCCTGTTTTGTTCTAGATCCAAGTGGATCTATGTAGATCTATTAGTGTCCACACCCACCAATTTATCCGATAACAAAATTGGCAACTCCAGTGGGGATACAACCCATTTTGGTGGTTTTTACTTGGCCATTTTCTCTTGACCTACCCTTTTTCATTCCCAATCAATCTCTGAGTCTTGAGGAGATCTTCACAGACTCCCTAGATCTAGAAGTTCCCTCAAAAGTTCCATTGTTTTTCCAAATTTTGTTTGATTACAAACCTTCTCGCACTGCACCTTTCTGTAGCATGCGAGGAGCACTGAAGTTCGCACCCTAGTGCTCATTTCAGTGTGAACTTCTCACAAGAGGTATTGCGTCTGGATTATATGTTTCCACTAGCTAACTACATCTTGACTATCCCTCTACAAACGGTCCATTACACAATGGTACCAGATATTACAAGTCCTCACATCGGGATTATACTGGCTAGCCAAGCCCCCATTAGCACACCACTTTCACGCAGATTCACCCCAACGCTTCCACCTGGATATCATGCGTTGAATGATTTTATTCCCACTCCTACACAAATCCCATCTGGGACTCCTGATGTTTCCACTCCTTCTGGGCACCATATCATTCCCGGTTTCATTCCGACACTTCCTTGACCCCCTTTTAGAGCACCTCTTCCATCCTCTATCAGAGGCATCGATCCTAGTGGCACCATCCTGTCTTTCACACCTAATTACCAGATTCCTGTAGGTGTACAATTTCACCAAGGAGGCCAAACCCAATCCCCTTTTGCAGGAAAAATCCCAATTGGGACGCAACCCTCGATTGGAAGGAAACCCCCATCGACCCTGCCCTATGGACAAAACATACCTCCATCCTTGGCCCAGTATTGGAATTGTCTTATTCAACATAATCCTGCCTCGAATGGTGGGAAACAACCTCAAGTTATCTCCTTCATACCCCCTAGTACATGCCAACCATATCCAGGCATGTCTAATCCTATTTGGGGCTCAAATACTCAAACCCACACCCCTGTTCAAGGGTATAACCCTATGAATTACTTGCCTCCACACCAACAATCGAATCTTCCCAAATATTCGCATTATATGAAAACTGCTTATGGTCCCACTGGTCTACCGACAGGACTCCCTCCTCAAAGTCACCAGTACCCACATGTGAATAGACAGTTACCCTTCTTAGCCACCCTGGACCTCCCTTATCTATCGAGAATTTTAAATGATCTGATCCATCACTCTCCTCAATGGCCCACCATACCGGCCAAACTACCATCTAACATCCCTAAATTTGATGGTAAATCGGGAGAGGACCCAAACAATCATGTAATGACTTTTCACCTTTGGTGCTCATCCAATTTCTTGATGGATGACTCTATTCATTTACACATTTTTCATCGAACCCTCACAGGTTCCTCCACAAAGTGGCATATAGAATTACCATGAGGTTTCTTCACTGAATTCAACACCCTTTCTATGGATTTCCTCACCCACTACCAGTTACCGATCCGTTACGAAACGGGAATCGAAATTTTGAGTTCTTTCAAACAAACCAAAGCCACTCATATCTCTGATCACATTCATGAGTAGCGATAGAGACGAATTCTCATTAAACTCGAACTTCCTAATCAGTTACTGGCAGAGTTGTTCACGGAATCATTCATGAACGACATCTCTCGTGATATCGCCATGGGTGGAGTTATCATAGAAGAATAGGTAATCAGTCATTCTCAATACCTCGACCTTGTTTACTCACAAACGGGTACTCTTTACGAATTTCTCCCTAACCCACCTCGTCCTTCTACTTCTGCTACTTCAACTACTCCTGCTACTTCTCATGCAGCTAACAGTGTGATTGGTGCTTTCCATGCCAAAACTCATTTCGTCCAAACCTCTAGCAACAACCACAAATCCATTTCTTCTAATGTTCAAAATGCTCTGTCTACTACTCCTCCCACTGGAAATACTTCTAAGGTGAACTATGTTCAATCTGCCCCCGCTGGAAAAAACAAACCCAAAAAAGGAAAGGGTAAGAACAAGGAGGATAAAAATAATCCACAATCTGAGAAAACCAAAACACCACCTATTGACGATAGGGATAAACACAAACCCTAATACCCTTGTCTTATCTGTGGTGATGATCACTACACTAAGGATTTTCCACTACGGCCGAGGTTACTAAGTTCCTTCAAGGGACCCCGAAACTCCCCACTTTGGCCATGTTGTCGCAACCCTTCCCTTCTCAACAACAGGCCCAATTGGTCATTCATGACCAACCTTCCCCCTCCAATACATCCTATGTCTTAATGTGTACAGGTGATTCAAATAAGAATGACATCACACTTACCACTCAAGCCAAAGATTATTCTTCCTCCAAAGAGAAGGTTGATGCAATACCTCCTTCGTTGGTCCAACCATCTCACATGACTCCACCTACCAATGGTCCTCTTCATCTCGAACGACTAAGCCTAGATATAGTCCTTCACCCTGCCCTAAAGGGTGTTGTTCAAAAATCGGCTTTCAATCCTCATGCACGTGTTTCCCAGAACTATAGTATTGTCGAAGATCTAGCCCAAGTACCGTCCATGATGTCAGCCCTCGAAGTCCTTCAGAGTTTTCCTATACAACGAAAGGCATTGTTGAAATCTATTGGTGGAATCAACCCTACGGATACAAATTTAATAATTTTTGACTTGGAATATCACATTCCAAGGTTATCCCCTCAACTTGCATTTCAAATACAAGTTACTGTCTCCAACAAAAATATTTGTCGAAAAGTTATTGATGAGGGTGCCTTGATGTGTGTCATGTCTATTACCCACTAGAAAGTCATCGACTCTCCTCCTTTAACTGAATCCCACAACACGCTCAAAGCCTTCAATGGATCTAGTTTTAAGCCTTACAATGTCCTCCCTTCATTGCCTATTATGTTAGAAGGAAAAATGGTCAACATTGAAGTGGAGGTCTTTGACGCTCCTCTCAATTACAACCTTCTACTCGGTCGTAGCTGGATCGATTCCATGCATGCAGTTGTGTCCACTCTTTTCCATGTCATGTGTTTCCCACATCAAGGAAAAGTAGTTACCGTAGACCAATTGGCCTTCTTTCACTCTGATGCACGTACCGACAACGTACCTTTCATTGCGAAAAACCCCATAGATATGTGAACATCGGTGCTGGTCTTCTTAAAGATTCCTCTTTGATGGGTACTTTCCCCATTCCACCACCCAATGTCCCACATCTATTTGTCACCTTGATCAACATGATCTCCACCTCTGTTCAAAAAACCTTTTTGTCTTACGACCCATGGATGGTACCCAACCCTGGCGATCATCTTCATTATGGAAATGAAATGCCTTTGAGTCCGGTTGAATCTACTTATCAAGCCATTCAATTGGAAACCACTTCTACCCCCTCTCTTGGTGATTTATATCCAGATCCATTCTACTTCATTTTTCCTACAGACGAGATGATTATGTCTATTATGTCCATGAAATATACCCCTTGGGACAATGTACATCATCATTCCATCCTCTTCCTGGAACAACACACCATCGAGGGTTATCAATGAATCTCAACCCCGTCGACTGTTGTCATCATTTCTATCGTTCCCGATTCTACACATGATATGTTTTATGAAGGGAACTTAAGTAATATCTCACCCACCATCCCCCTCGACATATCCATAAAACCTAGAGTTGTCGAAAATGTGCATATCGGAGCTTCATGTTCCCATGATGAAGTTGTCACCTACAAGTCTCTTTTCCAAGAATTTCATGGCATCTTTGCATGGAGCTATGAATAAATGTTGGGGATTGACCCCGACATTGTGGTACATGAGATTAAGACGTACCCAGGTGATAAACCTATCTGGCAATGACTTCGTCCGGTCCACCCACGTAAAGCAGTCGCTATCAAGCTTGAAGTTGAGAAACTTCCCAAAGATAGATTTATTTACCCTGTGGCTCTAACTGACTGGGTTTCCAATCTTGTTCCAATTGACAAGAAACAAGGTACAATCCATGTGTGTGTTGATTATAGGGACATTAACAAATATTTTCCTAAAGACAACTTTCCTACCCCCTTCGTTGACCAGATCGTCGACGATTGTGCTAGAAGTGAAATCTTCTCTCTAATGAATGGTTTCTCCGGATATAATCAAATCAATATCGTACCCATAGACCAACACAAGACTTCTTTTATTTGTCCTTGGGGCACTTTCACCTACCGGAAATGCGTCAAATCCCAATACAACAAACATGTCAAGCCACACGTTTTCTCCGAAGGTGATCTGGTTCTCCTTTACGAACAAGATCGGGATATGCTAGGAGCCAGAAAATTTGAAGTTATGTGGTGATGTCCTTATATCATAAGACGAGATTTGGAGAAAGGAGATTATGATTTGGTGGACTACAATGGTATCCCTTTGAGTGAACCCAGAAATGGGTTGTACTTAAAGAAGTATTATGCTTAAGATCACCTGTGCATGAGTGCTTGTATTTTATTGTATCATACTTTTTGTGTGTTACTTTAGTATTCTTTTTCGTTATTTGGTCTCTTCCCTCGACCGCTTATCTTGCATTGTGCTTGGTTTCCATATGTCAGAGTCTTCACCACCCCACATTGGCTTCACCGATGGCACTAGCCATAGTACTCAAAACCTTGCTTCTATTGCATGGGCAATTTACACACCTACAAATGAACTTATTAGTCTATGAGGTGTGTGCCTTGGTCGTGCGACCAATAATATTGCAGAATATAGCGTCATCATCGAATTGTTGATTGATGATATTTCACTTGATATCTGCCACTTGGTTATACGACTCGATTCGCAGCTAGTAGTACTACAGTTAAGTAACATCTATGCTATCCGAAGTCCTACTTTATTACGAGCATATTTACGAATTCACCTCTTGGAACGTTATTTTGAGTATATTGAATATCAGCACATTCCTAGATGTCTAAATACATTGACTAATTCCTTAGCCAACTATGTGTTAGACAGACATTTGGGACATACATAAACCAATAACACATCACATGTATAACATAACACAAAATAAGCTGGTAGAAGCCATATATATGCATATAACGATCAAAAGTTTTTACAAAAAGTTTTTTTCCAAGGATCAAAATCTTAAAATATGAAGCCTATAGCTTCTACAAAGTAGCATCATGGATGACACTCACAATAAAAAACAACTGCTCAGGCTACCCTATGGAGCAGTCGACTGAGAGACTCGGACACGCCCACAGTATGGCACTGGTAACATCTTGGGATCTCCCCAATAGCAATATAGGGGACATCCGCGGTCAACCCCTCCAAGTTATGTTCCACTGCCTTGTAGTCTTCGACATCCCATCTCGCCACTAGGGCTGCTTCTCCTCGTCATTGAATGGGAGATGTTCCTCGAGGTCGATATGGCCCCACATTTGTGTCATCAAAAAGAAATTTTTTGATTAGTTATTGGATAAACAGAAAAACATTTCATATGATAAAATTTGCAAAAACATTCAAAAAGAAACAAATGTGTACTTCTTACCTAAGTCACCCCACTGAGCATCCTCAGGCAGGGAAAAATATAGATCCCCTCAGAAATCCAAACCAGCATATGCATAGTCGTCGATCATCAGCATATGGGGCCTCAACCAGTCAAAAAATGAATCATTATACTTGATTATAGGCCCTCCTACGTGTCGATCCATGAGGTTACACCACCTCAGAATCCTCGGATCCTGTGGGGCCGGTAAACCCCAATCAACCTGTAGTCGTAACAATGGGACCCTCTCGAGGAAGAATGACACCAAAAGTGTCTCGTACCCAAACTACTTCAAGTCACCCTTTCTGCACTTCGTCAATTGTCTCTTCATACTGTGGAGAATTGCATCCGACCAGTTGAAAACCCGATGCTCTGTGCACTCTATGGCGTATTGGAAATAGCTCTAAAGAGCCATGTGTAGAGCCATGCTCCTAGCCATGCATGCAATAGTAAACAAGACAGTCCACAGGGTCAGATATTGGACCCCCCAAATGGCAACCTTACCCTTTCTTCTCTCTTCCTCGAGAACACAATATTGGCAAAAATACTCGCTCATAGGGAGTCTGTCGCCTCTACCTCTGGTCAAAGTAGCATGTTATCCATGCCATGACAACCCTATTAGAAAATAGATATCCTCGATATCTAGTGTCATCTTATGGAATCCCACATGAAATAACTGTTGATCCACATCCCACATGTGGATCAGGTATTCCAACAACTTGAGTTGAGCTCTCATACTCCTCATGTTCTCTTTCTCTCTATTCCAACATCGTCATGGTCAAACACCTGCAAAAGATCCATGAGAGGGGAGTCAACAACTTGTTTTAAACTCTTGCATAATTTTTATTGAGCAAAACATCTCTTTAAAATCCATTTTTCGGCCCTCGCAGGTGGATCTTTTGCACAGTGCGAGATTCTCATAGGTTCCATGAAGCCCACCTATGAGAATATTAGATTCTCATAGGTCCCACATGGCCCACCTGTGAGAATGCTTGGGCGCATGTTCTGACCCTAAAATGGACTCAAAACCCAAAAAATTGCCAATAAAAATAAAAAATAAACCATGGAAAAGTTAGAGAATCAAGAGATTACCTCGTTGGATGAAACCGTTCACCGAATGATCGCTTGTGCCTCCCTCAATCGAGCAAATAAATTTGGGGGAAAATGAGGTATGTTGGACAAATTTTTGGCAAAGTAACAATGAAATGGTAAAAAGTCCTTTTTACCCATATTTATTCACTTTTTACTATTTTTTATTGATTTTTTATATTACTTTTTTTGCGTTGACCATAAAACCTAATAACCTAATAGCCTTGTGAGTATGGTTTTTCGCAGATATGGCAACTTCGAGGTCCGAAGGAGGGGGTACGGGTGTTTTTTCTTTGTATCGCATGTACGACTACTTTTTTAGGGTTTTTTAGAAAAAAACTCGAGCTCAGTCTTCGTTCGTTCTTGCACTCGAAAATATATGAGAACGTAACCGAGTACACTTTTTCTCATATTTTCGTACTCTTCATGGTAACACAAAAATGATGGACGTAAAGGAGTATCCCTTAAGGTCTTTTCATGCTCCATAAAAAAGAAAATATTGCCAAGTGATCTTGTTCTTTTCACACTCGTTAAAGTATTTGAAGAAAATGTTCGACGGGCGATAGTTTATCACTTTTTCAGTCTCATCAAACTCTTTTATGAAAAAGGAATTGGGAGATTTCTCTTTAAGTGTTTTGCAGACTCTCAAAACATGAAAAAGCCACGAGTTTTCTATCCTTGGACTCATTAAAGAAACATCGAAAGACCCGTAATGGGACCGAACCACTCCTTCCTAGGGTTAATTAAATATACTCTGAGGGACTCATCTGAAGGATGAGATTACATCAACAAGCATATGTTATCCTCCTCAAGATTGTGTAAAAATAAAGAGGTACTCGCCAGAAATGGTGGGGAAATTTTGGAAAAGGGATATGTTTTCGTATTCATATTAATGGCAGTAACCGTCGCTCTTGAACATGACACCCCCTATTCATCATTTGAATCTGGGTTGGGAAATCCATTTGTCTCTTGTTCGACTTGCTACAAGTTCATATCTTGGTTCGTCTTTGAGTCAGTGTTGCCAAGTCCTTGGTCGTGTCGTTCATATGTTCAAGAGAAGTTCAAATGAGCCCTCTATTGAGTCGACCATCTACAGTTGTCCATTCTTATTATGTCAGCCTTCTCTGTGTCTGTTTCAACCCTTATTCATACTTTATTTCACCCTCAAAATCTGTTTCTTATTTCGTGTCATTGATGGGGGATACATCAAGGCCCTCTTGTGATGAGTCTTTTTCCATCGAATGCAACTCATTATCCGGGAATGAGACGTAGAAATCATTTAGTACCTTGAAACCTGCATGCCTTAATGGCAGGTCTCTTCACTTTCGACAGGGGTTTCACATCATTGATCCCTGATCGAGAGATTTCTCTGCGTGCTTGACTTTATCTGATTCATTTGCATTTATTTGGATTGTACTTCGATACCTTGGGATTCATTGACATCAATGGTGATTTCCCTTGCACTTGTTAATGGTTTTCATCAATGACCGACAATCAAGTGGTTTCTATCATGTTTGACTTCAACACATGTAATCACATGGCTAGATTCATACTTTCAGGTGACAGGATTGAAGACCCTGGGTCTCATATTTTTGATCCAGGTTGTGATGGAGTATTTATTATTTGTATCGGCACATAGATCCACTTTGTATGTTATGTGGCTATGTCTTAACTCAAGTCTTCTCACATAGATCCACAGTGTATTCCTGGTGGCTATGTAGAATTTTGAAAACATGGATCCACGGTGTATGATTGGTGTCCATGACCTACGTTTATGATTCCATTCATTTGTGATCTGATAATGGGAATGTCTGCCTCAGAACTGGTATTATATTCTGCAGATGCTTGGTTGTTTACAGGTTTCTGATTAGGTGCACTCCTTGTTTCTAAAACACACACGCATTTTACAAAGTATTTAGGATGTCACAAGTTCCAGCCTCATACTTTGGGGGGAATTCTGTTACACATTATTTTGGTCACTCTGGTGATGTCTCTATAAGTAATGTATTCAGGCTCCCACAAGGAATTTTTGCCTGAGAAAAGTGACTGTTGTCTTCTTCCAAAAAACACATTTTTAAGATGAGTTCACAGGTTGCCTATGTTATAGGGTGCGAAAATCCTTCATTATCGTAGAAAAACCACACTTAGGGTGTGAAATGTTCACAGTCTACTCTATAGGTAGGGTGAAAATCTATTTCAAATATTGGAAAAGAGAAGAGGTCATGAAGGTTCTAGAAGAGAATCTTCTAGAAAATAAGTTGGCATTCACATGGTTGGCATCCTACTGACTTCTCAGATTTAGTGGGATCATGCTCATCCATTTAACCATATCTCCTTCTCCTATATATTGAAAGGTTTCTCATGGAGAAGGTTAAGCAAGATTGAATGAAGAATTCGTGAAAGAATTGTGTGAAGAAATCTACTTGGATAGAAGCTTGAAGACTCTATTTGGTCTATCAAGTTGTACAGGATCTTCTTCATGCAAATGTAGAGCAAATGTTTGTGTTGGAACCAAGGGTCACTGAAAGGAAGCTTGCGACATCAAGGCGATTTGGTTGTATCTTCTACTTTCATTTAATATAATGCAGTGGCATGTCCCTTTCCCATAAAATCATTCTTATTTTATTGCATAACTCCTTGATCATATGCATAGGTTGACATTGAATATACTTTGCTATCTTCACTTTGGTTTGTTTCTGTTGTCTTGGACATGATTTCACAAGAGCATCGGAGTGAAGTGGTAACAACAAAGACCTAATGAAGTGATATAAAGGTATTTCACTCATTCCTTCTTAGTAGTAGATTCAATGACCGCAACTTAGGGAAAGAGTCATGTCCTGTCCTGTTTTGTTCTAGATCCAGGTGGATCTAGGGAGATCTGTTAGTCTCCGCACCTACCGATTTATCCAATAGAAATGGTTGGTTGAATCATGTGAATCCTTTCATATGACTCCCCACAAGGAGTGGTTCTATGAATATGAAATGTATGATGGAGGTGATGTTTTCCTAGGTGATGAATCGAAAACCAAAATCATAGGACAAGGAAAAGTCAAGTTGAATCTCATGGATGGAAGGATTATAAAACTTCTTGGTGTTCTGCACATCCCAGTATTGGCCATAAATTTTATTTATGTAAGAAAAATGGATGATCCAAGGGTAAAAACAATGTCTGAGAAAGAAACATGTAGGATGTCTTGAGGGGAAATGGTGTTGTTGAAGTGAGTTCAGATTGGAAATATGTATAAGCTATAGGGAGTAAATTTTAGTGATAGGTGAAATAGTTCCATTGTTCTTGAGAATGGATTTGAAGAAGAAAAAATAATAGAGTCTGTGGAGAAAAGACTATGTTGTGGCATGAAAAACTAGGGCATATCAGAGAGAAGGAACTTTGAATACTACACGGTAAATTTATGGTTGAAGGTATGTCTATATTCTCTTTTGATTTTGATTTCTGTGAACATTGTGTATATGGAAAAAGCAAGGTGCATGCTCAATGGTGTCAGGTTAGGACAAGAATTTTTGGCAAAGGTAGTTGGTACTGCATGCTACCTGGTCATTCGATCACCCTCATTAGTGTTGGATGACAAGACTCCACATGAGGTATGGACTGGTAAGAAACCATCTGTGACACATATCAAAGTATTTGTCTATGATTTCTATGTTTATGTTCCAAAGGAAAATAGGAGTAAACTAGATAAAAAAAGTTGAAAAGTGTATCTTTATTGGGTATAAAGATGCTATGAAAGGTTATAAGATTTGGAACCCAGAAACTAAGAAGGTTGTGTATAGCCAAGATGTAGTATTTAGAGAAATCAAAGATGTTGTCAAATAGGAAGTCCTACCAAAGAAGGAAGAAACAAAGAAAATAGA
>JZKD02S0002230.1:424849-437983 GCA_000966675.3 Picea glauca | reverse complement strand
AAACTATTCATAAACTCATTATTGCAACATTTTAAATATCAATTGAGGAAAAAAAGTTTCAGAATCAGGATGAGACTCTGCAAGAATCCCTACAAATGGAAGAGAATCAATATAAACATTCATATTCATCTATAGAATAACTAAGAGAGGATATCAACAATCTGACATTTCATTTGAATAAGAACAAAGGCAAGAAAAAGAGGTAAGTTTTCTGGTGTACCTTATGTAGAACAAAAGGAGACCACAAAAATGAGTGCCCAAAATTTGTGCAGTATTTGAGAGAAAGGCTTCCAAATATCTTATCCACAGGAGGATTATGGTGTGAACTCTGTAAAACACCTGGACATGATCCCTATCATTATCCAATGGTGCAAAAATACCAAACAATGCTTAAAAGTACATTCTTCAATTTCTGCAAGTCTGTAGGAAATGAGGATAAGGATTGTCGAACCTTGGAACTTATGAAAGAAAGGACCACATATGCATATAAGATGTAGGATGTACTAATTATAGGACAACCTATGTAGAAGTATAATAGTGCACAACAATTTACAACTCCACCACAATATAATCAAGTACCACAGTATAATACATCGCATGCAGACAATCAAGGAAATAGACAAGGATTCATAGGAGGAGGACATGGAAGAGGAGGATTTGGAAGAGGAAGAGGACCAGTAACCTGCCACAATTTCCATAAACATGGACATTATACAAGGGATTGTCCGCAACCACTAACAACATGCATGTACTATCGCAGAAAATATCATACTAAATAATATTGTCCTATACTTCTAACAAAAATACAGAACAAAAGGAATCATAATAACCAAAATTTTCAATGGATTACTGCGGAAACTAGAGATGATGGGAAAAATATTAATGTAGTTACTCGAGGTGGAAGCAAAATAGGAGTAGACACAGTAAATGAGAATCAAAACCAACACCAGTGGGTTAGAAAAAATACAACACCACAACAACATTTTGATGTGCACAAGGAAAAATAAACATTCAAGAAGGCTAGACAATAAATTTTGCACAAGAATATTGCTTCTACTTCAAATACACAACCAAGATATGATGGGATAGTATATGATATGACTCCTCCATATGATCATACCAACAGAGGTTATCCTTTAGAAAATTTAAGTAATCTAAGAAACTTTGTGGTATCTCACTTGAAGTTATTGAATGATCAAACATCTCTATAAGTATTACAAAGTTTGATAGAAAAATGCAATCCTGAAGAAGAGAAAAACTAGAAAAAAAGACAATAAATCATTTCCAAAGGAAGACAAGAAAAAATAGAGGGGTCAGACTAAATAAAAATATTGGAGAATTTAACATGGGTGACATCATATTAGATTTGGGATCTGAGTTAAATGTTCTTCCTAAAAAAACATGGGAATTCATGGGGGAACCTACATTGGGATATTCACCTATTCAGCTGAAACTAGAAATCCAACATAGGGTAATACCAATTCATGTATTGAAAGGCATACCAGTGGATTTAGATGGTCTGTGGGCTATGACATATTTTGAGGTAATTGATATAGTGTATAATACTACACCTTATCCATTATTGTTGGGACTAGATTGGGAATTTGATAATCAAGCCATCATAAACTTGAAGGCCCAAAAATTTATTTTTGAATTAGGAGATTATAGATTCATAGCACCATTAGATCCTTCAGAAGTGAAAGATATGTTGAACCAATGACAGGGAACTTTATCATAGAAGAGATAAACCAATTCTATAGAACTACCACATGTGATGAATATTACATTAACCCAACAACAGATGTAATGATTAGCTAGAGAATCATCAGTTCTTGTGCTTTAGATTCTGAGACAGGACTGGAGAATTGGCAACAATGATTACATGAGATATCTACCAAAATATGTGCAAGAATGACATGCGCACTAAGATGAATTGGCACAGAGGTAACATAACCTCCAATTTTTTATGGTCAAAATTATTTGGAAGAATTCTTAACAAAGTTTGAGTTAGAAGTCCTGGAAATTCAAAGGTTATTAGTTTTATATATTTCCTTGAAAGCACCACATTCACATTGGTGGGGTACTCAAAAAGAAAATATCCATGATTGGTATCAATGAAAAATATTACTGCGCATGAGATTTGGTGCAGAACATGAGAATAAACATATGCAGAAATACAATGGAAGAGGACAACCAAGAGAACATATAGATAGATGCATAACCCAATGGAGATTGATACCACCAGAGGAATGACAACATAAGCTCATCCATAGATTAGAAGGCATACCAAGAAATTGGTATACAGAATTGAACTGCATAGAGGAACTGTAAATTGTAAATATTTGTAGTAGAAATTTGTAATCACATTTGCATTTGAACATGAGAATCCAATGATAGAGGAAACACTTTAGTTGATAAAAGAACATATTTTTCAAGAACGTGAATTTGAAATTGTAACATTTGATCATAATCACAATAAAAAAACAATCAGATAGTTGTAGATTGTTACTATGTTGCAGAAGATGACCCAACATAAGAAAACCCATGAGATATTAAGATAACAGAAGTTGAAGGGGAAAGAGAAGTAGAAGGAACACAATTAAAGTCAAAATAATTTGTTGCACCACTGAAGATAAATAAAGTCAATATTGGAACATAAGAGAATCCAAAAATTGCAAGTATTGGTGACTATTGGGACAACCACATAGTGCAAAGAATAACAGAACTACTACGCAAATATAGTGATCTATTTCCAACAACATTTTAATAAATGAAAGGGGTAGCAGGAGAACTTTGAGAAATGAAAATCCCTCTACGACCATATGCCAGACCAATAAGACATAGACCCTATAGGATGAATCCAATATATAAATAGAAAGTTAAGGTAGAGATTGATAAAATGTTAGAGGCTGGTATAATAGAACTTGTTGAATAATCTGAGTGGATTATCCCTATGGTAGTTTGGGAGAAATGGGGGGATAAGGATCTGTGTAGAATTAAGGAATTTGAATGATTCATGTCTGCATGATCTCTTACCTACTCCATTTAGAGATGAGGTATTGGAAAATGTAGCAGGACAAGAAGCACACTCATTTATAGATGTATTTTCAGGGTATCACCAAATCAGAATAGCACCAGAAGATCGTTATAAGAATACATTTTCCATAGAATGGGGGTCATACCAATACAAAGTGATTCCCTTTGGATTGAAAAATTCCCCTGCTATTGTTTCAATAGTAGTAGTAGCTGCATTTAAATATTTTATATATAAATTTTTGGAGGTTTATCTGGATGATTGGACAATACTTATCCTATTAAGAGATCATGTTGAAGTTTCAAGATTAATTCTAGACAGTTGTAGCCAATGCAAAATTTCTTTGAACATTAAGAAATGCATATTCAACACACCATTTGGAATTATGCTACGAAATGTGGTTTGTAAACAAGGTCTATTGGTTGACCCTGCAAATATTGTTTTCATTGTTAATTTACAACCACCTAAGTCAGTGCTCCAATCAATAGATACACTAGGTCATATACACTACTATAGAAAGTTCATAAAGAGATACACACATATTTCTATGCCCATGGAGAAACTATTAAATACGGATATAAAGTTTCAATGGAATGATGAGTGCTAACAAAGTTTGGACATATTAAAAGAGAAAATGGTGACAACACCAATTATGATGTTTCCGAATTATTCAAAATAGTTCCATGTTCATGTGGATTCCTGTTCAATAACACTTGGAGAAGTACTAGCAAAACCAGGAGAAGGTGACATAGATCACCCAATAGAATTTTCAAGTACAACACTCTCATATTCAAAACATAATTATAATACAACAGAGAGAGAAGGTTTGGTTATGGTGTATGCATTACAGAAGTTCATACATCATTTATTAGGACAAAATTTTAAAATGTTCACAGATCACTATGCTCTTAGATACATGGTCAACAAGCCAATGTTGGGGGTGAGAATATGTATATGGTTGTTGTTATTTCAAGAGTTTGATTTTGAAGTAGTAGTGAAACCTGAGAGACTGAATTTAGGGACATATCATCTGTCCAAGATAACTAATGGAGAGGAACCAAGAATATTGGAGGATAATTTTCCTGATGCACAACTTTTTTTAGTGTAGATTGGTGATACATACTTTTCTGATATCATTGAATTTTTGAGTACGGGATTTTCCCCAAAGGAATACAACACTGCACAAACAAAGAATTTGGGGGTTAGAGCTGCAGATTACCAACTTATTGCAGGACACTTGTATAAACTAGGTGTAGATAATATTCTAAGGAGATGTGTGATGGAACATGAATTTCCTATCATCTTGGCATAAGCACATGAAGGAATAGTTGGAGGACACTATGTAGGAAAAGCCACTATGTAGAAAATAATGAACGAAAGAATATGGTGGGAAACAATTTCAAAATATGCAAAAGAATATTTGCAGACTTGTGATGTCTGTCATAGGATAGGAAATCCATCTAGGAGGGATGATATGCCCCTAAAACCTCAGGTAACCATTAAAGTGTTTGAAAAATGGGAGATAGACTTTGTAGGACTAATAAAACCATAAACTAGAAGATCAGGAGCAAGGTACATCGTTACAATGATTGAATATCTAAACAGATGGGCTTAAGAAGCAATAATAAAATATTGCATCGCAGAAACTGCAACACACTTTATATTTGAAAAAGTAATTACAAGATTTGGATGCCCTGGGATTCTGATGAGTGATCATGGAACTCATTTTATCAATAATACCATGCAGAAAATGACTAAAGAATTCAAAATACACCATCGAAAGAGCACTCCATACCATCCTCAGGATAATGAAACAATGTAAGCATTTAATAAAATATTGGAGAAATCCCTAACTAAAATTTTTAATGTAAACAAGGATGATTGGGATCTGAAGATACTAGCAGTATTATGGGCCTATAGAACCACATGCAATAAAATCATAGGGAAAACACCTTTCATATTGGTATATGGTCAGGAAGTAGTAGTCCCATTAAATTATTTGATACCTAGTATGTGTGTTGCAGCCATTACAAACATGACAGAAAGAGGCACAGTACAAGAAAGATTTATCAACTCATAGAACTATAAGAGGACAGGATTATGGTTGGTTTCCATGAGGAATTACAGAAATCCAAATACAAATCTTGGCATGATATACACATTAAAAATAAAAACATTAAGGAAGGAGATCTGGTTCTCCTCAATGACATAAAATACTTACAACACCCAGGAAAATTCAGGATGCATTGGCTAGGGCCATATGAGATCAAATATAACACAGATGGAGGTGTTGTGCAGTTGCAAGATATAGCAGGAAAAGTGATTCAAGGATTGGTTAATGAAAGTCGACTGAAAACGTATAGGTAAATTCGACCCAGTAGCCCTTAGTATATGCAGCGTAGAAAATTACAAATTTACATAGTGTATATAGTAGGAGCTAAAAATAAAAATAAATGGAAAAATAAGAAAAATACAAAAATATGTAGTAGATGGATAAGTGTTAAAATTGAAGTTAGATAATACATCATGAAGAAGATAGTAATTGGTATGAAAGAAATTGAATACATTGTGTTCTATAGAAATGTGACCAAGTAGATAAAGCGACGCGCTGACACAAAAAATAGTTGGAAGAAGAAAAAGCGGTGATCAAAAAATTGTAGTGCAATAGGGAATTTATGGCACAATCTATAAAATAAGAAAATGTGAATGAAAAAGACTCATTGGAACTTTGTGAAAAATAGAGCCAAGGGAGAAAACTTAGTGCGAGCGGGTGATTCTGAGTTGTTCACTTATGATTCAAATCAACGCTTCCAAATATAGAAAAATGGCACCCTCGAAGCTTGGAGATCCCACCCAGTTCGCAAGGAAAACAAAAAGTGTCACGAGGTTTTCACAAGACATAGTAGCTGATGGAGAAAACCCAAACCATCCTAAAGGATTAGTGGATGTTGACTCCATTCCATCCCCAATAATCAAACCAGTTAGTCTTACTATTGTAGAAGAGAAGGACTAGAAAAACCTGACAGCAGAAGAAATGCACATCGACCCGTAGAGTGAACTGCAAAACCATATCACAGATAAAAGCCACATGCAACAAACTGGGTAAGGAGAAAAATAACCATAGGAACAACTGACTAAATAATATGATGAATAGAAAAAATCTGATGAGTCCAGGAAACAGGTGAAAGAAGTGAAACACCTTGCAACAGAGAAGGTGCAACAATCAAAGGAACAAATGCAAGTTGAAGACATTAAAAACCAAATAAATACATACACTGAAGAAGAAAAGGAAAATGAGAAAGAGAACCAAGTGTAAATAATAGGGCCATCAACAGGGAAAAAGAAGACAAGGGAAAAACTTGCATCATTAAAAACACTGAGCAAGTAGAAGGAACTCGTATTGTCATTGCCACAGATACCTGAAGGAGTTAAAATACTTGATGACATGTTAGGATTTGTTAATAAGCTTAAATACTCTAACCATGATGTTTCATACATGGGGAAGTTTCATGAGTTCACACAACAAGTTTACATGGAAAATAAAGGAGAAGGTCCATCAGGAGATCCCATAGTGGAGCCAAAACAATGGATTGCAAGGCTATATAACATATTAATTATGAACCTATTGAAGATTCCTCACTTTCGGAGAGGAAAGGACATGAATGCATGTGTCAAACAGTTACTGAAATGGGTACATGGAGCCATATTATGGATGGATAGAATTGTATCCATATATGTGGACCTAATTGATGAAATCATAGGATTACCTACAAATGGAGAAAAAACAGAGTAGTACTTGGATGAAAAAACAAAAGAAAACACCATAGAAGAGGAGGTAAATAATAAATATGGGAACGATAGAGTATCTAGAGGAATGATTATTAAACAAATAAATGAACCAACAACTAGTTTTGAAACAAAATTGATGGCATGCAAACTCTTGAGAAAATGTTGCAAATAGGAAGCCCATGTAGGTGTAATAGAAGTCGCCACACAGTACACAAAGGGAAGTATACTTAGTTGGGATACATATCTAGAAAACTTGTTTTTGGATGATTGCAAGGATGTGCAAGACATCGGTTCAAAATTTCATTATCCATGGCTAATCATATTGATAGCATTGGTTGGATGGGGAGAACCAAACTACAATGGATTTTACTAGAGGCCATGGAAATGTCGCACAAAAAAATACACAACCTTATGGCATACTTCATATCCAAAGAAAAGGAAGAAAAATGCTAGCATTTTTTCCATGTACTAAGATGAGATTTAGGAGAATCCGAAAAACACATGGAGAATACCACCAGAAGTTGTGAGAGAGAATCAAGGAATAGCCAATTTTCAAGATTCAACATATAACATATGGATCCAGTCTAAGAAGTATCCTAAAAAGGAATGGATACAGTTGAGATATTATGTCACAAGGGAGGAAGTACAATGGACTATGAAGGATTGGCCTTAAGATTGGAAGGTGTCAGTAATCTCAAAGAAAGTACAAAATATAAAAAAAACAAGTAGAAACTGGAACTTCACAACAGTCAATCATCCCAACAACAAACACAAAGAAAGCTACAGAGCACACAAAAGAAATAGGGGTAGCACAACAACTAAAAGTCCAAGGAATAAAAATACTATACCAAAGGCTTCAACATGGGAAAAGGAGAGTGTAGAAGAAATAAATGGAGGAATGTAGACTGATACAAATATTCCTATGCATGAGGAAATAGGAGGTGGAAGTTTCACATATTTGTATATGCCATCTCAAACCGCACAGACAAAGACACTGCTAAGGAAAAGAACAGTGTTACAGACATCAGAACAACATAAGAAAATGAAGGCACATAAGGACATTCCTCAACTTACACTTATAGAGGATGATGTAGAATTAGTAGCATAACAAGTGTAGGATCACACAGTGGAATCCTTGTATGATGTTGAGAAGAAGAGGGAGGAAATAGTTAATAAATTGATAGAGGTCAAATATGCATTGGAACAATTGTAGATTACTATAGCACAACAAAAAGATCAGGCAAAACAACAACAAACCTTTGAGGAAAGAATATTCCAGAACAAGAGACATTGCAGACTATAGTTATGGGGAGTGAAAACTTCCATATCACCCAGGGGATGTTTCAAGTAGATGAAGCTACAACACAAATACCATTGAAATATATAGATCATCTGGACTTGGTACTATCCAATATTCCAACTAAAGCGTAGTACAAACTACAAATAAGTGTCATGTAGGAAATCCAGTCAAGGGCCAGTGCTGATGCCACAAACTTACGGTTGTCCAAGGAAGTAAATAATATGCTGGAGATAACTCTTAAACAAGTGAAGTTCGATAGGGATGAAACAAATAAGCGTGCTAGAAGAATAAAGGAACAAATTGAAGAAGTATTTAAAACCATTTATGACAACACAGAAGGAGAGAATATACCTACAGAGGATAAAATTGAGAAAATAGTGCAAGCTATAAAGACTTATAGAATCAAAATTACATAGTTGACAGAACTCTTAGTACCTAGTACTCCACAAGAAGTAAGAATACAAAGAGAGAACGAGGCTAGAGATAATACATAAAAAATTGTGCTCGTAATCCATGAAATAATAAAGCTTTACAATAAGAGCACGCAACTATGAAAAATCCTTTAGGAGGATGGGAAACTTCAAGATTTGGACCAAAAAGAAGAATGGATAAATAATGTGATGTAAGAATTGAAGTAGAATAAAAAAAACTATGACAATATCTGACAGACTGAAAAGTGCACAAGAGATGAATAATATGCAGGAAGAGTTTTAGTCCATACAAGTAGATAAGCAGACAAGGAAGGTTCAGTTAGAACCATTACAAGAAAAATAAGAACATATGCTCATTGATATTGACACAACAAAGGGACAAATTGAACAAGTTGGCTTAGAGAGTGGGGAACTGTTGAAGCAACACATTACTATGCAGACTGTGGAGACTATAGAAAAAAAGAATGTGTAGATAAAATTCTAAGTTGAATAAATTACAAATAGGTTCTAGGTGCTCGATAAGTCAGTTAAAGAAGCACACACTACCTTACTGGCTTCAGACGAGCCATAGGTGAGTGTTGTGGGCCTGTTGGTGCAGGCAATTTTGGAACAAAATTCAAGAAAATGTTGATAAAGATAGGGATCAAAATAGAAGATTATGGAAAGGAACGGTAATTAATGAAGGAAGTTAGGTAATGGACCAAAGAAGGAGCGTGCACTGGAAAACCTAGAAAAGCAGCGTTAGGAAACCATGAAAGTCAAAGAAAGGAAAAAAGATGTGGATCAACGAGAAATGCGGTTGGATTTTGGACCAGCCGTGATCAGGAAGTTAGAAAGTGGAAAAATATAATCCACATAGGGTTAGTGGGTTAGGGTTTTGGTCAATTTTGTAATGGGTAATTAACCCCTTTTTGTAATATAATATATTTTTTTGAGATAGAGGAGGGGACATACAAAGAGAAAAAGAGAGAGATAGAGGATTTAAAATAGTATAAGTATGTTAGATCAAGCATGGTAATCTAGGGTAAGGTCATATGTCATGGCATGTGGAGCCTACTACGATATTTTCAGCCTCTGAGTGGAATTATACAGTCTATGAGTATTATTCCATAGAACTTCTAGTTGGGAGAAATAAATGTAATGTGCGCAACACTGTAACCTTGATGCAGAATAATAAAAGAGCCAATACAACCAAATCTTTGTGGATGTAGCTCACGGGGGTGAACCATGGTAAAGTTTGTGTCTCTGTGTGGAATGATTATGTTATTTCCTGCAAATTTTTAGTTATGATAAATGGATTAATATGTCAGTAGTAAAATGCATTACACAATAGAGTAACCAGGATAATTATTGTAGAATAAACCTTAAATGAATGCAACTGATTACAGAGTGGTAGATATAATATGTAGTTATGTTTTGATGTAATATAATAAAAAATATGATGTGTTTTGAGGTAGAAATAATGTGTCTCATCCCCATAAAAGTATCCCTTCCAAGACTGCATACATTTGGGTCCTACAGTCACCCATAATCCATCTCAAGTGAGACTGGATTGAGAATTTAGTGCACATTGTTTCCTTCTGGTCTTCAAAAGGGTTGATGATTTACATGGTTTTGTTCATGTTGATATTATGGTAGCTACGAGAGGTATTTACCTCCATGTGTAACCTTTGTCTACAATAGAATATGACAGAAGCAAGATAAACCCTAAAGAGATGTGTAAAATCCCTAGAAGACAAGTTGGCTCAGTAAAATAATTAATATTAAATTATTAGCTTCTAGAAGGACAAGTCATCCTAGACACATGACAAGAACCTATTGAGGGGTCCTAAATCCCTTTAACTCAACAACAGGAACCAAAACCTCCATCAAGGCCCAATTAGACTCTACAACGTTTGAAAGTGGAATGGCTCTCTAGATCTATCCATCCATCCAAATAATCGATGAGCTTTATGTATTGATTGAAAATATATTTTCTTATGAAAATTCCTCCTTCAGTTTAAAAGTTCCCTTTTGTATTTTCTTTGATTAGGTGACTCTGTTAAAATATGTGAGTTGGTATAAACTAGCTGGGTAAAAGGAGAAATATTAACTACTGAATAAGGATGATCTTGGGATAACCCTCGTGCTCTAGCATGCAGACAAAGATTTTCATACCTGTGACAAGCCTAGTACTAATACATCAACTTGTTGGTATTTTTATTATTGACTGAGATACAATTATCGAAAGAAAACACAGATGTAATAAATAATGGTAAGAAAAATAGTTTCCTTAGCTCTAACTTAGTCACACATTAACACAATGATTTTCTTTCCATCATTAGAGACAAGAAATATAAAAATATTGAATCAACTAACTTATCAATAGATTCAGAAACTCTTACTCATTACAACATCCATTCATGAGATAAAGTCAGAAGTAATTCCTTCTTATAATCCAATCACACGTGCCTTTTATTTAAAACATAAATTTGTCTCCGTTCCTAAACAAGACTTCTCAGTTAAGGTAGTTCCAAAATAGTTCTTTACAATTCCAAAAATGAGGGTCTTTGCCAAAACCATCGACATTTTCTAAAAGGTTGATCCTCTTATTTATAACAAATCATTAACTAAAAATAACTATCAAAAGTGTAATCTAAGTAAAACAAAACATTGTCACATGGTGCTCCCGTCTCTTTTTCTTATAAGAGTCATCAAATGGTTTCATTGAAGTGGATGACTCTTCTCATACTCTAACCATTTGAAAAAGAGTTCCTCACATGTGTTGGCATATGGGAATCTGTGTTGGTCCATCAGGGCCAAAAGGATCTCCTTTAATTCTACTGCACGTGCCCGATATTTGACTATTCTGACCCTTAACTATTGTAATATTCTTCGAGCCTTGATCGGGTGCTCCATAAACTATTGTACTTATCCTGGGGTCATGTTTGCCACCTTTGTTATCTCTGCAGTCCATGTTGAGCCTTGTTCTGCATGTTGTTTGATTGTTTCATGCAAGTTGACAAAGTCCTTGGGTGAGCCAAATTCTAGGAGACCGATGTATTTCATCTCCCAATTAATCTTTGTTGGAAAATATTTAACAGACAACGAATGGCAAATATTTAAAAGACAGTGAATTCTTGTCATTGATGGAAAGTACAACAATGAAGATGGCATGAGTACAGGAATTTTGTAAAAGACAGGCAAACAGAAGATAAGTTCAGGAAGATCGGATGATCGAAGGCAACGCAACTAGGAAAATAGAATATAAGTTCAGGAAGATCGAATGATCGAAGGAAACACAACATTGATCGAATGATCGAAGGCCCGTAAAGTTTGAGAAGAATTTCTGATCGTTGGATCCCATTCAAAATTCCCGAAAGAATGAGGACCGTCAGATCTGAATGTAGACAAGAAAAGCGTTGAAGAGGAGGAAAGATCTCAGATGTTAGATCTAAGCTTAGGACCCGACCATCATTGGATCAAGAAGAACCTGCACTCTTTTTAAAGTACAAGGAGAAGCGTGCGTACAAAATTTTGAAAGAAGGTGATCAGAATCTGGACCAGGGGTCAAAAAAATGCTCAATTTTCAAAGTGATCGGAATGCAACGAAAATGGTGCCATTGCGTCTGTCTTGTTCTCTTGATTCCGGCGGTATATTTACTTTTTAAAACAGAGTCCGTATGGAGAAGTTATCGAGGTCTGTTCGCCGAGCCAAACAGGCAAAAAAAAAATGATGCTGACTGGGCAGGCCGTACTGCCACGTGGCAGGGCCGTACAGTGCTGACGTAGGCATCCGTACATGATGATGTGGTACACATGGCAGGTGACGTGGCTGGCAGGTGACGTGGCAATCTATGATTGGTTACAGCTGGACAAGTGATGTTGTGACACGTGGCTTATAATTGGCGAATAGAAAAGCGCCACGTGGCCCAATCAAGGGCTGCCACGTGGCGCTCGGTTATTGACTGTTTGTTATTGTTTGGTCTATCAAAATTTTCGTTGGTCCGGAGATTCGAACCCCGGACCTCTATCCACCGTGGAAGACTTCACATAATCTACCTTTGCCAACGCGCCACGTAAGGTTTCTTATTATCCATTCATGTTTAAAATTATATGAATTAAAACATATGGAATTTCGACAGGGGGTCGGGCCAGGGCTTAGCCCTGGCCCGTGGTTATATGCCATTACCATACGACCAATTTCAAGTGGAGCGCGGGATTTTGCATTGGTTTAGATCCACGGTGTTAAAACATTAACATGTGACCAATACTAACCACGCGGGGTTGTGTATTATATGCACACGGGTTTATATTATATGGCGCAGGAATGGATTAATGTTAACACACGGTTATGCCATATATATATGACCGTCGTTTTAACCAAACGGTGCGCGCGCATTTCAAATGGAGCTATAGCCCACGGTCACATTCCCTTATGCATATTACCAAATGTATCAAATGGTTGGCGCATTTTTGGAGCGGTAGTCCGCCATTTTTGGCAATTGGCTATTTTTAGCTAAACTAACTCCAGCTATGCCTGATTTGGTGGAGTTTTGTTGAGGAAAAGAAGGGAAGTTTGTTTTTGTCATAACTGGAGC
>JZKD02S0002230.1:354541-399047 GCA_000966675.3 Picea glauca | reverse complement strand
TGTGAATGAAAGAACTCCAAGCTTCTCCACTCTAGTGAGAGATGGAAAGCCTATGAAATGGTGTTGATTATGTTAATTACCAAAGAATGAGTCTCTAGTAATCTCAACAGCATAATAATACAAAGAATTCCTTGAAGAAATGATGGTCATTCATGGCTTTTTATAGCCAAGCTTTGAGCTATTGTGCAACCCCTTTTGAATGTGAAAAGAGGCCCTTTAGGGCACATTTAGGTCTTTGACCAGCCTCCCCCCGCAGATTGAGCTCGGATTTGATGTCAAATCGACTTGAGAGCCGATCCATTAGTGGTTGGGAGGCCGACCAGCTTCATAAATGCGTCGTTTGGCAGGCGCGCGGGTTTTGCACCCCACAGCCACGCATATGCACCCATTGTACGAAGGTATGGCGTGCATGCGCTTGTTTTCCATCGGCGCGATGCGCTTTTGAATTTTTTAGCCAATTTTGTATAGTTTTGGCCCTTTTGTTGTGCTGTGGAGTTAATCCTTGTGCCATGAATGACTGTTTTTCTGTGTTGATGATGTGGAGTTCTTGTCGCCCTGTGCGGACGAAATTTCAGTGATAACACATAGGAATATCGAAATCGCGATATGCAAAATCACGATTTAATCTGAGCCGTCAGATCAATATGTGATCTGGACCATTGATCCGACTCCATTACGGAGTTTCATGGATCGGGACTTTGAAGTGACAAAAACACTGAACATCAAGAATGTCGAAATCGCGATATGAAAAATCGCAATTGAATCTCAGTCGTTAAATCAAGATCATATCTAGACCATTGATCTAACTCCATATCGAAGTTTCCCGAATCGCGACATGGAGAAGCAAAGAAAACAATGCAACAAGAATGTCGAAATCGCGATATGAGAAATCGCGATTCAATCGCAGCCATTGAATCAAGATCAGATCTGGACCATCGAATCATAGGACATGTGGCAAGCGATCAAAATTTCACTGACTTGAGGTCAACAGAGCATAGTGTTGAAATTCACAAAATGAGAAATCGCAAAAGCGCTCTATGCATAAGCGCATGGTCATAGCCATTGATCACATTGATGGAAGATGGAGGTAGAAGCTAGAGGTGATAAGCTTGGCCACAAAATTTCTGAAATGAATGGAAGATCTCATGAAGCTAACCCAAAATTGCAGGTGAATTTGAACAAATATCAGAGGGTTACTTTTCTCTCTCACATTTAAATCCTCAGTTACGAATCTGTTAGCAAAACCGACTCATGATTGCCAATCAGTTGGCGTTTCAGTTGCTCGGATAGTTGTATTTCTTTTGCCTAAGGAAATGTGAAGTGGAACTGTCGGGGGTGCATGTATAAAATAACATGAGACAGACTGTGTGTGGTTGGTTTTTCTTTATGAAAAATGAATGAAACTATAAGAAATGGAAAATCATAGAATGTGCAATGTAAGATTGAGAATATGCACAGTGGGAGATGAAACTCAGAGAAGAGTAACAGATGATGAAGAGAACTTGAAGCAGAGAAGAATAACAGAATAAGTTGAACCAGAGAAGAATGACAGAACATGTTGATGTAGAGTAGACCTGCTGACCAGACAAAGGAAGAGAAGAATTGCAGAACAGTTAGAAGAAGACCAGACTTACAGAACAAAGAAAGATTGGTAAGAATTGATTTATCTGCGTAGTTGACTGTTTATTTATTCATTCATATTCTAGGGAGGTTGGGAGGTGCTCGGGAGGACTATTGTCCTCAGAGGGTCAAGTGAGAACTTGAACACAGGAAGTTGTAGCTTCCATCTGGTTGTATCCAGAGAAGCCAGGGTGGTAGGGTGGTGCAAGGGAGAACAACTGTTCTCTATTATACAGGTTGGAGCCTGTGTAACTGGAACTTGGTGCTTCCATCCAGTTGGTGCTAGAACATTAAGGGAGTTGGTGCTTCCTTCTAGTGGGTGCTAGAGAAACTAGAGAGTTGGTGCTCTCAAACAAGTTGTAGCTTGTAAAACAGAGGTAGCGGCCTCACATTGAGTTGGTGCTCAATTATAGATGATGTACAGAACTTAAAAGACTGCCTATCATTTCGAAGAAGAAGAGGTTTTTTCCCTTTATGGGTTTCCTTGTGAAAAATATATCTCTGTGTATACCTTATGTGTGACTGATGCTCTTTACTTTTACTGTCCATATGTTGTATATTGTTGATGATCACTTGAATAAAGATTAATAATGTTTTAATAGACTTAAAATTGTTTAAGCTCAATTACAACTGATTCACCCCCCCCTCTCAGTTGTCTTAGTAATTTCAACATTCTTGAACCAACTTCTTTCATAATCAGACCATTTCTCTTGAATATCCCACTCAATTTCTTAGGCCATTTTCACCCAGTATTATTCTGCTTTCCTTATCCAATCTATCATGTTGTCCCTCAACACCTGAATGTCGTGCTCTTCGACATCTCGACCATTTTGAACCACACTGATGTAATCAATTATTTCCACTGCTTGGTGGGCCTTTCGATACCATATTTCAACATCTTTCCAGGTCACTAACACCATAAGAGTGTCTTCTTGGAAGTCAATTATCCTTGCATTAAAAAGGTGTCGCTCATTTGTAAATCTGTTGTAAGCATCTTGGAATTTGCTTCTCAAAAATACCGTGGTTTGTGTGGAGTCCTGATAATATTTCACTAAATGGAAAAGATGCTCCAACTTCTTTAGCACAGTAGCTAGCCCTTATTCCTATTTCCTTGCTCTATCCAGGGTGGAATCTATGATCACCATACCTGTGCTGACAAGCTCAGATGTCTTGACATGCTCTGTGCTGATAAATTTATCCTATATGGTGATGAGGATCGAATTGTCCAAAGTAAGACTCCTTTTCTTGGTGGTCCTCTTCACCATAGCTTTCCTTTTTCGATCAAAGGAGATTTCTTGTATATCCACAACCTCATACACAGGTTCGAGGATTTTTTGTTCTCCCCAAGTAAGAATGTTTCCTAGGCTCTCGACAATGTATATATGTTCAAGACTAGGTTCTTAAACCTCTTATGTATGTCCCGATGGCTCGGCCTTTGGTTTTTTCTCATCGAGTGGTAAATTACTGGCCAAAACTGAGGAATCAAGGGCAGGTTCGGTACTTACCTGGTAATCGACTATTGAGATGTCGATTTCATGTTGTGGAATTTCTTCTCATTATTCGCCTGATCCTAGCTCATCCCTCGAGTTGTCCATTGGGGTTCCCGGTATATCGCGTGGCTCAGCATCCAAGGAACTTTATACCTCATGCTCATTCTACAGACGACTCTGACTTGGAGCATCAGGACCCAAGGTGGATGCTTTCTCATGTTCTTTCTCCTCTGTAATTTTCACCGGAGTGACCAAAGACACCTCCAAACTCTCCTCATCATCATAGATGTTAATTAAATTAGTTAAGGGATTTGGTATAATTTACCTTCCTAATGTCTTTTCTATCTCAGGTCGAGCTGAAGATTCCACTGGTGATCCGACCTGTGTTGATGGATCTTCAAGTTTTTCTAACCCGGTGGTTTCTTCAATCTATATCGGCTCTGGGCCACTTGGTTCTCCTCGACTTTCGACTGGGTCATCGACTAGGATCCTCATCATTTCTATCAGGTCAGGGTCATTTTGCAACTAATCGATGATCCCCTGCACCCCTTGTATTAAGATTAATCAACTTCTTTGTGCCTTTTTTGTCTCTCCCACTCTGATTTCTTCCATGGCCATGAGGACCTCTTAAGGTGACTACTCTATCATTTCCACCTGTTCTTCCATGCTCATGGCCTTGAGCCTGGTCATGTTTGGGTTGGCCATCCTCTGCACCACCTCATCCCAGTCCTAGGTGCTCTCTGCCAAAATTTTGTCATCAAACTTATCATGAGCATATGACCAACAAGATAATACTTGAAAATAATGTTGGAGGACCAAGCCTTTAGGTTTTTTCTTGCAGAATCAACCTATTAGGAACCTAAATTCAAGTTGGCTCAGCCCTTCTAGTTTGGCTTGAGAAGTATCTTTCACCAGATAAAACCCTATATGAAAATCATAGGGTATGAAAGCTCATTTCTTGTCTTTGACCAATGTGGAATTATAGCCCTACAGGATGGTATGATAACAAATTTCTCCACAATGGGCCAATATGGGACATGAGAGGGTAGGATATGTGGTGCTTCGTTGGCCCTAAACACTCTGATGTAGGTTGAGTGTTCATCTAAATACCAATGGCCTACCTTTGCTATCATTTTCTTGGTTATTGCAGATAGTCTTGGGCATTCCTTCTTAAAAATAATAAAATAAATGTGAGCGATGAATTCATCGCAGATAAGTTAATAAGACATTTTGTATCTATTCTCCCATAGTATGATGAAGTATACGTGAATGAAGAGCTCCACAACATGTCATCTTAGATTCATGCCAGCGAAGAAATTCCTTGCGCACATGATGTCGAGTAGGTACGAGGCCATGTATAAAGTGGGTGGCTCCCCTCCCTTTGGCATTTGAGCCTTCTTTACACATATTATCAATTGTTTTGTTATTATTTCTCCCCAATTGAAACTACTCCCAGTGATCACAACTGTGTACGCCAAAGGCATCCATGCTTCCGAAAACTTGGAGCAATCCTTTACTCAAAATAGTCGGTAGATGAGAGCCATCAAATAAATGTATGGCTCCCTTAGGTTGATTGTTCCATACTAGCCATTTCTCTGATTAGTGAAATTCTTGTCCTCCTTCCACCATGAAGCCATTAATGGACTTGTGTCATGGAATTCATAGAACTTCACCATGACTTCTGTGTTGAACTTCTTCTCTGGGTCCCTAAGCTTGTAGTATTTTTGGACTTCTATCGGGAGGAAAAATTCAACGCATCTTCCATTCTCATCGTTGATCAATCACTTCTTCCTGTTCGTATGGATGATGAGCCATTTCATAACCTCTATGCAAGGGAAAACAGGGGTTTTGCTTGCCACCATGTGTAAATATGACCGTCGGATATTGGGGAACACCTAGTCATCAAGTGCTCTTACGTATGGGTTTCTATGTGGGATATACTCGAGGTATTCTTCTCAAATAATTATGTTGAAGAGATCCCCCCATTGTGGGAGCGCTACCTTGGATCCAATGCTTTCCTCTGTATCACCAAAGGCCGGAGGCTGGACAAAATATTTCTTTGTTGTTATTTTGACGACAGGCTCCGCCCTAGGGGTGTACTCCAACTACCTCATGGTCCCAAGAGAAGAACCTTCACCTATCTCAGCTTAATTCATCTTTGGTTCTCTCGGTGAGCGTTTGGTGTTTGGATTTCTTGGTGGAATATCACCTCTGAAGCTTATTAAACCTGGTTTTGATAATCAAAAGGTCCAATACAATATCGAGTTGCTCACTTTTCTCCTTAAGACACTCTGGAATTCAACTTATGCGCAGAATGAATTTTTTCCAAATGGTTCTAGAGATTTAAACACAAATGAACTTACTATGTCACATCAGCCATTCAATTTGGGTTATGAGTGAAATTTCAACAAATATTCCGCCAGATCTTCAAAGATGTTTAAACTTAAATTCATCGTGGGTTGACAACAAAGGAGCGGGTGGTAATGTGGTTTATCAGAGATTTCAAAATTCTTGTGTCTAATAGACGCACAGGGTAGCAACTAATGCGGGATCGGGGATTAACTAGTTCATTAAATGTCCAAAATCTGATTGTATCTTATTCCACAAACATCCCATCGTTCCTCTCTTTTAGTTGGTGGATCGGGGGTCGGGATTGTTTTGTGAAAATTTTTGTTGATATCCTCATGAAAAATATCTGACGCCAATTGATCTTGTTGTATAGAGATGACGTGGCAAAGCTAACTAGGAGGTGTGTCTAAGTTCTAGGGAACCAAAATGACTCAGGATAAAACTAGATTGTATGACCCTCTTACGTGGTAAAGACACGTGGCATTCAATATCATTGACTTCATTTTCTCGTGTCAGTCAGAGTCAGGACCTTCTTTAAGCCATACATTTCTAAAACCCAAACCTAACTTTCTAACGCCTAAAAGTGTCAAGGATCGACGATCGGTGATAAACCTACCCAATTTCTCTCAGATCGGCTTCCAATTGTATCAAATGTTTATCACTTTTGAGAGGGACTACGTTTAATTTCTTGTAGATAGATAGCATCATAACATTAGAGGATGCCCCTAATTCAACCAAACAATTATGGATGTTTCTGTTGAATACTTCAAATGTCAAGAGGAATGATGGGACAAAAGGATCTCCTTTCTTATCTTCATAGAAAGCGTTTATAGTTGGCTTATTTATTTGATCTACGGGGGATGGATTTTCTCCTTGGTCAGTGATTGTTATGGGAGTTTCTACTGACTTTAAATCTTGTAATATAAAGTCCTTTTGTTGGGGAACTCTACACATGTCCATGACCCATATATTTGCCTTCATTTTTTTCAAATCTTCTACTATATTGTAATCTAGCTTGGGTGATTCTTGTGTATGGGTGTTTATAGGATTTCTTTGGGAGACAAAAGTTTATTTTGGGTGATCATACATTTGTTTTCCTCTCTAAGTGTGGGCAATGGTATGGTCATTTGAGACTAGCTAACCCCTACTTCGTGTTTTCACAACCAAGACCTCTGCGGGTGGTTCTTGAACCTCAAATAGATCATCAAAAGGCATCGGCAGGTCAGGGTCCCAAAGTAGAATGGTTGTTTCTTCCGGTGGGTCAACTTCTAATTGATGAGAAATATTCATAGCTGAGCTGCTTGATTGTTCGGTAATGGAAACCTCATCTAGAAACCAATTTTCCATCAAATTCATGGCATGCACCTATTGTGGGAAGTCTCTTTAGAATGTTTCTCTTGGTGATAGGTACAAAAAGAGTCAGACGCCATATTTCCCAGGTCAATGTTTAAGTTGGTTGGGGGAGGTTCAATTTCTTTGAATGGTGGATTTCTTTTAAAAAAGGGTTTATAGGGACTTTGACCTTCGTTTCCTTTCCCTGCACTTCTTTTCATGTCTATTATTTCATTTGACAACTTTTTTATCATTCATTGTAGGTAGTCTATGTATCCACTTCCTTTTTCGGGACCTTGTTCTGTTTGTTTCCCTAGGGGTCTGGTCAACAAGAGTCCTCTCATGGGTGGAGGTTGAGCTTCCTTCTTAACTAATGAGACCTGGCCTTATTTACATCCCTTCATTTGGAATTATATTTTTTTGTCTTCCTCGAAATTCTCAGCTAGGGTTGTTTTGGAATCCCTTTTTACAAACATGGAAATGGAATCATGGAGAGAATTAGCGTATACTTCAATTTGCAACTCCTGAGTGGGTTTAGCTTCGGGTTGAAATTTGTTTAGGATAGTGGTGAATAGTTGATTGAAGTATTTAACCTTCTCTTTTGAACTCATGGTGGTGGTGAACAACTCAGCCATCAAATCTCTTGTAGTGGTTTCTTCTACAAATTTGTCTAAAAATTCCTTTTGAAACTTTGTCCAACTAGTTATGGACCCTACAGGCAAGTTAAAATACCACGTGGAGGATGAATTCTCAAAATTATAGGGGAAAATCCTGCATACTATGTCTTCATGTTGGACATTCATCAATCTAATGGCTAGTATGAATTTTTTTATATGTACTTCAGGCAATCCTGAGGTTTCAGGGTCAAATTTAGGGAGTAACTTTTTTGGATGTCGAGGAAGGTTATGTACTCATCCACGGATTTCCAGAGCATCTCTAGCCAACCAAGGTTGATTATTATGAGGTGGGTTTCCCATTTCTTCATTATGATCATTGTTATCCTCCATACCATTTGACTCAAATGTTGAGCATTCTGATTTAAACCCTTCCTCGTCAGATTCAAAATCATTGTGCTCAAAGAAGTTACTAGCTGATGTTTCTAGGATTAGATTGAGGGGATGTTCAATTTTGGTGAGGGATAAATCTATCAGGTCTTCTATTGTGTGAACAAAATCTTGGTCAAGGGTGTCGACCACTGTCCTGCTTACTTGTTTTCTATGAGGAAGTAGGAGAGCTAAGGGTAGTGCTCCAATTTTTCGAGTATAATCTCTTGTGATTCTTCTGAACTGGTTCAACTCCTCGTGGGGAAGAGCGTAAGGTATTTCAGGGAATAAATGTTCTTCCTCTTGCTGGGGTGATTTACTCATTCTAGGAGTACTCAGTGTATGTGGGCTGTCTTTAGAATGACTAGCCATGCATGTCGGTTGTTTTTAATCTATAGGTTGTGTGAAATATTATATAAGAAATGTGGTTAGCCATTCATTCATCATGCCCTCCTTCTAGCGCCAATTCTGTTGAGGGGTCCTAAATCCCTTTAAATCAATAGTAGGAACCAAACCCCCCACCAAGGCCCAATTAGACTCTATGGAATTTGATAGTGGAATGGTTCTCTAGATCTATCGATCTAGCCAAATAATCAATGGGCTTTATGTATTGATTGACAAAATATCTTCTTATGAAAATTCCTCCTTCATTTTAAATGTTATCTTTTGTATTTTATTTCATTAGGTGGGTTTGTTAAAAGATGTGTGCTAGTATAAACCAACTGGGTAAAAGGAGAAATCTTAACTACTGAAGAAGGTTGAGCTTGGGATAACCCTCATGCTCCAACATGCAGAAAAAGATTTTCATACCTATGACAAGCCTAGTACTAATACATCAACTTGTTGGTATTTTAATTATTGACTGAGATACAATTATCGAAAGAAAACATACATGCAATAAAATGATGGTAAGAAAAATAGTTCCCTTAGCTCTAACAATTAGTCACACATTAACACAACGATTTTCTTTCCATAACTAGAGACAAGAACTATAGAAATATTGAATCAACTAACATATCAATAGATTCAAAAACTCTTACTCATTACAACATCCATTCATGAGATAAATTCATAAGTAATTCCTCCTTATGATCCAATCACACACACCTTTGATGTAAAACAAAATTTTTTCTTCAGTCCTAAACACGACTTCTCAATTAAGGTAGTTTTGAAATAGTTCTTTACAATTAAAAAAATGAGGGTCTTTGCCAAAACCATCGACCTTTTCTAAAAGTTCAATCCTCTTATTTATAACAAATCATTAACTAAAAATAACTATCAAAAGTGAAAGCTAAGTAAAACAAAACATCTCCACATGGTGCTCCTGTCTCTCTGTCTTCTAAGAGTCATCGAATGGTTTCACTGAAGTGGATGAATCTTCTCGTACTCTGATCATTTGACAAAGATTTCCTCGCATGTGTTGTCATATGAGAATATGTGTTGGTCCATCGGGGCTGAAAGGATATCCTTTACTTCTACTACCCATGCCTGATACTTGAATATTTTGACCCTTAACTATTGTAATATTGTTCGATCCTTGATCAAGTGATCCATGAACTATTGTACTTGTCCTGGCACCAGTTTTCCCACCTTTGCTATCTCTGTAGTCCATGCCGAGTCTTGTTCTGCATGTTGTTTGACTATGTCATGCAATTCGACAAAGTCCTCAAGTGAGCCGAATTATGGGAGACTGATGTCTTTCATATCCCGATTAATATTGACCCAAATTCTTTCGCAATCATCCCATTTCTCTTGAATCTCCCACTGAGGTTCTTGGGCCATTTTCACCCAGTATTTGATTACTTTCTTTATATGATCTATTCTTTTTTCCCTCAGCACCCAAATGTTGTTCTCTTTGGTGTCTTGGCCCTTTTGAAATGCGTTGATGTAATCAATTATTTCCACTACTTGGTGGGCCTTCTTGTACCATATTTCCACATCTTTGAAGATCACTAGCACCAAAAGAGTGCCTTCTTGGAAGTCGGCTATCCCTGTAGTAAAAAGGTATCATTCATTTGTGAATTTGTTGTAGGCATCTTGGAATTCGCTTCTCAAAAATATCATGGCCTGTGTGGAGTCATGATAATATTTCTCCAAATGGCACAGATGCTCCAACTCCTTTAGCACAATGACCAAATCCTCTTCATATTTCCTTTCTCTATCCAGGGTGTCATATGTGATCGTCATCCCTGTGACGATAACCTGAGACGTCTTGGCATGCTATGTGCTGATCAATTTCTCCTCTATGGTGATGAGGATCAAGCTGTCCAAAGTAAGCCTCCTTTTCTTGGTGGTTATCTTCATGATGGATTTCCTCTTTCGGTCATAGGTGATTGCTTCTATTTTGACGACCTCATCCATAGGTTCAAAGATTTGTTTTTCTTCCCAAGTAAGAGTGTTTCCCAGGCTCCCAACGGTTTATATCTGTTCAAGACCGGGTTCATGAACCTCTTTTGTATGTCCTGATGGATTCACCTCTGGTTGTTACTCATCAGGTGGTAAAGTATTGGCCAAAACCAAGGAATCATAGGCAGGTTCGGTACTTACTTGGTAATCGATTGTTGAGATGTTGATTTCCTGTTGTATAATTTATTCTCCTTGTTCACCCGATCTTATCTCATCCCTCCAGTTGTCCATTGGGGTTATCGATATATTGAGTGGCTTAGCATCCAAGGAACTTTATATCTCATGCTTGTTTTGTGGATGACTCTGACTTGGATGCTTTCTCAGGTTCTTTCTCCTCTATAATTTGCACCGGAATTACCAGGGACACCTCCAAACTCTCCTCATCAGAGTAGATGGTAATTAAATCCAAAAAGGGATTTGGTATAATTTTCCTTCCTGATGTCCTCACTATATTAGGCTGAGATGAATCTTCCCCTGGTGATATGACCTATGGTGATGGAGCTTCAAGGTTTTCTAACCCACTGGTTTCATCAATCTGTATCGTCTCTGGACCACTTGGTTCTCCTCGACTTTTGACTGGGTCATCAGTCAGGATCCTCATCATTTCTATAAGGTTAGGGTCATTTTGAAACTAATCGATGATCCTTTGCACCCCTTGTATTAAGAGTAATCCCCTTCTCTATGCCTTTGTAGTCTCTACTGCTCTGATTTCTTCCCTGGCCGTGAGGGCCTCTTGAGTTGACTACTCTATTGTTTCCACTTGTTCATGCATGCTCATGGCCTTGAAACTAGTCATGTTTGGGTTGGACATCCTCTATACCACCTCATCCCTGTCCTAGGCACTCTTTGTGAAAATTTCGCCCTCAAAATTATCATGAGCATATGACTAGCAAGATGATACTTCCGAAGCATGTTGGAGGATCAGGCATTTATGGTCATGCTTGCAGAATCGACCTGTCGGGAACCTAAATTCATGTTGGCTCAGCCCCTATAGTTTGTATTGAGAAGTATCTTTCACCAGATAAAACCCTATATGAAATTGTGGTGTATGAAAGCTCGTTTCTTGTGTTTGACCAATGTGGCGTTATATCCCTTCAAGATGGTCTGATAATAGATTTATCCCACAATTAGCCCGTCTGGGACATGAGCGGGTAGGAGATGTGGTGCTCTAGTGGCCCCTAACACTCTAATGTAGGTTGAGTGTTTGTCTAAATACCAATGGCCTACCCTTTCTATCATTTTCTTGGCTGCCGCAGATAGTTTTGGGAATTCCTTCTTAAAAATAATAAAATAAATGTGAGCAATGAATTCATCGCAGATGGGTGCATAAGACCGTTTTTACCTGTTCTCCCATAGTATGCTGAAGTAGACATGAACCGGGATCTCCACAACATGCCATCTTAGATTCATATCAGAGAATACGTTCCTTGCACACATGATGTTGAGCAAGTACGAGTCCATGTAGAAAGTTGGTGCCTCCCCTTCCTTTGGCGTCTGAGACTACTATACATAGATGCTCAATTGTTTTGATATTATCGCTCCCCAGTTGAAGCTGCTCCCGATTGCCACTATGTATGCCAAAGGCACCCATGCTTCTAAACAATTGGAGCAATCCTTTTCTCCATATAACCTATAGATGAGAGCCATCAAATATATGTATGGCTCCCTCAGGTTGATTGTTTCATATCAGCCATTTCTCCGGTTAGTGAACTTCTTATCCTCCTTCCACCATGAAGCCATCAATCGGTTGGTGTTATGGAATTCATATAACTTTACCACGAAGTCCATGTTGAGACACTCCTCTGGGTCCATGAGCTTGTAGTATTTATGGACTTCAGTTGGAAGGAAAAATCTGATGCATCTACCAGTCCCATCATTGATCAAGCACTTCTGCCCATATGTATGGTTGATGAGACATTTAAGAACCTCTATGCAGGGGAAAATGGTGGTTTTGCTTGCCACCATGTAAATACGACCATCAAATGTTGGGGAACACCTGGTCATCGAGCACCCTTATGTCTAGGTCGTTGTGTGGGATATACTATGGGTATTATTCTCGGCTAATTCTGTTGAAGAGATCCCCCCACCATGGGAGTGCTACCTTGGATCTGGTGCTTTCCTAGGTATCACCAAAGGCCAGAGGATGGAGAAAAGATTTCATTGTTGTTTTTATGACAGCATCTACCCTAGGGGCATACTCCAACTACCTTGTGGTCCCCAAAGAAGAACCTTCACCTATCTTGGCTTATTTCAGCTTTGGTGCTCTTGGTGAGCATCTGGTGGTTGGCTTTCTTGATAGAATATTACTTTTGAAGCTTGTTAAACCTAGTTTTGATAATCAAAGGGGTAAGTACAGTCTCAAGTTGATCACTTTGCTCCTTAAGAGGCTCTGGAATTCAACTTATGCACATAATGAATTTGTTCAAAATAGTTCTAGAGATTCAAACAGGGATGACCTTATTGTGTCACATCAGCCATTCAATTTGGGTTATGAGTGAAATTTCAACAAATCTGCCACCATATCTTCATATATGTTTAAAATTAAATTCATCGTGGGTTGACGACAGAGGCTCGGGTAGTAATGTGGTCTATCGGTGATTTCAAAATTCTTTTTTCTAATCGGCGCACGAGGTAGAAACTAATGCAGGGTCAGGAATTAACTAGTTCATTAAATGTCAAACATTCGATCATATCTTATGCCAAAAACGTCCCATCGTTTTGCTCTTTCATTTGGTGGATCGTGGGTAGGTATTGTGTTGTGAACATTTTCATTGATATCCTCTTGCAAAAGCTCTAACGCCAATCGATATTTCTATACATAGATGATGTGGAAAAGCTGACTAGGGGGCATGACTAGTACCTAGGGAATCAAAATGACTTGGGATAAAAATAGACCATACGAACCTCTTACGTGGTAAAGACATGTGGAATTTGAGAATAGTGACTTCATTCACTCGTGTCAGTCAGATTTAGGACTTTCTTTAAGCCATATATTTCAAAAACCCAAACCTAACTTTTCAATGTCTTAAAGTGTCAAGGATTGACAATCGACGATAAACCTACCCGAGTGCTCTCGGATTAGCTTCCTCAAAAAATTCTCGATGCTAAAAATGCATTGGGGATCTACGATTGGAGATAAATTTATCGTGGTCGAAATTATTTTTGTAATCTTCTTGGATTTCCCCGATCCCAATAAAGTGCATCAGGCATCGACTATCAAATATTTCTTTACATCCTTTGTTAACCTCTGTATTTCTCATATTTTTTCGATGCCGAAGGGGATTGGCTATCTCTCGAACCTTTATCTGAATAAATTATGCAATCCAAAACCGCCTTCTGCCGATGCCGATGAGAATCGATGCTCGACGACTATTTTCTTTGTGTGATTCCTTTACTTACTTGAATTATTTCTGACACTGAACCTAAGTGTGTTAGGTGAAGTGTTTAGCTGTCTATTCTTAATTTGGGTGTTGAGGTATTTTAGACGCGAGGTTTCACAAGTTCAAACAAAACTGACTAGGTGATAAAATACATGAAAACAAACAAAGATAAACAATTTCCCAAAATGAAATCGAGTCAAACAGTGAAGAAAACAAGTGGTACCCAAAAAGAGACAAAATTTGATAAGGATTTTAGGGTGTGTTGAGTGCTCAACAGAACCATTATAAATAGGAGGTGCTTGAGCTCATTTGTACTCAATCACCTCACTCAATCTCTCAAGTATAGTGCAATTTTGGAGCTTTAGCTACAAGAATGGAAGGTGGATCTTCTGGGTGATTCTTGGTCTCTCTCTCTAGTGCTATCCAAACCAAGATATGTTCCCTACCTTCTAGTATCTCTTGGTTGTATTGTTGGTGACATTCTTGGTGGTATTATGATATTCTTGGTGGTATTCTTGGTAAATGCAACTGCAACTGCTGTAGTTGAGTATTGTTCTTGTTCTATAGTTTTTGGACTTTTTTTCTAGTGCTCTTTCTTTGGAGAAAGATGCACTCTCTTGGTTATTGGTTGGTTCTAGTGTTTCTTCCAAAACCATTCTATATAGAAAAGGTTATGGTGCTCAGGGGTGGATGCGTTCCTATGGTTGGGTGATAATATTTTGATATTGTCTATGGTAAAATGAGGACATCGAATATTTTAATAGGCTATGGTCCCACACTACCCTCAAAACAATGTAACTTATAGAAGGTATAATGAGAGTTCTTTATCAAGCTTGTTGAAGCATCAGTTGCAGCTGCAACTAGAGTTTCTAATTTTGCAGCTGCAACAAACCATAACCTAATTCCTTGGGTACCTTAAATGAAGTGTTGGACCTAATTTTTGGGTATTCTAATATGCTCTATCCTAGCGCACCTTCTAGTACCTTCAACCAAAAAAAATGTCAAGTTTGAGTTTTTGGTCAAAGTCAAAGGTTGACTAGTCAAAGTCAATGTTAATAGTTTACTTTTGGTAAAAAAATATTTTGTGTTCAAAGTTTAAATTGCAGGGTTTCTAGCTTGTTCTAATCATTGAAACTTTTTTATTTAGTTTCTAACATCTTCTTATCAAGATGGTGTCTAGTTTCAGATTAGAAGACAAGATGAACAATGTTGCAAATTTCAAAGGTATGTACTTGTATATGCTTTCTAAGCTATATAATCCAACAAAGAATGAGTGTTCTTGCAAGAGATGTACAAGAGACCTTGTCCAAGCAGTGATTTTGGATTCAATACTTTCATAGGAACAAGTACATCCTCCCTAACAGTCGAGGCTCCAGGTTTGATTGATCAAATTTTTAAGTTTCAATTTGCACATACCAAGTTTGATAGTTTCTATAGTACAAGTAAACACTATAGTTATGAAAACAATATTTGAAAGGTTCTATTACTGCTAGGTATACTTGGTTTTATGTAAGTATTATTGGCATAAATGATTATTTCACTTGTTTGCAAAATGAACTAATATCTCCTATAGGAGATATTTCTTGTTTTTCTCTAGGGGAGGTCACCTTGGTAATTCAATGATGACCACCATCCTTGTTACCTTAGATATGCTATTATGAAAATGCTATTGGAAATACTTTTTCTATTTTTTTTCTTGTTTCGAGAAATTCACAAGATATATCTATGAGAAGGATCTATAGTGAACGTCACAAACATTGAGCAAATGACTCCATCAAGTGGTGAGAAAGGTGATCTCACCAAGTACCAATTCTAAAAGAAGCATGTAAGACAAAAAGGATTTTTAGACATCATTCACTTAGATGTGTGCAAACCAATTTCAACCCCCTCACTAAGTGGAAGATAAATATCTTGAGGTTCGATTATGAAGGAAAGTACACATCCAAGGAGCTCATTTCCTTTTGTAAAACAATCAGTATTAGGAGGGAGATAATTTTCCCACATAATCCTCAACAGAATTGTGTGGTAGAAAGAAAGAATTGATGCATTGAAGAATCTATTAAGGAAATTATGAATGACCATAATTTATCGATGTTACTATGAGGAGAAACAATTGTGATAGCCATATATGTTCATTATACAAATCCTCATCATATATTGAATAACATGAGTCTAGAATAATTTTTCTTTGAACACTTGAGGATATTTGGTTGTCATACCTATATTCATGTTCCCAAGGAAAAAATAAAGAATTTTGAACCTTCAATAAAGAAGGGCATATTCATTGGATATAATGATTCATCAAAAGCTTACAGAATCTATGTTTCAGGTCAATAGATGGTTGAAATTAGCAAGGATGTGAATTTTGATGAAAATGTTTCCTTCTCAAAATCTATAGAAGATTCCATGGATTCCAATGATGAAGAAGAACATTAAGGTCCCAAGCAAGAAACTACATGTTCTCCAAAAGATCCTAATCAAGATCTAGAACAACCACTTGAATCTATGGAACCAATTATTGTACATAAGACCAGAAAGAAGTAGAAAGTCATAAATCTCCAAGTGACACCTTCATGGAAAGAAAGAGGCACAAAATATTCTCTAGTTATGTGAAACTCATGACAAGTATTTTCAATATAGAACCTTCCACCTTTGAGTAATAAGTCAAGAAGAAATAATGGAAGGAAGCTATGATGGAATAATATCAAATCATCATTAAAAATTATGTATGGGAAATTGTTCCTAGACCTTAAGGAAAGTTTGTAGTCACTTCAAAATGGGTTTACAAGATAAATCATGCAATACAAGGAAGGATTCTTGGATAGAGGGTTCTCCCAGCAGGAGGGAGAATACTATGATGATACATTTGCTCCAATTATTAGATACACCTCTATTAGAGCCATCATATATCTTGCAGCATCCATGGGTTGGAGTTTACATCGGATGCATGTAAAGAATACTTTTCTAAATGGAGTAATTGAGGAAGACGTATACATAGATAAACCTCAATGTTTTGAGGTACACTCGAGAGAAATCCATGTATTCATATTAAAGAAGGCCTTTTATGGACTTAGGCAAGATCCAAGAGCTTGGTATGAACAAATTGACAGTTACTTGATGAGATTTTCCAAGAGTTATGCTAATCCAAACATTTATTACAAGGTTGTGAATGATGCACATGTGATCCTAGTACTATATGTTGATGATTTGTTTCTGATAGGTGTAGAGCCTATCATTATTTAGTCTAAGAGGGAGCTAGCCTTCGAATTCAATATGAAGGATCTTGGTCTCATGCATTATTTGGGACTAGAAGTATATCAAAAGCATGGTGAAATATTCCTAGGGAGAGGGAAGTATGTTTTAAATATCCTTCAGAAGTTTGGGATGATGGATTGTAGACCCATGGAAACTCCCATGGTGACAGATCTAAAGAAGTTGAGAGAATTTGATTATGATCTAGTAGAATCATCCCTATATGGACAGTTGATTGGCTCATTGATGTATTTGGTTAATACCTGCCCAGACATTTTATTTGTTGTGAACATGTTGAGCCAGATTCAGGTGGAACCTAGACATGAGCATTGGATAACTGCAAAGCACATTTTGAGATATCTTTGTGGGATGCTAAATTATGGTTTGAGATATGCCTCAAACAATGACGTACAACTTCATGGATTTAAAGATTGAGATTGGGAAGGGAGTGAAGATGACAAAAGGAGTACTTCTAGTATATGTTTTAGTTTGGGCTCTGCAATGATATCATGGGCTAGTACGAAACATAAGTTTATTGCACTCAACACTACATAATAAGAGAATATTCCAGCCTATGATGCTTGTATAAAAGTAGTATGGATCTGTAATCTGGTTTTTGGACTATTTGATCATGTGTTGGATTCAAATATGATATATTGTGATAATCAGAGTTGTGTGAATCTTTTAGAGAACCTAATGTTCCATGATAGGTCGAAGAACATTTAGGTCAAGTACTAGTTTATCCATGATAAATTCGAGAAGGGAGAAGTGATTCTCTAGTACATCTCCACCAATGAACATACAACTGATATTTTGACAAAGCTTCTATCCAAGATAAAGTTTGCATACTTGAGAGACAATGTGGGACTCATGGATATTTCTCCCTTGGTTGAAAGGGAGGAGATGAATTCCTCAGTTGGGACGGATTTCTGATTTATAGAATCATGAATAGTCATTGTGTTGGTGGAAAAAAATTATCCAGGTGGAGAATGGTCCAAGCAGAACAAATTGTTGGTGTACAGACATTATCCTTGTGGAGAATGGTCTAGGTTAACAGATTTTTGATGTATCATGGACAGGCATTTCCTGTGGGAAATAGTCCAATAAATTCATTCTTCTAGGACACATGTACATATTATAAGAATGGTCCACCCCCTATGGCATGGCATCCTGATTAGGGTGGTTGATAGATGACATTTTATCTATGACACATATGGTGAATGGATTAGAGAATGGTCTTGGATAGTCATTCTTCTAGGACATATGTCCAGATTAGAAGAATGTTCCATGTAGCCCATGACGTGGCTTTTAACATATGGGATGAATGACATTATTCTAGGACATATATTCGAATTAGAAGAATGGTCCATGTAGCCCACTGCGGGTAATTCAACATATGTTGGGATAGTCATTCTTCTAGGAAGTATGTATAGATTAGAAGAATGGTCCCTATCTCACTCTATTGAGTGAGTGACTTATGAGAGACACTTTGTTGAGTTCTCTAAGTCGAACACATGAATTATTTAGCATCATACCTGATTACTCAGATGGAGTATGGCCTTGAGATATCATGCAGACAATGATATGATTTGAAGCTAGGAGATTGTTGTACTGCATGGTGATACCTTGTGTAGCTATTAGTTGATTGCAATGGAGATTTTGTGTCTCTGGACAATAGATATGTACTGCAATGGTGGATGTGTTCCATAGGTAGTGACTGTGTGTCACTAGATAGTAGTTGTGCGCTACTAGGAGTGGTTGTGTACCACTATATAGTAGTTGTGTACTACTATGGATCGACATTGTTGTGATCTATTGGATGGCATTGTAGTATATGTGTACTACTACTAGAATGACATGGAGACTACCAATAGTGTTGAAGGTGTTTCCTAGGTTGGATATGATGATATGATGATGATACATGTAGAATGGTCTACAAGACTATGTGTGCCTTTCCCATACCATGTGAAATGGATGTTTTAGCACCAATATTGCTTTTAGTGTTTGGCCATTATCAAACATCTCCAAGGATAGGTTTCAAAAGGAGGCTTCATCATTTCTTAAATTCATTTCATTTTGAAAAGAAAGTGTTATAAAATGATTGTTGTTACCAACTCCTGGCGTTTCCAACTGTTTCATATCATTTGCACTACAAACTCATTTTACTTGGTCAACTTCTACAGTCCTTGTATATTAAACCTTATGCAGACCCAAGTTTCTTGTTTTCATGTCAAAAAGATCAATTGTAGTGTTTTCTTACAGTCATCAATCCTCATCTGCTGCAAAATCAGTGCGATGAGAATTCACTATGCTGCAAACCCCTTATTTTGTGTTGCAAACTCTCAGTTTTACACAAATGTTCAGGATTTTCCCCTCTTGAAAGGTTTTTCTACTTTTTAGGTTGTAGCATTAAATCATTTCCTCGTATTTTTTTCCTTAGAGTCTGTAATGAAATTTTATCACAAATATCTTTCTCAGAAAAACCTAACCTTGGAAAATCAATTAGTACCACCTTTCTTTTAGTCTTTATCATATACCCTGGTAGCACCAGGTATCAGAAAAGGAGTTTGCTGGTTGTTTGTTTTCATGGATAATTAGAAGGGAAAGAAAATTCATAAAGTTGGAGATTTTTTCAGGGTTCAGCCTTATGACCTGCAGCTTCTAAATTCAGATTCATCATTTAGAGAGGCATTTCAAAAGGTGAATTGCCTAGCCTTTTGTGAAACGATGCAGAGAGGACACCTTGAGGTTGTAGCATGCATTAATAAAGGTTTTAAGGTTTCTTGCATATTTTTGGCTGCAACTGATATTTTTTGAAGAAAAAAAGACACCTATAGGAAATTTTGCAACACATCCTGCAGAGGCCTTGGAAACTGATAAATTAAAACAGTTTGCAACAAATCAGTAAGAAACAAAGTCGTATTTTCATCATATCGTGAAATATACGAACTGGGTTTTTCTCAAATTAGTTTTGGAGGTGAAACATAATGTCCTTGACTTGCTGACCAAAAATATGCCTAACCCAATTTGTTTTTTGGGATAAAATTTGAAAACATCACCTACAAGAAAGTTTGCAGTGAATCCTGCAATTGCACTGCAAATTCTAATAGTCTGATAATTCTTTGTTGTAGGAGGGATACCACCTATCTAAGGGGGTTCAAATGGATTCCTAGGAGGTATTTGGACATGCAGGAAATGTTTTCTATCACCAGATCAAGTAGCATGATCTGTTTCAAAAGGAATTTATCACAATAGACAAGATCAAAAAAATAGGATCTAGGTAGATTTTTTGTTTCACCTTGTTGTAACAACTCCTAGAGAAAAAGGAATCCAATGCAACCACTTGGGATTCAACCTCTTTAGAGTAGGAAGGAATGATACACTATATATATAAGTTGTTTTTTTATGAAAGGGTTGAGTTCATGATTCAAGAGAGGAGAGAGCTTGAGGAGTCGTTTTGTTGTTTATTTGTAAGCTTGAGGGCATGTTTGTAATCACATTTTTCTACCATTAAAGATTCATCAGAGTTGTTTCTCATATTGTCTTCATTTTTTCCATTTTTTTTTTATCTTATTTATTGAATATATTGTAGGTTTTGAGGATCAAAAGATTCCTTTGGTTAACGAATCCCTGAGAAGAAAAAGATTTGTTGTAGCTGGCTTGTTAATCATTCTTTTTGTTCAAGCATTTTTCAAGCTATTTTGTAGAGAGGATCTATGTTTAGTAGACATTCTTATTTTTTTTCACTTTCCTTTCTTCTAATCATCATCAAAAAATCTCTCAACCTGGTGATTTAGCTTTATTTCCTTCAATCTGCAGAGTGGTTATGAATCCATTCTCAATGGTAGATCATTGCTCTACAATTAGACTGTTATCCTCTTTATTGTTCTTTCTTACTGATCCACACAATTTAAATTGATTTAATTATTCAAATTCTGATGGGTATTAGGCTCACATCTGTAGCAGTCTAGGTGTGACTTCTAGTGCTAACATTTTTGGCATCGTTGTTGGGGATGGAGATGAAGAAAATATTTCCTATGAGAACAACAAAGATTAGATCCAGTCTTTGGTGGTGAACAAGGGTTGGTGACACAGTACAGACTGCATCATTCACCTGGAGACTCCATGTTCAAAAATTTACTGGTGGCTCCACTTTCGGTTCCTCTTATTCTAAATGGTGGACTCAATTGCTTCAAGTTATGCATCTTTGGATTTCAAAGGTATTTTTGGTTTTCTCAATCCACTGCATGATAATAAAGAATTTCTAGAGAGGTCTCCAAAATTTGATGGAAATGATTTGAGTAAAGCCAAAAGACATCTCTCAGATTTTCAATATTTTACTAATTGCCTTGAGATCGTTCACGAAGATGCATACATGAGGATGTTTTATGATTCATTAGAGGTTAATTGCAAAGATTGGGTTAAAGGTTTTCCTACTTATTTTATTGATTCAATAATAATTTTCTAGGACTTATTTTTAAAAACATGGACAAAGAAGTCGGAATTTGTGGTAGATTATATTCTTCCTGTACCTTTCATTTTAGATTCTAGTAAAAAACAATCTGATGATTCTATTCAAGAAAATGTAGTTGAAAATTTATAAATTCTAGACAATCAAGCTAATATTTATGTTGAATTATATGAAGGATTACCTCTGGACACTATTCCTATAAATTCATATGGAAATGTTCAAGGAGGATTAAAAGAGTTTATCAATAAGAAGGAGGAGTATTGTTTCTCTTTCCAGAATCTAGTGGAAATCTATATGCAGTCAAAATGGGGAAAATATATTTATGTCCATACTTTTATAATAAAATGATTCAAGAGCTATAGGTATGAGATTTTAAATTATTTATATCTTTCAACTCCTCCTATTCTACTAGTATTCAAAGATGAAAATGAAATTGTTAACAAGTTTCTTGCATGGCTACATTGGAAAATTCATTGATTAATGTAGAAGTGTATATAAATAAGCTCAGTATGTGAGCATTTGATTTGCAGTTTTAGGTTTTTTTTCTATGTGTGAATGTTTTAATTTTCAATAAAGAGAATAAGTATACTTTAGGTAGGGACAATTCACAATTTGTAGCTCAGGTCTATTGTAGCACATTATGGAAAGCTATAATTTTAATATTTTCAAAATAGATAAGGCACTGGAACTACAAGTTCTTGGCAGCTCGTAGGGAGCATGCCATTCCCTAGTAGGCTCCGATGTTAGCATCGATATTGGTTTTAGTGCCTACCCATCATAAAACATCTCTAAGGTTTGGTTTCAAAAGGAAGCTTGATCATTTCTCATATTCATTTCCTTTTGCAAAGAAAGGATCACATACTGATTATGGCTGCAAACTCGTGGTGCTTCCAATTGTTTCATTTCATTTTCATTGTAAACTCCTTTTTCTTGGTCAACTTCTACAGTCCTTGTATCTTAAACCTTATGCAGACCCAAGTTTCTTGTTTTCATGTCAAAAATATTAATTGCATCCTTTTCTTACAGTCATCAATCCTCAACTGCTCCAAACTCAGTGCATTGTGAATTCACTATGCTGCAAACACCCTGTTTTGTGCTGTGAACTCTATGTTTTACACAAATTGTTTAGGATTTTCCCCTCTTGAAAGGTTTTTCTACTTTTTGGGTTGTAACCTTAAGTCATTTCCTCAAATTTATTTCCTTCCAGTCTGTACTGAAATTTGATCACAAATATCTTTCTCAACAAACCCTAACCTTGGCAAATAAATTAGTAGCACCTTTATTTTAGTCTTTAGCATATACCTCGGTAGCACCGGTTATCAAACAAGGAGTTTGTTTCTTGTTTGTTTTCATAGATACTCAACAGGGAAAGAAAATTCATAAAGGAGGAGATGTTTTCAGGTTTGAGACTTATGACCTGCAGCTACTAAATTCAGATCCATTATTTAGAGAGGCATTTCCGAAGGTGAACTGCTTAGCCTTTTGTGAAAAGATGCAGAGAGGACACCTTGAGGTTGTAGCAGGAATTAACAAAGGCTTTTAAGGTTTCTTGCATAGTATTTTCCGCAATGGATATGTTTTGAATAAAAAATGACACCTATAGGAAAGTTTGTAGTGCATCCTGTAGAGGCGCTATGAATTTCTAAATTAAAACAGTTTGCAGCAAATTAGTAAGAAACAAATTTTTATTTTCATCATATCTTGAAATATACAAATTGTTTTTTTTTGAAATTTTGTTTAGACGAGGAACATAATGTCTTTGACGTGTTGACTAAAAATCATCCCAACTCAGTTCGTTGTTTGGGAGACAAATTGAAAACATCACCTACAAGAACGTTTACAGTGAATCCTGCAATTTCCCTGCAAACTGTAATAGTCTGATAAAGCTGAGTTGTAGGAGGGATGATTCCTTTCTGGGGGGGTCAAATGGTTTCCTAGGAGGTATTTGGACATGAGGGACATGTGTTATATAACCATATCAAGTAGCATGACCTGTTTCAAAAGACATTTATCACAATAGACAAGATAAAAAAAAAAAATAGGAACTAGGCGGATTTTCTGTTTCACCTTGTTGTAACAACTCCAAGAGAAAAGGGAATACAATTCAACAACTTGGTATTAGACCTATTTAGAGTAGTAAGGAATGATATGATTTATTTCCTGATCCAAGAGAGGAGAGAGCTTGAGGAGTAGTTTAGCTGCTTATTTGTAAGCCTGAGGGCCTGTTTGTAATCACATTTTCTACCATTAAATATTCATGAGAGTTGTTTCTCAAATTGTATTATTTGTTTTCCATTTATTTTTTTATCTTATTGCTTGAATATATTGCAGGTTTTGAGGATCAAATGATTCCTTTGATTAATGGATCCATGAGAATCAAAGGATCTGTTGTAGTTGGACTGTCAATCATTTTTTTTTTCAAGCATTTTTCAATCTATTCTGCAGAGAGGATCTTTGTTTAGTATACATTCTTCTTTTTGTTCACTTTCCTTTCTTATAATCATCATCATATAAGCTATTAACCTAATTATTTAGCTTTATTAACTTCAATATGCCGAGTGGTTATGAATCCATGCCCAATGGTAGATCATTGATCTACAATCAGACTATTTCCCTATTTCCTGTTCTTTCTTGCTAATCCACCCAATTTAAATTTCTTTAATTATTCAAATTCCGATGGGTATTAGGCTCACATATGTAGTAGTATTTTTGTGACTTCCATTGCTAACAAGATGGGTGTGTTTGAGACCATTATAGTTAATACCTCCCTATCTAAGAGGGAGTTTCGATATTATGGTAGTTGCGGGAGGTATTAACCAACATGTGTAACCTTTGGCTAGAATAGAATATTCCAAAAGCAAGAGAAACCCTAAAAAAATGTGTAAAAACCATAGAAGACATGTCGACCCATTAAAATAATTAATATTAAATTATTAGCTTATAGAAGGGCAAGTCGACCAAAATAGATGACTAGAACCACTATAAATAGGAGGTGCTTGAGCTCATTTTTACTCACTCACCTCACTCACTCTCTCAAGTATAGCAATAGTTTGGAGATGCAACTGCAAGAATGGAAGATGGATCTTCTTGGGCGATTCTTGGTCTCTCTCTCTAGCACTATCTAGCCTAAGATATGCACCCTACCTTCTAGTATCTCTTGGTGGTATTATTGGTGACATTCTTGGTGGTATTATGATATTCTTGGTAAGTGAAACTACAAATATTGCATTTGAGTATTTTTCTTGTTATGTGGTTTTGGGACTTTCTATTTGGTGCGCTATCTTTGGATAACTATGCACTATCTTGGTTACTTTTTGGTTCTAGTGCTTCTTCCAGAATCATTCTATCTAGAAAGAGTTACGGTGCTTGGGGGTGGATATGTGCCTATAGTTGGGTGAAAATACTGTGATATTGTCTATAGTAAAATGAGCACATCGAATATTTGAACAGTTAGAGACATAAATTAGTACTTGGGTCAGCCCAAAAATCTCCAATAGTCTTTGTATGGATTAAAGTAATCACCAATGATGTCATATAAAAAGTTTGATACTTATATGTTGGGAATTGACTCCACAAGGAGCAAAGAGAATCACTCTATGTATTTCAAATTAATTAGTGATCATCTTATTTACTTGGTATTTTATGTGTATGATATGTTGTTGATAGGAAATGACAAGGAGATTATCCAGGATGTGAAAACTCAATTGTCGTCTAAGTTTGGCATGAGGATCTTGGTGTTACAAATTTCATTTTGGGCATACAAATTAAAAGAGATCAGGAAAGTAAGAAACTCTAGTTAAATAAGAGGAAATATGTTGAGACAATATTGCATAGGTTTAATATGAAGGAATGTAAATCAATCAGGGTCCCTATTCCCATAGGTGTAAAGTTATATGTGGATCAATGTCCCAAGACATAGGAAGAAGAAGAGGACATGTCTTGTGTTTTGTATGCTAGTGTGGTTGGTAGTTTGATGTATGAAACACTCTATATTATACTAGACATTACACATGTAGTGGGAGTTTTAAGTAGGTATATATCAAAACCCTTGAATGAACATTGGACAATAGTGAAGAGGGTTTTCATGTATTTTTTTGGCACTAATAGTTATGGATTGTGCTACCAAGGAAGAACAAGATTGGACAGAGTGTTTGAAATACATGGGTTTGTTGATACAGACTGGGATTTAGATAGGGATCCTAGAAGATCTACAAGTGGGTATGTGTTTAACCTGTTTGGAGGAGTGATCAATTGGATGATAAAAACAAAGTCTTTTGTGGAACTATAAAATACATAAGTTGAATACATAGAAACCACTCATGAAAGCAAAGAAGAAGTATGTTTAGAGATATTGTGTTCAGGTATTGGGTTGGTAAAACAAAGTGTAAGGATAGATTGAGATAGTCAGAGTGAAATTTTCCTCACAAAGAATCTATTCTATCATTCAAAGACAAACAATATTTATGCTTTGTTATCCTCATAATACTAAAGTTCTATAGTTTTAGTATTTTCCTAGTTTATATATTTTTAGAAATTAGTTTAGTCCTAGTTTGTTAAGATAATGACACCTAGATTCTATGTAAAGGACACCTATCATACTCATGTGATTATATGATTGGTTTTCTCCTAGAATATAGTTTAGAGTTGAGATATATAAACTATCTCTTTCTTCAAGTTAGGTTAAGGATTTTTTTTAGTCCTCACCACTATTTGTAATCTTTCTTTTTATATTAATAAAATTATGTGTTTGAGAACACTTGGTGAGGTGAAATTTATCATGGTGTCAGAGACACGTTAAATATTTTTGGTTAGGAGATATCCATTGACATGACAGAGCCATGGTGATGAAAAGCTAAAGTGACGATTAAGTGGATTCCAAAACTCAAGCCAGGATATCTTCCTCAAACAAAAGCATGTTTTCAAATAAAGGAACATCATCAATAAGATATTATTCATTTTATTGTTTATAATTCAGAAATAATTTTAAATTATGAAAATATCATTTTGAAAGATCATTACTTTCAGATTTGTTTTAAAGTTTTTGGGTTCTAGTTCTATCATTGAAATAATCCAGAGCTACCAATTGTAAAAGAAATAATACCTTCAATATTTTTTGTAGATCTAAGAAAAAAATTGTACATCTGTTGTAAAATATGAAATTTTGTTTTAGATCTCAACTTTGTGTTAGATATGATTTTTTTATATAAAGTTAAAAAAGAAAGTGGCTCTTCATTGTAAAAATTTCCAAGATACTTCGAAATTTGGGAATTCCTTTTTGATATTTTGTAGAATAGTTTTTTTAGATCTAGAATTTATGAAGCCATTTTGGGAGAATCCAGCGAGGCCTACGTTCTTCACATACGATGCATGTTTCCCTATTAATATACCTGTCATTTTAAGGACTCAATGCCTCTTAACTCACATAAAAATGATTTTATCCTTAATTCTTCCTAAGGTACTAGTAATTGTTTATATCCATTGAGTGTCAATTCGTCATATTCGTGGTGAGAAATTCTACAGTAGAATTCTCTGGTCAGACTATTTCTCTAGTCCAAATTGGTGGAGCCGTCGGGCTCATTGCAACAAAGGGAAAGTTAACCATAGACTGTTTATATAAGGAATTGATCACCCACATCATCCTTAGATGGAATCACTCTATATCAATCTTCGTATGGAACAAAACCTTTAGTAAATCATCTTCGAGTTTTTGTCTCAACCTGTTATGCCTTAGTTCCTAAAGAAAAAAAGACTAAGTTGGAAAATCATAGTATGAAATGCATGCTTTGTTGTTATTCAGATGAAAATTAAGGATACATGTTTCTCTCTAATGGAAAATTCGTTATAAGTCGAGATGTTTTCTTTGATTAAACTAAAATTCAAACTGTAGAAGAACTTGAGAATATCCTTACTCATTTGGAGAAAAAGGTAACTCAAGGTAAAAAAATTCACCAAGACAAACCCACTTGGATTGAAAAAGACATAGCCCCCAACATGATTATTCAAGAGTTAGATAACTCTTCCTCCGATGATGAATATTCGACACAGGAAAAAACAACTACAATAAATTCACCACAAGAACAACCCAGTAGACCGAAATGGAACAAACAACTGCTTAAAGATGTTCACCCAGATGAGTAAGACAAAAAAGGAACTAGAATTTCTACTTCATCTCACTCAATTTTTTCCTTAGCAACTCATGATTTGATTGAACCCAAAAATTTTGTAGAAGATATGAATCACAAAGAATGGAAACAAGCCATGGTAGATGAGTATGAATCACTAATTGACAATGGAACATGGACACTTCCTGATAGTCTAAGATGTTAAGCTCGTCGACGTCAATTGGGTTTATAGAATCAAGTATAAAGCAAATGGTGAAGTTGATATGTATAAAGAAAGACTTGTGGAAAAATGATTTTCTCAAAAAGAAGAATAGATTATGAAGAAACATTTTCACCAACAACAAAGTGGAACACCATTAGAATGGTGATAAATATGACTGTACAATATTGTTAGATACTCCATCAAATGGATGTCAAAATTTCCTTTCTTAATGGTGATTTGAAAGAAGAAGTCTATATGACTCAACCCCCAAAATTTGAAGTTGAAGGGAAGGATCACAAAGTTTGCAAACTTATTAAAACTTTATATGGTTTAAAATAGGCACCCAGAGCATGGTATGCCAAAATGGATGAATAATTTAAGTACGGTGGTTTTTATTGTAGTGAGTCTGATGATACATTGTATTTTAGGATGTAAGAATAGAACTTGGTGATGATTGTTCTATATGTTGATGATTTAATCTTTACAGGAAATCATGAAGTCCATATCCAATAGGTAAAGCAAGAAATTCATAAAGGATTCAAAATGAATGACTTAGAGCCACTTTGATACTATCTTGTAGTGGAAGTTTCTCAACATACTCATCATATATTCCTTATTCAAACCAAGTATCGAAAACAATTGTTGAAGAAGTTTGGTATGGATGATTCCAAACCCTCTCTTACACCTAATCATAAAAACTTAAAACTTTAAAAATTTGAAGGGGGGCAGTTGGTGAACAACACTAGATATAGTCAATTAATTGGAAGTCTCATTTACTTGACAAATAATCACCTAGATTTTTCATATGCAGTTAGTATTATTTCCCTATTTATGAAGGAACCACAAGAAAGTCACTATAATGTAGGAAAAAGGATCCTCATGTTCATTCAGGGTACAAATGATTATGGTCTACTTTATAAGAAGAATGAGACCTTCAAACTTGTTGGCTATTTAGATGCAAATTTTGTAGGTGATATTGATGACCAAACATCAACTTTAGGTTATTTTATTAATATGGGTTCAACAACAATATCTTGGAGTTGTAAAAAGCAGGCTACATTGGAAAAATGTCTAGCAAAGGAAGAATACCTTTAATCTTGGGAAGCATCATGTGAAATTGTCTAGCTATGCAATATTTTACAAGATCTTGGCACTTTTCAGAAAACACCAACCATTTTATGGATCAAAAATAAATCAAGAATAAAGATGAATAAAAATATAGTATTTCATTCCAAGACTAAGTATGTTGAAAGGAAGTAACATTTCATCAAAATACTCATCAAAAATGACATCATCAAGCCACAATATTGTCCATCTGAAGATCAAATTTCATATATTTTTACCAATCCTCTTGGTAGACTAAATTTCACTAAGTTTAGAGATTAACTTGGTATTTGTAAATATGAAATCTCAGATTAAAGGGTGGAATGTTAGCCTCATAATCCTAAAGTTCTATAGTTTTGGTATTTTTCTAGTTTAAATATTTTTAGAAAATAGTTTAGTCCTAGCTTGTTAAGATAATGACACCTAGATTCTATGTAAAGAACAATGTTATGGAAAAATAAGTCCTATGGATATGGGTCGAGGACAAAAAAAAATTGTTCCCTAAAATAAAACTCTCAGACTCTTAAGCAAATAGTTAATTAAAAGTAACTACTTTGCAATAAATAACTTTTGAATTCAATTCTAGAGAACAAACCTAGAATCCAACATTTGAAGTTGATCCCTCTAAAAAAATTTCTCTCTATAACTCTTGCCCCACGATCCTCTGAAAAATTATGCAAGAAAAGAGGCAAGTAACTACAAATAGGTAGTTATCTGTGTTATAACGCAAGTTGTATGTTAAGCAAAGCCCAACCCAACTGTAAAGAAAGTGATATAACTTGAGAATCCTACACCCAATGTCACCTTGATGGAGATCCCACACTTTAAGGGTGGATAGGTCACTCTAGGGAGGCGATCTGAGTGACCCTAGGGGTATTGAGATGGAGATGGAAAGAAATGGAAGTGAATCCCCTAGAAGTCAAGTCTAACTGGAATGAAAAGTGGGAAGAGATGTCTTATAATTCCAGTGATTGTTTCCCCAAAGGTATATTACTCCTTCGGATGATTCTACCTGTCCGAGACAAAAGAAAATCCAGCGTGCAATGATATATGTTAGTATGGATCAACAAGTTAATCTTACTATCCCTAATTTGCAGCAATATATAAAAATTTGTATTAGCAAGTAAGACATTCAAATCAGCATGTAAAGCATAATATCAATAAAAAATATTATCAATAAGTATGGCAATCAAGTATAACTGAAAAATGGCTCTTTAAGGATGAATAAAGCAAGTTGTTATAACATGTACTTTATGTAGAAAATTGCATCCTTATGGATATAGAATTCAATGGCATGCAACAGAAAAATCAACCATGGAAAAGTGCTAAGATGTATCCCAAAAGGTGTGCTCTAGTTAGTAGACTAGGTGAGTGAAGTTAGAGAGCTACTCTAGGGTTAGTTTAGGAGTTAAGAGAGTGTTAGTAGGTAGGTTTATGAAACCCTTATGACTGTAGGTTAAAGTTTGTAACAAAATTTAAATTAGTGGGAGAGAGGGGACGCCCTAGTAAGGGAAGAATCCTCTCAATGAGGAAAACCAACTTCAAGCGAGAAACCTTTCAAAAGATCAAAATATTTTTTTCCCAAGGCAATGATTTTATATCTCCAGTGCTAAAATTGTATGAATAATTACTTTACTATTGGGTTAATGGATTCAAATAAATAAAGAGATAGAGAATCTACCTCCTTGGGGGTGTAATTCCTTTTACTTCCCAAGACAATTTTCTCTATCTAGGGTTTAAGCTAAGAGGGTGTATTCTCTTATACTTCTCTTAGAAAACCCTTGTTTAACCAAGAATATGAAGAAAAAAATGATGAAGACTATGGTGGGGGTGTATTCCCTTATAATTCCCACCTAGCTCCTAGCACAACAATCCTTGACTTGAAAAAGAATGATAGCATAGTAGTAAAACACCATACCAAAATCAAGAAAGATGCCAAGATAATCCACCATAAAAGATAGAAAACATCATCCAAGGCTAGCGCCTCACTTCTCCATCTACCATCCATCAAGATAGCCATAAAAAAGTGCACAAGAGACATATAGAGCAAAATATAGAGAAAATTCCAGACCATTACTTCTCACAATGAGGGAGAGTTATGTTAAAATGAGATGTTATGATCTCTTATTTATACAAATGTCACCAAGGTGAATTTTCTAAAAATTAAGGGGAAAATCACAAGATTAAAGGTCAAAACCCCTAATCTTTCCCCCTTAACAAAGTAATATTAAACAATTCATTTAAAATTTCACTTTTGCACAAATAAAACCCTAATTTTCATGGACATCGCCCCTTTAGGGGACGTTTTGGCACTAGGAGAAGGTTGTTAGTGATGTGGGAGGATAGTAAGGCTTCCCAATGCCACATGTCAAGAATACAAATATATTCCTTCATTGTAAATTCCTCAAACACCTCAAAACATCCAAGTGCCAATGCATATCATCTCAACACCATGCCCTAGTCCCCAAACATGACGTTAAGATAAAAAAGAGGACGCTTTCCCCTCCTGGGAAAATCGTTTGGAAAGTGAGGGGTGGTCTATTTTAACCAAGTCAGAATCATGGCCCTCCAAGTCTGATCTTTCTCATCTAGAATTTGGGCCCTTGGCATCCCACCTAGGAGCTTGTAGCCCCATTGAATCCCAAGCTAAGCTTTTTCTCCCAAAATTGTCCACCAACTAGGTCCTGCAGAGACAAATGAGCATTACCTCCAAGGATATCAAATGATAACATCATTATATGTGAATCCAATAAATAAATAATCCATTTAAGCAAGTGCATCAAATATCACTATATCAAACAATTAATTGCTCAAATATACTATGCAACTTGTCAAGCTTGAATATGGGAGGGTTGACAAGGTGTCCTATTGGGTAGATCTTTCCCTAGGTCAAGGAGAGTTTCCAAGATGTCCCTCTCCAAGCCATGTAAAGTGGATGAAGTGGTTGGGGTCAAGAATCAATGGGTATAGGGATCATGACATACAATGGGCCATAGTGTCTCATTCATGGGTGCCTTTGTAGAGCGTGTGTGGTACCTTCATCCACAATTCACTTTTTCTAAGCCCATCGATTTCCGTTTATATTTATTTCTTTGTTTTCTTTAAATATAGCATAAGGAGAGGTTGAAGGTCACTACCCTAGCGTGGTGAAAAGATGATGGCAATGTCACCCACAAACACCTAGTGGAAATGAGAAGGTTGGCTTGTGATGATACCCCCTTTCTCTCATCCATGCAACTGAGAGCCATTTCCCTAGTTTGGTGACTAGATGATGACAATGTCATACCACTAGATATTCATGGATGTGACAGGTCAACTCATGATGAGACCTCCTATCCTTCAAATAACCCTTTAAGAATTCATAATTATATTGTGGGTCCCATTTACTCAAAGATAAGTGTTTCAATTTTTTATTGGGTGATCTCTGGGTGAAGCATATCGAAGGTTTATATAAGTATTTTTATCTTTTAACCAACATCAAACCCTCTAGGCCTTCAACCCCTTCTTCCCATAGAATGAGGGACAACCCCTTCTTGGGTCAGTACACCCTAAAATCCCAATAGATAATAAAATGGAGGGGAACAATGATGGAAAGTGGTAAGTATGGTTGGGAATGGTACGATGGCTGATTAAGGGAGTTCCCAGTAGAAAACCCATCCCCAAGGAAAACCACTTACTAGGGCACAATGTCAACCACCAAGGTGAAGCAGGGAAAAGGGAATAATGTCCAAGCATATATCATGAAATATAAAGAAATATAAGATGCAACATACTCAACTGGATTAAATATTGAAATGATGATCACCATAATACTGACTTGTACCTCATGGAGAAAAGCCCACTACCTTCAGGAAGCCAGCTGGTGTGGTGGATGCCATCTAGAAAGTAGTGACCATATGTGTTGGTGAGTGGGTCTTCCATTTGTGTAAAGAGTAATACTAGTCATGTAGTCTCTCTACACTCCATATCTGAAACCTGAGGGCCTCGAGACATAATCTCCTTAGTTATCCACAAAATGGGGATAACATCTGGCTCCTACCTGGGGAAATTTGCTCACCATAGAGTGCATTAGAACCGCAATGTCTCCTAGTAGACCTGTTCCTGGAAGGAAACATCAAACTACCAAGTGTAGGATGGATTACTCATCCTTGTTATCATATGATCATAATCAAAACCAACTAAGCTAGAAAAAATAAATTTTGACATTTTTTAAAAAATTTCTAAACTAAGCATGAAATCAATATGCAAGTAGAGAAAAAAGAAAGAGAAATGCATCTAAACTAGTGTTAGGACCACACAATGTACCTTTTTGCCCATACTTTTTTCCACCATTACACTCTTGTTCACTCACATTTAAACTCATGTTATCACTTTATCCTATCTTTCCAAAGGTATATAACGTCTCTTCTCTTTACTATACGTTTAATCTGTTTTGCATATAATTTCACATCACTCTCGTACTTAACCATTGATTAGAAATGTATAAGTGTTGAAACAGTTCAAACTGCAGATTAGCATTTGAGGCCTGTTGCTGAAATAGAAACTCACAGAAGCTGTTACACAGTCCATGGTTGACGATGCTGAAACACAAAAGTTGTTACACAGTCCATGGTCGACGATGCTGAAACACAGAAGCTGTTACACAGTTCATGATCAACGATGTCGAGGAAGCTATTAGACAGTTCATGGTCAACGATGCTGAAACACAGAAGCTGTTACACAGTTCATGATCAACGATACTGAGGAAGCCGTTACACAGTCTATAGCCAACGATGTTGAAACACAGAAGATGCTACACAGCCCATGGTCAATGATGTTGAAACATAGAGGAAGCCATTACATAGTCCGTGGTCAACAACAACTCACACAGATTGACTACAACAGCTACACCATGAGCCAAGAACCAACCATCGCTGCTTCCTGAGAAGTGATGAAACAGTTAGAACGCAAATCTCGTGGCTAAAACAACCCACGATTTTCGATGCCAAAACTTCATACAACAACAGAAACAAGAAAGAGTTGTTACTCCAGCCGTAATAGCAACACCTCACTCAGCACTCATAATAGCATTCTGTTGCGGGAGACTAGGATATCCTATTCTAGTTTAGAAAGTCGATTTGACTAAGAATAGGACTCAGATATACACCTGTAATTTTTTTATCAATTGTATCGAAGGGATTCCCTCTTTAAATAAGAGGAAATCATCATTCGAAGGGATCTCCGGTGTTTGTACTAAGAAGGGTTTACAGAGAAGGATGTACTTCATTTTTTAGATTGTAATATGATACATTGATAGATGAATAAAAGACTGTTTTGAGCATCTTTCTCTAGCCTCTTCGTTTCAGGGGAATCTTGTGAGAAGGGAGGGCCCACCTTCTTCACAAGATTCACCCGTCAGTTTTATATTGTGTTAGTGTGATCTCTGTTTATGCCTTGATTGATTTATGTCTTGCTGAAACACTAATTTAATGAATTCTTCTTTGTTGAAACACTACTGAACTCTGTCTTGTTAAGAACTCTATTTTACTGAACGTTACATTATCTTCATGTAGTTCATGCTTGGGTAATTGCTAATCATTTTAGTTAGCAATCTTGTGTGATGAATTTATTAAAGATTGCTAATCAGAGACTGGTGCTAAAGGTTCCTACTTTGGGAAGGAAATAGGGTCCTGTTCTTTGTTAGAATTAGTTAGCCTTCAATTATTTCCATAAGTGTGCTAATCAGAGACTGGTGCTAAAGGTTCCTGCTTTGGGAAGGAAATAGGGTCCTATTCTCTGTTAGAATTAGTTAGCCTTCAATTATTTCCATGAGTGTGCTAATCAGAGACTGGTGCTGAAGGTTCCTGCTTTGGGAAGGAAATAGGGTCTTGTTCTCTATTAGAAAATGGATAGCCTTCAGTGTGAATTATTTCAGTTAAGCAGTAAGTTCATGAAGTGTGATGATCGAAAACAGGTGCTGAAGATTCCTGCTTTGGGAATAGGGTCCTGTTCTCTAGTTACAGAATAGTTGGTCTTTTCTGTTGCAGTATCTTGTGTTATTTTAATGTAATTAATCATTTCTTTAAACTTTGAGCTCTGCAATAAGTAGATTGCTTTTCTGTAATTCAATCTAGAACTTCAGTTCATTCAAGGCAAGTGTGATTAATATTGTTTCCTTTACTACAACTCTAGGTTGCTTTTGAAATTGAGCATATATAGTGCATGGTTACCTTTGAAATAAACAGACTTCGCTGGGTTGACAATTTATGTAGCACTTGATTGTTTAAATTAAATAAGCAATTATAGTGACCAACAACTAGTATGAGAAATCAATATTCAAATTCAGGGAATCAAAATGACTTATCTACTTACCTGGGGCACGGGCCCTGAAGAATTCATGTGACCTGGATGTAAGGTTGGAGAAGAGACCCATCTACTGGTAGTGGCCTCTTTCTATCATCTAATGTTGTCAGATAGTACCTTTCTTTGTCATACTTTTTCTTGATGATGTAAGGGCCAAGCCATGAGTTGTTGTCTTCTGGTCATATCTAGTCTTTCCCTTTATTTTTTCCCACATGAGCACAAGAATTACTTCGTTGAAATCAATGCAAGGTGTATTCTTATCATGTGGATTCTTTGTGTGGACTGTATCTTTGATGATTTATTCATGTTTCTCATATTCCTTCTTGAAAAATTGGATAGACCCTGGTTCCTTCCCATGGTATTTCGAAACTTTTTCTTTGTGTTGATCTATCCATGGAAGAAACATGTCTATGGATTCCTCCTGCATAAAGGGTAGATCAAATGGATCATACTCAATGGTTTTTGGGAGCAGATCATAATTTCATTTTATGGCATAATCAATACCATCAAGATCCATCACATGTCTATCATCTTTCTCTCAATTGTATAGTATCTGCAAAGTGCCATGTCCCATAGGATTGTGTGCATGGGTGAGATCCATGCTAAGGAAACCTCCAAGGGAAGTATACTAGCTCCTAGATAAGAGCATCCCCCAAGTATCTAGAACGTCGATTACTACTATGTCCATGAGAATGTTGATATGTGAAAAATCAATTAAGAAAACCTCAATGTCCTCATATACCCTGAGAACTTTGAATTTTTTGGAATCAATTCCACACACATTTTCATAAGGTCGGGTTGTCTTCAAACCAAGTTGTGTCATTACCTTCAATGATATGATGTTTGTTGAGGCCCTCGAATCAAGCATGAAGTTGTTCAAATGAAGGTCATTCATTCCTAATGAGAGATATAAGGGAGGGTTCTTGTCCCTTGGCCGATTGAGATACATAGTGTTCAACATGATGGGAGGATCCTCCTTCTCAGCTAGAATCTATAATATCCTCAAAATTTGCCTTTTTAAAAAAGGAATCTTACACATCTCTGTCACTAGGATTGTCATATTCAATTTTCCAAACATGCTAGCAATATCTATATTCAATTTAATATCATATGTAGGAGTTGGTTTAGGAAGAAAATCACATACCATTGGTGGAGGTGGTGGAGCCACCTTTTCTGCTAATGAAAGAGGAGTATTAGGTTGTGATAGAAGGGTTGGTGCATTTTTTCTTTTGTAGGTAAGGATTTCCCTCCTCCTCAATTCCTTCATCTGATCATCTATAAATTTACTTAAGGTCTAGAGTGTCTCCTCTCTTTCTCTTATTCTTTTGGCTTCATCGTTATGTTCTTGAGTAACCTGTTCATCCTTGAAATTGCAAATCATGAAGTTTATATCTTCAGGATAATCTTCTTCTCTTAAGGGGCATCAATATCCATAGTGGTTTTCTTGGCATGGGAGACACCATTCGTATATATCAATTTTCCAAACACATTTCAAAGTATCTGGGGCCTTTTCCTATTGTTGAAGTCTTGGTTTTCAGCAGGTGGATGATTCTGCACCTGAAAAAACTGAGTATTCATTTGTTCTATCTTCTGAGTCAAGAGAGCAATTGAATCAGGAACATTGTTGCTGGAAACCTTCATCCTTGATTCTGTCTTGTTACAATGGTACTGAAATGGTTCTATTTTTGAATCAAGGGTATTCTCTTCAATGTCAGTATTGAACTCTTTCACCTCTTCCAATTATGTGGGATTTTGTCTTTAAAAATGAATCAAAATTGCCCTTCAAAGGAATTCATGTAAAGGAGATGAATTGATGATGTTGTAGGATGGTAATCTGTTGGAATTTGATTGTACAAGCTATAAAATATGGAAATGAATTCCCTCACCATTTAATTCTCCCTTTTCTTTATTTGATTGAACTGAGTCCCAAATGTCCCACCATCTTCTTTTATTGACCATCTTCTCTTGAATAAGTTGGAAAAATCATCATAGGATGTGATATGATTATCAAGGAGTCATTTAAACCAATCAAGGGCTTATTCATTCAATGATGGAGTGAATAGCTTTATGGCCACATCTTCATGAGCAATACCTGCATTGTCCATATCCCAAACCATGACATAAATGTGGTCTTCGACAGTTATCACTTTGTTTCCCAAGAACTTTGGCAATCACTTGTTGACTTAAGTTGGCATTTTGTTACAGTAACCTTGGATATTGGCCATGTTAACGGGTTTGTAGAGGTCCCTTGACCAAGGACGATCCATTGAGAAAGAGGAAGGGTATTATGGAAAATATTTTTAGCAATGAGAGACTTGATAGGAGGCCTTATTTGGTAAAACTTAGAAGGATTAAACCTCCCAGGAGGGGAGAATTGGGGGATAAGGATTCTGGGAAGGTGGAGTCGCCAAATGATTTTAAAAATGAACTCATCAAGCAAGGTGGAAAGGAAACGTCCCTTAGGTGGAGTCACTAGGTAAGATAATGGAAAGTATTTGGGATAGCTTACCAAAGTGTCATTACAGTACGAAGAAGATTCAAAATCTTCCCTGATGACGACGCAAAAATGTTGTAGTGAAAGTTGTAGGTTGGGTGTTAGGGTCCTAACCTGCACATAGGTAGAACAATATATTCGGATGTAATAAAGGTAAATATTAATAAGGCCTTTCAATAAAATAGAATAAGGCGGATGTAAGAATACCTAATAGAAGATTCCACTTCTAGAAGGATCTTCCTCTAGATGCTTCTTTTAATAGACATATTTAGTATAAATAGATGTTGAGGGTATGAGAACCCTAGCTTGGATAATATTGTAATAGAGCACTGCTCAACTGGAGGTTGCCCCCTCAAAGAGGACTATGAACATTGCTTTCTGAATCAAAGTGTTATTTATGTTGGTGTTCTTATATCCTTTCAGTGCTATTGTGGTGATTGTTCTGGTTATATTGCTATTATTCTGCCATTACTAGCATTTTATTTCTGTTCTACATACTTTTTATATCTGGTATATTACAAGTGGTATCAGAGCACTTTCCTCGACAAAAAGTGTGGATTAATTTTTTTTTTAGGTTAGAGAAGTATTCCGACGTCTTTAATCCACAGAGATCTTTCATTACATGCATAAACCTGCGGTTGAGGGATTCATACATGCAGGAAATACAAATGGTTCTTAAGCGCACATCTGTTGGCCACCCTTGTAAACCCTATTGGTACCCATTCGAGTGGTAGCACATCAGACAAAACCTGTGTACAGATCACCCTAGATTACCCGAATCCCTCTTTAGATAAATCGATTGGCCTCTTGACTGGTATAGTGTCACCGAGAATAGCACTCGGAAAGATACTCTCTAGTACCTGGGTAGTTGGGTAGTACGGTTAAGGGTACGGTGTGTCCTCCTTAGTTAGTGCCCTGAGATATTGGGCCAATTACTACTGTTGGACCCCGCACGTATATCAGAGAGATATAGCATAGGGAAAACCCTTGTCTGTAGAACCCTTGAATACCTAACCCTTGGGGATAGAAACATAAACAAATTAAAACAGACAAGATCTATTTCCGCGCACCTGTGTTCGGGTTGCCAAATCACTAAAAATTTCTTCCTGGTTAAGAATTTGGGCATTTCATCACTGCAGTATTCTTCAGACCAGAGTATAACTCTGCAGGTGTACAAAAAAAAAATGATTCTAGAAAATTTGTCAGCATTATTTGAGTCCTATTCCATTGGATTCATCTCTTCGCCCTTATCACATTAATCCATATAAGTTTTTAGAAAAAATTGTTGACCCCACCCACCCCTTTTCAGTTCCCCCAAAATTCTCATGGCCCATACCCGTAGCCAAGACTTGGAAGCTCGCTTCAACACGTTGCAATCTGGTTTCATCGAGACCCAACAAGAAGTGAAACAACTTAGTGCCAATGTTGTTGCCATCAATACAACCATGCAGTCCTCAATGGAGGAAATCAAGAAAAACCTCACCACCCAACTTGAATCTGTTTTTTTGGCACTCTGCACCAAATTGGATATCCCTACAGATAACCCTTCCTCTTCCTCACCTCCACATACTGAAGGTGACCATTCCTCTCATTCCCATAACTTTCAAAACCATCACTTTCAATGTGACATACGCATTCCATGGGTGGATGTGAACAAATTTGATGGCTCGGACCCCACTGGTTGGGTAAGCCAAAAGGAACATTATTTCTCTTTATACAACATTACAAATGACTTGGCCAAACTATGGTATGGTGTTCTCCATCTAGATCAAGAATGTTGGCAATGGTGGCAATGGAGAAAAAATTCTCGTCAAGGGTATATTGCTTGGACACACTTTGTGGCAGAGCTTTATGAATGCTTTGACACTGACACCAACCATTTGGGCCATTTGAAAAATTTGAAATAATTAGGCACAGTGGAAGAATTTATAGTTGCCTTTGAGCGCTTGGCTTTTAGAATAGAGGGTATGTTTGATGCCTTTTTCCAAGAGTGTTTTATCAGCAGCCTCAAGGATGAGATTCGGGTCGATGTCCTCATGGCTCAGCCTCAGAGTTGGGTGGAGGATACTAAAAGAGATAAATAATCACAACAAGTTGTATCTTCTCAAAACCTAAAACCCTCCTTTAGCCCTCCCCCTAAACCAATATATCCCACTACTCCCTCTGCTCCACTAAAGATCCAAAAATTGACCAGGGCTGAAATGGTTGAATGCTAACTCAAAGGCCTTTGTTATAACTATGATGACAAATATTTCCTGAGCCACAAGTGTAAAGAACAAAATATTTTTATGGCCATCTCAGAGGATATTTCGGAAGAGGATGTAGAAACTCCCCTTGTGTCTGAGTCACCTGAATCCACTGACATAACCCCTCCCTCAGACCCTCCCAAAGTAGAACCGATCATTTCCCTCAATGCTCTCATTGGATTCTCTGCTCCCCAAACCCTCAAGCTAATCGGTTACATCAAGCACTAGAAGGCCATCATTTTGGTTGATAGTGGCATCACCCATAATTTTATTGATTGTCGCATTTCCCAATGAAACTCATTACTACATCCATGTCGTCAATCATTTCCAAATCATGATTTCCAATGGTGGTTCCATGAAATGTGGAGGGCATTGTGAAAATGTGTGTCTCTAAATTGGTGACTACCACCTGAAATCCCATATGTTTGCCATCAACATGGGAGGTTCTGCCATTATTTTGGGTGTAGAATGACTAAGGAATATGGGTCCCATTCTCATGGATTTTAAAGACTTAACCATGCAATTCGACCGGGAGGGCCACCAATATAAGTTCCAAGGTATCACTGTTGGATCACCTAAGATCATTAGTTCCCATCGCACGGAAAATATTCTAAAAAAAGGTCATTCTGGTGTTATCGCCCAACTCCATTCCATACAAGAAACAGAGACACCCTCGGTCCTGCAAGACCTCCAAGCCATCCTTTATAAACATCAATTGGTCTTTTCCACTCCCCAAGGACTCCCGCCTTCCCGTGGTGTGCATGATCATTCCATTCCCCTTGTACTCGAAATCCCTCCTCCCAATATCTGTCCATATCATCACCCCTTTTCCCCAAAAAATGAAATTGAGAAAATGGTCCAGGAACTCCTTAATGCAGGTGTTATCCTCCCTAGTACGAGCACCTACTCTTCTCCTGTGGTCATGGTCCTGAAGAAAGTCGAAGGTTCTTGGTGAATGTGTCCTAACTTCCGTGCCCTCAACAAACTTACCATCAAAGACAAATTCCCCATTCCTATCATTGATGACCTCCTGGATGAATTGAGTGGTGCCCAATTCTTCACTAAACTTGATGTTCATTCGGGCTACCACCAGATACATATGAAAGAGTTAGACATTCCCAAGACTTCCTTTAGAACTCATGAGGGCCACTATGAGTTTTTGGCCATGCCCTTTGGCTTGTGTAATTCCCCCTACACCTTTCAAAGCCTCATGAATCATGTCTTCCATCCTTTTCTCCACCATTTTTTCTTAGTTTTCTTTGATGATATCCTCATCTATAGCAAAACCTAGACATACCATGTTGTTCATGTGGATCGAGTTCTCCATCTACTCTCTCAGCACAAACTTTTCCTGAAACAATCTAAATGTGATTTTGGCACCTCAGAAGTAGAATACTTGGGTCATATGGTTGGCAAGGATGGCGTCAGGGTGGATCCTAAAAATATTGAAGCTATGCAAGATTAGCCTCACCCAAAGACTCTTAAGAGCTTGCGTGGATTTCTGGGCTTAACAGGGTATTATCGCAAGTTTTTTAAGAATTATGGGAAAATTGCAACACCTCTCATTGCTCTCCTCAAAAAGAACTCTTTCACTTGGACTCCAGTTGCTGCTCAGTCTTTTCAAACCTTGAAAATTTCCATGTGCACCACTCTAATCCTCACCCTTCCTGATTTCAGAAAGACCTTTGTGTTGGAATGTGATGCCTCGGGGAAAGGAATTGGTGTTGTCCTTATGCAAGAGGTTCAACCTTTGGCCTTTACCAGAAAGCAACTATCTGAAAGAAATCTGGGCAAATCAGTCTATGAAAATGAAATGTTGGCCATTCTGCATGTCCTTGATCTGTGGCTCCCTTATCTATTGGGGAAACATTTCCAAATTAAGATAGACCATCAAAGCCTCAAGTATTTTCTGGAACAATGCATTTCCTCCCCAGAACAAGAAAAATGGGTGACTAAGATCTTTGGATATGATTATGAGATCATTTACAAGAAAGACAAAGATAATGTGGTTGCAGATGCACTTTCCAGCAAATATGAATATGAAGGATCCCTTTTTTCTCTTTCATTCATTGTACCATATTGGCTACAAGACATTCGCCAGGAATGGCTACAAGATCCCAAAAGTTTGCAGCTAATCCAACAATTGCAGTCCAATACTCCAGGTTCCCCAGGGCACTCTTGGCTCCATGATGAACTTCGATACAAAGGCCGCTTGTATTTAAGTAAAAAATCAAATCTTAAATCCACAGTACTTTATGAGCTTCATGCTACACCCACAATAGAGCACTCCGAGTTCACCAAAACCTATGACAGGGTGAAACATTACTTTTTCTAGGATAGTATGAAACAATACATTCGTAATTTTGTCGTTGAATGTGATGTGTGTCAATGCAAAAAGGGAGAAATAGTCAAATCTCTGGGAACACTACAATTGCTACCGATTCCACCTGCTATTTGGAAGGACATCTCTATGGAATTTATTACCATCTTACCCAAATTGGGAAATAAATCAGTCATCATGGTGGTTGTTGATCGCCTTTCCAAGTATGCTCATTTTTGTGCCCTTCAACACTCATTTAAAACATCCAAGGTGGCTCAAATTTCCATGGATCAGGTCTTCAATATTCATGGCATGCCGCACTCTATTGTTTTTTATCGTAACCCAACTTTCACAAGCAATTTTTGGCCAGAACTATTCAAGATACAAGGCATAGAATTGCATCTCAACACATCTTATCATCCCCAGACTAATGGCCAAATGGAAGTTGTCAACAAGTGTTTGGAAACATATTTGAGGCGTTTTGCCTTGGAAAAGAAAAATTAGTGGACTCAATGGTTACCCCTAGTTGAATGGTGGTACAACACTTCATACCATATAGCTACATGCATAACTCCTTTTGAAGCGGTATATGGACAGAAGCCACCTTCAATTCTCTCATACTTACTAGGTGCCTCAAAGGTCCAGGAAGTTGACCAAACACTTACAGCATGAGAGGCTATTCTCCGTACCCTCAAAGAGAATTTGGTCATGGAATAGAATCACATGAAGCAACAAGAAGATCAAGGTCACTTTGAATGTCAATTTGCAAAGGGGATTAGGTGTTTCTTCGACCGCAACCTTACAAACAAAATTCCCTCAAGGTCGAGCATTGTCAAAAGCTAGCACCCAAATTTTATGGTCCTTATGCCGTTCTCAAGCATATGGGACAAGTATCTTATCAGTTAGCTTTGCCCAACCATTCGAAGCTACATCCTATTTTTCATGTTTCATGCTTAAAGAAGGTGATTGGAGCTAAGTGCCAAATTCAAACCTACCTTCCCGAGTTAGCTGAAGAAGGATCCATTTGGCTACAACCAGAAGCAATTTTGGACAAGCGTGAGCATCACCTACATCAAAGAACTGTCAAGGAATTGCTAGTCCAGTGGAAAGATACAACTCCAACAAATGCCACTTGGGAACCAACTACCATTCTACAACAATTTCCTCATCTCAAGCCTTGAGGAAAAGGTTGTTTTTAAGGGGGAGGACATGTTAGGGTCCTAACCCGCACATAGTTAGAACAATATATTTGGATGTAATAAAGTTCAATATTAATAAGTCTTTTCAATAAAATAGAATAAGGTGGATGTAAGAAGACCTAATAGAAGCTTCCTCTTCTAGAAGAATCTTCCTCTAGATGCTTCTTTTAATAGACATATTTAGTATTAATAGGAGTCGGGTATGAGAACCCTAGCTTGGATAATATTGTAATAGAGCATTGCTCAACTGGAGGTTTCCCCCTCGAAGAGGCCCGTGAACATTGTTTTTTGAATCAAAGTGTTATTTCTATTGTTGTTCTTATATCCTTTCAGTGCTATTGTGGTGATTGTTCTGGTTATATTGTTGTTATTCTGCCATTACTAGAATTTTATTTTTGTTCTGCATAATTTTTATATCTGGTATATTACATTGGGAAAAACCTGACCCAACCACAAATCAAGTGCTACAACTTGTTATCACACAAATTAGTAAGTGCTGACACAAACTAATATCTTTAACTTCAACAATAAATTATAACAAAACATAGCAGAATACAAGATTCTCCTTAGATCTCATTGTAATGTAAACTATTTTAGTGAGGGAAAAATGACATACCGTTTAAACATCATTTGACCTAGCTAGTGGCGTCTGTTATCACTGAAATTTCGTCCACACAGGGCGACAAGAACTCTGCATCGTCAACACAGAAAAACAGTCGTTCATGGCACAAGGATTAACTCCACAGCACAACAAAAGGGTCAAAACTATGCAAAATGGCCAAAAAAATAAAAAGCGCTATGCACCCACTGGGCGCACGCGCGCGCGCAACATCTTTGCATCTGGAGCGCATATGCGCGGCTGTGGGGTGCAAAACCCGCGCGCCTGCCAAACGACGCATTTATGAAGCTGGTCGGCCTCTCAACCACTAATGGATCGACTCCCAAGTCGATTTGACATCAAATCCGAGCTCAATCTGTGTGGGGAGGCTGGTCAAAGACCTAATTATGCCCTAAAGAGACCCTTTTCACATTCAAAAGAGGTTGCATAATAACCCAATGCTTGGCTATAAAAAACCATGAATGACCACCATTTTCTCAAGGAATTCTTCATACTGTTATGCTGCTGAGATTGCT
>JZKD02S0002230.1:298152-321989 GCA_000966675.3 Picea glauca | reverse complement strand
TACTTTTTTTGGCAACTTTTGTGAAGTTTTCATCAAAAAAATCTGATCAAAAAATTTAAAAAATAACTGGAATTGCAGAATTAGTGATTGACGATTCTTGGCTGTAAAATGTTTTTTGGGCCATGGTTGTAAACTGTATATAATAAAGAATATTGGCTGTAAAATGTTTTATGGGCCATGGCTGTAAACTGTATATGATAATGAATCTTGGCTGTAAATTTTTTTTTGGGCCATGGCTGTAAATTGTATCTTTGTTGGCAAATATTAATCTGTACTCTACTCAAATCTAGAATTCCCTAGATCTGAAAACGAATACAGCCCCATTGTAATTCAAGGACGGGGCAAGAAGAGTATCCATAGGTGTTGATAGAGTGGTAACTGGTAGGTTAATTGAAGAATCAACAAGTTAATGAAGATTCACATAGCTCCGACGAAGATTTACATAACTCTGACAAAGTTGACGCAGCAATCGAAGAAGTCGATGCAACAGTAAGATGAGTTTTCGTCAAAATCAAAGTTTATAATAATTGCTAAAGAGTGAGATATTAGAAGTATATATACATATCGTAGTTCAAAATTTTGTATTGGGTTTCTTTTAATAAATTGTTATGTATATATACATAATTCTCAGAAGTGAGTGTCAATCTACAAATATCACAGATAATTTATTCTCCGTTTTACTTAAAAATTTGCAAAAATATAGCACGAATTTTTTCCTCTGTTTTTATTTTAAAATCTAAACGACAGACTAAAATTTTGAGACTAAACAACAGAGAAATGGCTCTCTGTTTGTTAAAATTTTGTTAAAATTTTGTGCTCTCTGTTTGTTAAAATTTTGCTGATCTCTGTGTAGGTAACAACTTCAAAAGGATATGTAGATGCAGGCATGCTCTCCAAGTTCTTTGTTCATTTTTTCTAAGAGATGAAGGAAGCTATCGCCATCTGGAAAAACCGTTTGGTCTCTATTGCTACTTTGATATTTGAAGAATCGAATGATCAACTCTATTAATTGTTAAGAGATTTGTTTCAATTGATTTGTTATGGCTTATGATAGATGCCAAAGAAAACACTAATGCAACAAACCAGACTATGTATTATGATTTGCAAGGCCTTTTTATAGCATGGTTCGAATTGTTAAATTGCACCCTTTTCCTTTTTTATACTGCTTCGAAGAATTTATCTATATTGGTTTTACAATACCAGAGTTGTCTTGTAGAATGTGAAGCTCATGTAGACCAGAACATGCACCTATCAGCTCAAAGGATGCTATACCTTGTAATGATAATTTTGTTTTTTAGTTTTTTTAATCCCATGTCATAAGGAGCCTATTTGTTTCGGCTGTGTGATTAGATCTAAAATGAAACGAACTCTGAAAATGCCATCATAGACTGTAGGATTGTGTTTTTTGATCTGATAAATTTTAGGGCCATCAGTTTATGCAACTGTATATTATCTTTTCCATTTCATTCATAAGGTGTTTAAACTAGCGGGCTTCTGCTCCAATAACTGTATGTATTGGCAGGAAGAGGAGGTAAATGTGCGTTTAGAAACTCTGCGATCCCTTTTACCTGATGAGGCTAAGGTGAGTGTATCCTACATAACTCTGTTACCAACCTGAATACTATTCCCCATCTTGGTGGTAATTAAAGTGTATTATATCTAGGTTATCATGAAAGTTCAGATCTAAATGTGCAGTGCATGCTTCTCAGCACTTATGAATTTGTGTTTTTATTTTGTAATGGCTATGAAGATTATTAGAGAAGAAATCTTGGAGGTCACCATTGAGTACATCAGAGCCCTGAAACGAAGAATTCAGGTAATGCAAATAATCGCTGCCTGTTTAAAATACTTTATGGGATGTTTGAGAGATTGCAAGGAGTGCCCGTTCCAACTTCCATGTTATTTTCTCTGTGAAGAAAACGCGACAGCAACTGCGACTGTCGCAGGCGGTGTTCGCAAGCACCATATCCAATATCGCATAAAAAAATCAACTTTTAGCTAAGCAAAAGTCATTTTAGTCCAATCTCTCTAAATTTACTCAATCTCTACAGGAAGAAGGGTTAATATCGTATAATCTGTTTAAGATATTATGTTTAAATTTACTGATCTGTTTAAGAAAGTGCTCTCTGTTTGTTAAAATTTTGAGACTAAACGGCAGAGAAATTGTTTTCGGTTCTCCTTAAAAAATTACAGATATACTACAGTGAATTTGTCCTCTGTTTTTCTTAAAAAATTGTGAATATGGTGCAGCGAAAATTATTCCATGCTTCTTAAAAATTTGTGAATAAATTGCGGAGAAAATAAGAAATCAATTGCACACACTAAAAAAATAATATTTACAAAACTCTTGTTAATAATATTGTCAATATAAATATATCTATAAATATTGTCAATATAAATATTTACAAATCACATATATATATATATATATATATATCTTACCTATAATCGACGATCTTGACCTCTCCACGACCCATGCGATCTCGGCGCCCACGACCCCTGTGACCTCAGTGCCCACGATGCCCACGACCTCGGTGACCTCGACAGCCACGACCTCGGCAACCACGACTAGTGACACAGAGCTCTCGTGAGACAACGAATACACCAACAAAATATTCTAAATGTTCTAAATTCGATGTGTGGCTAATATATAAACAATCTTTCGGCCGAAAGATAGTTCAGACGAAAGATAGTTCGGTTGAACTATATTTCAGACGAACTATCTTTCGGCCGAACAATGTTTTGGCCGAACAATCTTTCAACCGAAAACGTATTGCTGGAAAGAAAATATCCGGCCGACCAAATTTCTACACGCAAATCGAGGGCACGATTATTGCTTCGTTCGATTTGACGTTTATTTTTTCGGCCGAAAAATAGTTCGGCCAAAAATAATATTTTTCGGCTGAAAAATATTTTTAGTTCAGCCGAAAAAAGGTTTTTCGAAATTTTGGAGACCAGATTGTCACGAAAGTGTAACCCACCTTCGTGATTCCACCCTCTTCTGACATCCTCTGTGTTTCACGTAGTTGGATGATTGTATCTTTGGATTTTTTCATTTGACTCTTCAGCCAAGTTAATTTTCCCTCTCAGCCCTGTGATGTTGATGCTTTGAGGGTTTTTGTTGCTAACTTTTGTCTTAGCTCCCTGTTTTCTCAGTATAACTCAAAGATGGCAAGTTTTTCTTTCTTTAGTTGTTGTGACAGCTCATGAGTAACTCATCTACTATGATGGCTCTTGAATGTTTCTATCTTCAATGTCTATCTTACTCCTTCTATCACAACTTTCTCGACTTGGACCTTTGACAGGTTCCAGCTGAATGGTATGCATGAGTAACTCTTCAGTGACCGATTTTGCACGTGGATCACTCAAGACTTGAGCCTCCCCAGTTTCCTTATTCTTCCTTGGTATGCCCCTTCTCTTGGGTAATGGTTGTTGGGGGGATATGGCTTCCAATGTCTTTCCTTCTTCTGCAGTCCTTCTTATTTTCACCTCTATGTGGTGAGATGTTACCATTTTCGCCAGTAGAGGATAATCCCCTTTAGGGTCCCTGGGGATGTCAGTCGAGAGTAAGAAAGAATCCTAATTGTTTCCAAATCTCCTAAACTCCTAAACTATCAACAATTTAATCAGTGAAACATGATATGGTTTCCTCTTCGGCTGATTTGTATCATCCCGGAAATCGTCTTCCATTTCTCAAAGGCTTTGGTGCAAGAAGAAAGGAATATTTAATGGTCTCCTCCCTATGAAATGCATCAAGAATCTGATGTGATATGGGTGAATTCTGTCAAACCTTCCTTCACATTTGAAATATTTCCTAATCTCTCTCAGGAGCTTCCGAAAAGGTTCTTGTAGGTATCTACTTGGAACACCTACTTCGACTTTCCCACTTAAACAATCTAGTTTGATGAACTCCTCATAGCATAGCACATCCAAAGGCATTCCTTTAGACCACCTTTCACCCTGTGGAGGGATCTCCGTGGTGGCTGATAGAGTTTCCTCTGTCATCTGGAAAGTGACTGCGTGAAACTTGTTGAACCTGAGTGAAAACTTCTCCACCAGTTTCGCATTGAACCCTTTGTTTTTCCCACAAAATACCATGCATACGACTTGTTCAAACGATGATCTAATGCCTGGATATTCATTTATCAATATCAATTTTTGAGGTTCAGGCCCCACATTTCTACTACTTGACGCGCCTTTCCTTATGTTCTGAGATTTTTTCATGGTGCAATGTGTATTTGTCCTGTGCACGGAGGATTTAGCATGAACCCAAAGTGGTAATGTTTCTTGACCTGAGTTTGTGACATAACCGAAGGAAATTATCTTTCCATCCATGAGAAGCTCAAGCCTCGCAGGAAGAAATACAGACATAACATAAACTTGGTTGGTGAATAGAATACATACAGAGTGATCATAATTTATAATTGGGAGGGTGAGATATGGAATTGTGCCAGGGGACACTTAATCCATGGTGGCCAGAGGCTTCGAAGCAAGCCGAATATTTTTGCAGCACATCCATGCGACGGGTACACTTTAGGGCATGTAAAGTATAGCTGATAAGAGATGCAGAGCATATGTGATACGAGCACCATGATTTTTCATTCTTTCTTACTTCATAATGAGCTGATGATGGTCACTTTGTCTGTCGATGCGACTTGTATTTAAAAAATTGCCTCAACCTTTGGCAAATAAAACCCTCTCTTCTGACAGGACCTGACTCTTTGGGAAAATACCTTTACCCTTTACACATGTTTTGGTTCTGACATCCCTTCCTGACTCCAAGGGCCAATTGACCACTTGCTGACTTCAACTCATCCATAATTTGGTACCCGACCCTACATTCTTTGACATACAGACCATGACTCGATTAAGACTGACTCTAACTAAATAATGATGGCACTAATAGTTGGATCCAATGGGGATGATATCCTCCCAGTGAGGTGGAAAAGAACAACAGACCAGGTGCATGACCATTGGGCCTTATTCGACTCCTAGACTCTGAAACAATGAGAAAGAAAAAACACAACCTAGACCTTGTTGACATAGTTTCGACCAGACTAAACATAAAATTAAGGCCTTCACTTTGGGCTTCAATTTTATGCTAACAATTGACTTGAAATGCCTTCTTTGAAAACAAAAACAAAACAACTATTTACAATCTCTTGAAAAATGAAACAAGCCTTACTGAACTAGATAGTTTTCGAGGAACCTGCCATTTACAGGCCCTTTGCTAGTGGACTCTCCATTGATATCTTCTAATAGATATGAATTTTTCTCGTGGTACACACTGATTCTAAAGGGTCCCATCCAAAGATGATAAAAATTTCCATGCTTTCCCTTGTCCTCGTTTCTCGTGTCCCACTTTAGCACCATATCATCTACCTAGAATTCCTCTTGTTTAGCTTGCTTGTCGAAAGTTTTATTTATCCTTTCTTGGTGCAGTTGTGATCAATTGTAAACCTTCTCCCTCATCTGTTTCATGTGAATCAACTTATTTATTATTCTCTGAGAATCATCTGGCTCGACCTCTTGTTCTTGTAGTAAGTTCTTGACGGGTAACCCTAGTAAGGTAGAGAAAACTGCATCCGCTCCATATATGATTTGGAATGGCGACATCAAGATGGATTATTTGGTAGTTAATATGCTAGCCCATAGAGTGTAAATGAGTTTCTTATGCCAGTCCTTCTTGTTGTCCCACATGAGTCTTTTAATGATCCTGGTTAAGCTTTTATTTGACGATTCTACTAACCCATTACCCTCTGGGAAATACAATGTGGAATGTCCCAAGTTTATATTGTAATCCTTGCAAAACTTATCCATTTTCTTGGAATTGAATGTGATCATGTTATCTCTAATGATATTGATAGGGAATTCAAATCTAGACAAGATATTGGTCTCCAAAAACTTAATGATGACCATGTCAATAGCCTTCTTCGTTGGAACTGCTTCGATCCATTTTTTGAAATAATTTGTAGTCGTAAGTATCCATCTGTGTTGCACCGAGGATGGCAAATGGATATCTCTTATAAATTCCAGGCCCCATTTCATGAATGATTCTTCAACCGAGATCGGTTTCAGCGACAGGGGTTGCATCTTTTTCCTTCCATCGAAAATTTGACACTCATGGCAACTGGAAAATTCTTTGTACACATCTGCGAAGATGTTGGGCCAATAGTAACCTTCCCTCAAACTTTTATGTACGGTGGTTTTCTAGTAGTGATGTGCTCCACAGTCACCTTTATGGAATTCTTTGATAGCTCGTCCCATTTCATGTTATAGAAAGCAACTCAACAATATCCCTGCTGGATATTTCTAATATTGAGAGTTATCTAAGATGAAAAATTTAGTGGCTTTCAGCTTCAGGAATCTAGCCTTGGTATTACTTAACCCTGGGGGACCTTGCATATTCTTCAGCACATAAATGATATCCGCATACCAAGGTGAATCGATGAATTAATGAGACACGTACACGATTGTTTCTTCATGAGGACTCTCAGTCAAATCGTCGATGAATTTTATTCCCAAAACATCATAGTTTGACTGCACCATCAGTTTTTTGAGACCCCGACCCTTAATCATATTTGTGGGCTTGATTTCGAGGCCATATTCCAACATGATTGAGATACACTTCCCTCTTCTTCCCTTGGGGTCAGGATAAGTCATGATGTCTTTGCATGAGTTGTTGGGTACGTAAGCGACCATGTGGGAATGTAGTATGTAAATACTAAACTCTTTTAGGGATTTCACCAAGGTGTATGCTTGCTTCTCCATAATGTCATACCTTAGTGGGGAATACCTAAGAATCTTTTTGAAGTATGCTATAGGATTTTCAAAGTTTTGATCATCTTTCTGTAGCAACACACCACCAATAGTATGCTCTGAGGAAAAAAAGAACAAGATGAAGTCCTTTATGAAGTCTGGTTTGGCCAATACAGGAGCTTTGGTAAACGCTAAATTGATGTATTCAAACGATTTCTTGGCTTCGAGGATCCATTTGATCTCGTTTCCATTTCTGTGCATGCATGTGATATGCTTTATAATTTCTGCCAGATTCAAGATGAATCTTCTCAAGAAATTCACCTTTCCCAGGAAGGATTGTACTTCTTTCTTGCTACGTGGAGTGTTGATTTTCAGTATTCCTTATACCCTACTGGGATCTATATTTATACCCTCCTTCGAGATGATGTGCCCCAATAGTTTCCCTTCTTGCATTCTGAAATGAGACTTTTTTGGATTCAAAGATATGCCAAACCTCCTACATTTCTGGAAGACCCTCTTCAGGTGCTCAAGGTGTTATTTGTCGGAGTCGTAATACACTGTGATGTCATCCAGATAGATCATGATAAATTTGTCATTTTTCGTGGAAAATCCTATATCCATCGCCATTTGGAAGGTAGCTCCAACGTTCATCAAGTCGAAGGGAATCTTAGCATACATAAACGTACCTCGTGGTGTTGTGAAATATGTCCTTTATTGATATTCTGGGTGTACCATGATCTGATTATAACTGTAAAATCCATCTAGCATTGACATCTTCTAGGACCCAACTACCTTTTGTAGAATATAGTCTATATTAGGGAGAGGGTAGTTTTCCTTGAGGGATATTTTTTTCAAGTTTCAAAAATCCATGCACAACCTTATTTCTCCACTCTTTTTCCTTACATGCACCATATTGGCAACTCATTTCGAAAATCTTAAAGAAACGATAATTTTGTCTTCGAATAGCAGGGGATTGATCCTTCTTATATTTTTCTTGAAAGGTTTTTGGTCTTCTTTGAGAGGAATGACATGTTGAATCACTTTAGTGTCGTAGACGTTCAAGTCATCATAACTCTAGACAAAAACATCAGGAAAATATTTCATGAGTTTGATGTAGTCCTATTTAACCTCTGGACTGAGTGTCTTTGATAATTTGATTATCTTCGGATTCTCCTAGGTTTCGATGTTTCAATCCTTGACATCCTCATCATTCTCCATGATCTTGGGATTTATAGCCACATCATTTTCATCAAACATCTTTTCCAACAGAACTAATCCCTTTGGCATGATATTGTTCTTCACCTGCACTATGTCCCTCCTAGCTATTTGGTTCTAAAAGGAGTCATTTTTACCATGTGAAACTGTGATTTCATCTTTTTCACAACATAAATAATCGTCGATGTTCATGTTGGAAAACTCATCACCCATCTAGAGAAATATCTCCACCTATTTTTCATCCTCAAAACCCTGCCAATACTTAATATTATTGGGTATTGTTGGCCTGTGTTTGACTTCGATCTCACACTTTCTGTTTGGAAAAATGGGAATATTGAAAACTGAGGCCAAGGTTGCCAATGCATCCAGAATTTTATTCTTCCCCCTCGGGATCATTGATAAATTTTACTCTAATAATTCTTCGAGGAGGTCCAGCACCAGGTTTCTGTACACCCTAAGTATGGGGTTCTTGTATTGGTATATGCATTTCACTTGGTTTATAACGATATCAAAGTCTCCATGAACCACTATCCTCTTTGTTCCCAACTCTTTCAAAACTCTTAGACCCAAGATCAATGCCTCATACTCAGCCATGTTATTTGTACAATCAAAGGCGAGTTTGTGCAAGCATATTTTTGTGCCTACCTTGGGAGGAATTATCCATACACCAACCCCTTCTCCTTCCTTGCTAACATCCCCATCAAAAATCATGTTCCACATCTCGTTCTCCATGTGGTTCCTCGATTTTGTGCACTCTGTCTCTTGTCGTGTAGCTTTATCATTGACAGTCATGACATATGTTGGTTCTTCTTCTTCAAATATCAGGTCATTATAAAATATGGAGGAGTCGATCTTAGTGTCGATGGAGTAGATATGGTGGTTATTTGGTTGCGCCTTAATTCTCACCATGTATTTCAGTAGTACTTCTCTTTATAACCATCTCTCTTGGCCAAATACAAGAATGGTGGCATATGACATATCCATTTGCAGCGTTCCCTTCAACTTCGCGACCCATGACATAGATAATAGCATGCCAAATTTAGGGGGTATATCAGCCATGACCACGTCCATAAACACATTCTTAGAAAGGATATGGGCCAGCGACACAACCAAATCTTTGATCAGACCCAAAAATTTCAATTTCCTTGAATCAAAAGAAAAACGATCCTTATAGGGCCCGTTGATGTCTAAACCCAACTCATCCATGATCACTGCATGATATTTTGTGACACACACGAATACAACATGGAATTATGAAGGTTCATGTCATGGACCTTGATATTGATATATAATGGGAAAATGTCCTCGATATCTCCCATTTCCTTGATGCGCAGAACAAACAAAATGGTAGGGTGGTCATCCTGGACATTCAGGGTATCGGGACTCTCTCCCATTTTTAGCATTTTAATAATCTAATCGCAATATTCCCCTTTATTGATGAACTCATTGAAATGGAAGTAGATTTTAATCTTGTCCATTTCATTCTCAAATTTAAAATGGGGGGAGACCTTTTCTACCTCCTTGGCACCTGTCTCCCAACTTGTTTTTGGCACTTTCCTTGGAACCTCTTCCTTTAAATTTCCCTTTTCAGTTGTGTCCTTGGTAGGGTTTTCTTTCTTTGGCTAGTTTGTGGAAGGGACATCCGCCTAAGGCTCCCTGATGGGATTCATGTGTTGTGGTTCTGTAGACACCTTTCTACTCTCGAGGTTGTATTTCTTTTGGAACTGCATGATGGAATTGCGGTAGCCTTTCCTGAATTCCTTTGTTTCCCAAGATAAGGCGTCATTAGTTTCCAGCACAATATCCTCATTTTCTCTCATGTACTAGTCATTTTATCCCTTCATCAGGAACACATGAGTGTCATTGTCATCGCAACAATGAATTTGATCTTGGAACATCTGATCAAATTCCTCATCCACGTAATTGTTCTAGGATAGGGGCCTTATTTGTTGGTCTCCCTGGTCTCGCTGTTTGCACTACCTGATATGTGGGGCCAAACCTCTTCTAAGGTTCTGATTTCTAGGATGGAGGTCATGTTTTTCTCGGGCAGTAGGCTTGTTTCCCACATACATTAATTCCATCAACTTCTCCATTGTCTTCATCATCAAGTTGAACTTGTCTTTCAAGGGTCGAGAAGTTGACGGTTGTGCATCTCCTTGAGGTTTCTTGCCCCCTATATTGAATCTTTGTTTAATATTTCCTGATTCCATCAGGTTTACCTCAACTTCGATTGCATCACTCATCATGGCATCTAAATTAGTAGATCTTCTCTCCCTCAAAAACAAGGCAAAATCATTGTCAAAAGAGTTGGCGTATTGAAGTTGTGCAACCTCGTGAGGTTGTTAGACTTCTATGGGAATTGAGTTGTAAACCTTCATGAAACTGGCCAAGAATTATTGCACCATATCCTCCAGTGCTCTCTTCATATTTTTGTACTGTGTCAGTAGTTGCATAGGATTCTTTTTGTCTCCCCACCTAGAAATGAATGATTTCTCAAATGCGGCAAAGTCAGGGATGATTCTTGCTAGGAGGGCCTTGAACCACTTCCTAACCTCCCTTGAAAATCTCTATGCAAACAACCTCATCTTCACATATGCATGGTCTACCTCTTCTAGATCAACAAAATCGTTGAACCGATCTAGGTTCTTTTGGTAAGATGCATTTCCCTCAACATCATATAGCTTGATCCTCTAGTTGTAGTTTTGTGGAAAATCGTGCAGTTAGGCTGGCAGAACAAGGGGGTCGAATATGAAAGCCATTTCTCTAGGGTTTTTTGGATTTGCAGGATGTTTTGAGTAGGATTTTCATCTTGTAGGATTTTTTTTGGTATCAGAGATCGAAACCTCTCCTCGTCAAAGACTATATGATCTAAGCTGGTTTCTGATTTAGACCTAAACAAGGTTTTTTCGAACAAGGTGTCAAACTCAAGATCATTAATGCTTTGTGCCCTGTCCTTGGGTAAATCCATATTTTGGTCTAATTAATAGAATGGGTACTGCGCCTGCTCCCTTACCTTGCACAAAAGTATCTCAGGATCATACACTGGATCTACAAGGTTCATGTCAAGATTGGCTCTGGTATAAATGGTCTTTGGAGCCAGGGTTTATGAATGGTGTGGTTACGTGCTACTGGTATCTTTTACTAGAGTCGCCAAGGTAAATATTTTAGACAACGTGGATGTTTGTCCCACTGTTACCCTCAGGGGTCAAAACTATATCTTCTAGTCATTCTCCTAGGGAAACTTTATTCAATTTCATCCCTGACAATGGTGCAAGAATGTTAGCGCTCTATAAAATTTGTTTGGCTGAGAAAATGAATGATAGAGGCAACCAACTTTGAGGCCGGAAACTAGCCTTTCTGACCTAGAGAGGGCTCTCTCTAGCGACATCGTCTCTGTACAATATATGGCTTTAAGATATTAGCTAGATTTAACACTTTTACACAATATTTCTAGTCCTATTGGTGAAATAAATCAAGACCTTGGGCTATGGATTCGATTTGAGAAAGAGATAGAAACAAATGACTTAGTGACTGAACTTGAGAGGATAAAGGCTAAATAAGCAATGATATTTCAGTTAAAAATAATTGTGTGTGGCAGGAGAAAAACACATGAAGTGACTCGAAACACCACTGGGGATGAATTCAGAGTTCACTTAGAAGAAGCACAATCATCTAAATGACGCGAACCTAGAGCACCGTGCGATGAATTATAGATTCAAAATCACGTTCCGATTTAGAAAAAATATAGATATGAATATAAATAACACATGAAAGAACGTACACAAAGAGAGATTACAATACATCAAACTGCTACAGTTATAATCTTTTCGTCAAAGTTTCAGGACCTTTGCATTAATTTTCAGTCGAATTCAAAGTTACATTCAATAGTCAATGTCTACACTATTTTTCCAACCAACCCGGATTACATTGAAAAGAAGAAATATATAGCCCCAGGGTGTGTCGCTCGGGCTACCCTGATTTCTAACTACTACCCCTAGTAATTAGACTCTGACTATTCTCTACTGGATGATTCTTCGTATGGCACTTTGATAAAAATAACAACTAACTGTACTCAGTCGCATCATAACCGCTTGTCTTTGCCACATTGGTTTAGTCATCTACAAGATATCGTCATTAGAGGGTGATGTGTCGATGCTTTCCTTTGATAGGGTATCTGGTCGATCAAATTCTCTGTGAAACTCCTGCCACCCATTGTAACGGACTTGATTTTTCCGCGCGATCGTTGGATGGAGCATACATATGGCGGGTGACTGTAGACTGTCGTAGGTGTTTCCTAAATTATGACCCTAGTTAGGGAACAATTCCTCTCTTCAACTTCCCTACATCCAAATTACACCTATCCTTTGTAATAGATGGTATGTAGGAACCTTAATTAATTAAACCCTAAAAAATTTGTATAATTAAACATAAATTTCTTTCAATGCGTAATATTTCATTAATCATCGTAAAAGCATGTAATATTCAGCAAAACAAATTAAAGTTAACCATAGCATGAAATAGATTACATATTCATCCACCTAACTTAGTAATTTCATAAATAAATTACCTGGTTCTGATGCTAAATCCTGCTACTTCGTTGGTCCAATGCTGAAGTTGAAACTGTGTCAAACACTGCCCATAACCAGGTTTTCATCCCTACCAGCTAGGAGTATCCTGTCCGGCTCCCTAGCTCCAAGATACCGTAAGGATATCATGGCCCCCGTGCCCAAAACCCCTAGCAAACCAATGCCTCTTGCTTCTGATTCACCAAAAAGTCCCAAAACAAAACTCCTCACACCAGAGATCTCCACAAAAAAATATATCCTCCTCCTCAAAATGCTTCTTGCCTCCCCAAAAGAATTCCCTTCCCCGTAAGACTCTTCCCCATCATATTCCCCCTTCACCGACTCTCCCCCCTTCATTAATTTCCTTATCCCTTTATTTATTATCTTATCCCCTTATTTATTATCTTATCCCTATATTTAATATCTTATCCCCTTATTTACTATTTCTTCCCCCCCGTATACGTAAATCTTCAATACATTAAATTATTAACCCCCTTTAATTCTTTACTCAATTAATTAATGAGTCAATTAATAATTAATTAATCATTGACATATATGGACAAATAATTAATAATAATTAATTAGTTAATATTATTTAAGAAATAATTATTGTTTAACTAACACATTAGGACAGTCATATTATCAAATTAATTTTACTTAATAATCCCAAAGCATATATTCAACTAGGGTTGTTACATACACCCACCCTTCAGGAAACTTCATCCTGAAGTTAAGGTATCTCATGGTACAAAGGAAAAGAAACAAGGTTCACACATTCATAACAATTAACCGGCATTATTAGTAAGTAAGTCAATAAAGCTCATACATACTACTGTACATGTACAAGAGATGCATGTGTAACTAGTACATAGAAGTCTCATGCATGTACTAATAATCAATAACTATCACCCTTTAGTAATTTATTTATGCATCCAATCCAATCAACAAGACTAGGCTTTTATAAAAGACAATAAACCAATCGAATGTTTGAGAAATCCTTTAATTACAATTATCTGGTTCAACAATTTTATTTAGACAACTATGGTTTAGTTACGTAATTATGAGTATTCATATATACACACTCTCTTTTTATAAGGGAAAACATTTAAATTTAACCATCAAACAAATCTCCATACTTTCTCAACTATTTCTACTCATCCTTCCTCCCTAACTTACTTCCATCTCCATTCCTATCCTTCCTCTGCTGGATTATCTTGGAGAATCAAATATATTGACCTAACTCCAAATAGAACTCGTAAGCAGAAGTGTCACTATCTCGACCAAGCTTCCCCAGCAGGCAACTGACAATCATCATCACATGTCTTGGGGAGCGTGAGCTAACACCGTCTTTCCATGACTTTAGGTTTCAAAGGATACACAGTGGGAAATGCCTCCACCCCTCCTAATCATAAATAGGGTCCACACCCTATAATGGAATATACAGTGGCACCATGTTGCTAGGGGTTTTGTCATCGTTTATTCGGTTTTGGGCAGTCTCATCACCTGAAATCCTGCACTGGTCCACATATCATAGCAATGCATCCAAACCAATATAATTTCACATACAAATATTCATACCATAATGTTTCTCGGCTAGTGTTCATGATATCCACTTTCATCATCATTATTTCCTGGCTATTTCATAGCCCATAACCTGCAGATTAGTCTGTAACACAAAATCAGACATTTCTACGCATTATCATCATGTAGTTGCATGTAAGCATCATTTCAATTCGGTATCCATGTACCAACAAATTAACATCAAAGTTTTCAAGATAGAAATAGATCTCATAATATACCATAATTCAATTTCGACACCCATTCATAAGATTATCATTTACCAAAATAGATTGCATCATATCCAACATCATTCTAATAGCATTTAAACATTCATAAAATTTACATTCACATAGTAGATCACATTACATATATCATCATCAATAACATTTAAACATTCATAAAACTTGCATTCACATAGTAAATCGCATTATATACATCATCATCAATAACATTTAAACATTCATAAATGTTCATACATCTTAAAGTTTCACTGTGAATAGAAAATAATGTATATATAGGCCTCAGGTAATCCTGGTTGTCTAAGTCAAAAGGTGGTGTTACATACACCCAACCTTTGAGAAACATATTCTTGAGGTGGTCCAAAAAAGTGAGGTGTAGTCTCGTCATAGTTTCTTGGCATCTTCCCAAGTAGCAGATCCCGGACTATACTTGTCCCACTGGACCTTAACTTGGTCTACCAGACGGTTCTTGAGCTGTCAGACACTACGGTCCAATATGCGTAATGGTTCTACCGTGAGATTTCCCACGTCCGATACCTGCAATTCCTTCCAATTTAGTTTAATTGATTCATCAGCGACATAATGACATAAAACAGATACATGAAATACATTATGAGTTTTATGCAAGTGGGGTGGCAGTACGAGACGATAGGCAATGGGTCCAATTTTCTCTTGGATTCTGAATGGTCCTATAAATCGAGGTGACAACTTTGTCCCCTTCCCAAACCATATGGTACTCTTATTAGGCCTGATATGAATGAAAACTCGGTCTCCCACTTCATAACTTCGGTCGGACCTATGTGCATCCGCATAACTTTTATTCCTATTATGTAGTTCCTTTAGTCTTTGCCTAATCTGAATCACATGTTCCTCCATCTTTTGAATCAATTATGGCCCAACTATTACTTGGTCTTCTATTCTATCCCAACTCAATGAAGTTCTACATGGCCTTCCATACAAATCTTTGTAGGGTGGAATTCCGATGGAGCTATGAAAACTGTTATTGTAGGCAAAATCTACCAAAGGTAAGTACTTCTCCCACTAGGTTTTATTATCCATGACATGCATCCTGAGCATGTCTTCCATGACTTGATTTACTCTCTCATTTTGCCCATCTGTTTCAGGATGATAAGCTGTGATTGAGTTCAATTGAGTCCCCAACGCTGACTGCAAACTTGTCCAAAACCTAGAAGTGAATCAGGAGTCCCTATCTGAAATGATCTTCTTAGGTATCCCGTGAAAATGGATAACCTCGCTTACAAACACACGTGCCATGTTAGTGACATCATAAGTGTCTCGAACTAGAATAAAATGAGAACTCTTGGTTAACTTATCCACTATCACAAGAATGGCATTGTGTCTATGAGATGTGAGCGGTAACCCCACAACAAAATGCATAGAGATGACTTCCCACTTGGGCGTAGGAACATCATGTGGTTGTAGGAGGCCTGCTAGGTGATGGTGTTCAGCTTTCACTTGTTGACACTCTAGGCATTTGGCGATGAAATGGACTACATCGCGCTTCATGCCTACAAAGAAGAAGAGCTTCCTCATGTCTGCGTACATCTTCTTCACACCCGAATGCACACAATAAAGTTCTTATGGGATTCCTTCAGTATGATGCTTCGAATATCCCCTTCTTCAGGGATGCACATCCTTCCTCAATATCTCAATAGTTTGTGTACTTACAAACTATATCCTTCATACTTTGGATCTATATGCCTCTCTCTTTGGAGGTTTGAAGTAACCTCTAAATACCAACTGTCTCCTTGGATTTGCACCAACACATGTTCCCTTAGATTGACTTTTAAGGGTATCAAGGAGAACACACGTTGTCTCCTACTCAAGGCATCTGCGACCACATTTTCCTTTCCCTTGATGTACGAAATACCAAAATTGTACTCACTCATAAACTCACTCCATCGCCTTTGCCTGGCATTCAGATCTGTTTGAATGAAGAGATGTTTTAAACTTTGATGGTCCATTTTGAGCTCAAAGTTTCGCCCCACAAGATAGTGCCTCCAAAGTTTCAGAGCTAGCATTACAGCTGCCAACTCTAAATCATGATTCATGTATAGCTCTTCATGTTTCTTCAACTTCCTTGATGCATAAGATATCACTCCTCCATCCTGCATTAGCACGGCCCCCAACCCTTGCTTTGAGGCATCTGTGCAGACTGTGAAGTCCTTTTCCATATCCAACACTCGTAGAATTGGCGCCTTAATTAGTAACCTCTTAATCTCAATGAATGCACTATCACACTCTTCTATCCATTCATACCTGACCCCCTTGCACTGCAAGGTGGTGATGGGTTTCGCTATTTTGGAGAATCCCTCCACAAATCTCCGATAATAACCTGCTAGCCCCATGAAGCTTCTCACCTCATGGGAATTTTTCGGCACTGACCACTCCATAATGGCCTTTACCTTTTCTGGGTCTACAGATATTCCTTCACCAGAAATGATATGACCTAAATAGTGGATCTCTTTCTGAAAGAAGGAACACTTCAACAACTTCCCATAGAATTTGTTCTCTCTAAGGCAGGACAACACTAATCGTAAGTGTTCCTCATGTTCTCTTTTGTTCTTGGAATAGATGAGGATGTCATCTAGAAAGACTTGTAAAAAATGATCTAAGTAATTCCTGAATATGCATTCATGAGGCTCATGAATACTACTGGTGCATTGGTCAATCCGAAAAGTACTAGGACAAATTTGTAATGTCCAAACCGAGTTCGAAAGGCAGTTTTTTTAATATCGCCTTCCTTAATCCTTAACTGATGATACCCTGATCACAAATCGATCTTTGAGAATACCGCTGCTCCTTTCATCTGATCGAAGAGGTCATCTATTTGCGTCATTGGGTACCTATTTTTCACTATAGAATGATTCAAGTCCCTGTAGTCTATACATAGTCATAAGGATCCATCCTTCTTCTTAACAAAAATTACTGGTGCACCCCAAGGTGAAACATTGGGCCTTATTAGCCCTAAGTCTAGTAACTCTTTCAACTGCATTTTCAACTCACAAAGTTCTGGCGCTGTCATCCAACACAGAGTTTTGGAAATTGGTTCTGCACTAGGTTTTAGCTCAATAGTAAAATCAAGCTCCCTCTTAAGAGGTAACCCTAGTAACTTGTTCGGAAAAACATCCTTAAATTCTGACAATACTGGGTACTGATCCAATGAGAGTCCCTTCCTTCCGTTCACTACTTCCACTACATATAGTCAACACCCTTGTCTCAAGCATCGCTTAACCTTCATAGTTGAGATAAAGCGTAATGGAACTTTTCTCCGTACACCCTGGATCTCTATTGGTCTTTCCTCATCGTCGACACAAAGCACCCTCTTTGTGAAAAAATCAACCAAAGCTCGGTGAGCTGCTAACCAATCCATTCCAATGATTAGGTCATACGCCCCAAGAACAGTGATGTATACCTTCAACTTGGTAGTACACACTCCCAGGTATACTATACAATTATCAACACTAGGTCCTACCGCTTGTTTTTCCCCTGAAGCCATCTCAACTTGTTTAAAGTCATCGTGCTCATAGGATGCCAACCCACTCTTTTCTAATGCAGATGGTGAAATGAAACTATCTGTAGCACCAGAATCAAATAAAATCTTAACGTTGATATGATTTAGCATACCTAATGACTCCACCACCATGGATTGATGTTCGTCCTGACAATTATTAACCGTTGCGTAAATCTGGTGGCTGCTACTTTCTCTCCCCATTGGTGCCTTTCCTTCTCTATACATGAACCCTGATTGTAACTCTAATCAATCACACTGGTAATGGGGTCCTCCGCACCCCCAATAGGTAACATAAGATTGAACCTGTGCACTGTTATGTGACTGTCTTTGAAATGAGTTCCTTCTCCTGGAACCCCTGACCCTAATAGTTGTTCCCTGAGATGGTCGTGGACCTGTCTGCGTCGTTGGAAATGAACAAGATGCTACACTCGTTGCCATTGAAATCCATGTGGATATTGTCCTTAGCACCACTCTGTTACCATATGGCAGTGGCCTTGAGCCCCCTCCCCTGGGAAATTTCCTAGGGGCCTTCCCGACGAATCCAGGACGATGCGAAAATGTCGGTCTTGTACCCCCAGTTAAGTTCATGTGTTCCTCAACATAACACGCATTTTCCACAGCTTCTGCTACCGAAGCCAGTTTCCACATCTGCACCATAGCTCTTATCTTAGGGTTCAATCCATAGATGAAGCACTGTGCCTGTCGTTGGTCATTATCCATATACAAAACATATTTGACCAATTCCATAAATCTAATCTCATATTCTTCTACAGTTCTGTTTCCCTGTACTAAGCCATGAAATGCCCCTACCTGTTGTTCCTCATAGTACACTGGCAGATATTTCCTTCAGAACCTCTCCTCGAAAAGTTCCCAAGATACATTGTCTGGGGTAAGATGCAGATGTATTTCTAGGTTGCCCCACCAATTCAAGGCACTGTCTCTTAACTAAACAATTACGATCTTTGACTTTGATTTGGACGCATAGTCCCTTAAGGAAAAACACCTTGCCATGCCTTCCAACCATGCTTCTGCGCATTCACTAGCGCGACCCTCGGCAAACTCTGGAAATTTGATCTTTTTCTATTCTCGAGTGATGTATTTGGGTGGAGGTCCTCCCCCTGAATCCCTTGACGCTTCTATATTACCCATTCCATATGGTGGGGGTTCCACTTCAGTCCCTGCTGGTTGTCACCCCTTTAAAGTCTCATTTATGACCTCCAACGAGCGTAGTATGAGAGCTAGTTCAGGCGATGGTGGTGGCGGTACTGGCGGTGTTGGTGGTGCCTGTGATGATGCTCCCCTACCTCGATTCCCTTGAGTCATGACCATCCTGTATGCTTTAACCTGCATCAACCAAAGTTGTCAGGGTGAGTTCAAGGATGTTTCAAATTGGTGCTACTCAAACTAGAAACAGGGTTAGGCGTAAGTTTTTCTTTACTTGTCTGTAAATAGACATTACTCTCTTTAGGGGATTGGCTAGGTTAGGCTTAAAGCATCTAAGCTTGATTTCTTCGCCTAAGAAAACTATTGACTCCCTTTCCCGGTAGCTATGCTAGCCTTGCGCCATACTCACCAATTCCTTTAGCTTACTTTTCTAGTGTGTATGCCACCTCCTTCCTGCTTGTCATAGTCTAAGTCCTTTAAACTTTTCACTTACAAATAATATCCTCCAATGCTTGACTCATGAGATTTCCTTGGTGTGTTGTACATATACGTTGAATTGTATGTCTCGGTGGCTGTAGGTGAGAGTCTTTAAGGATTGTAGAGTGGCTTTCAGCATTGGAACTTAGCACTTGTGCATTGTGGTTATGTATTGCTTCCTGAATTGTGGTCGTATGATGTAGTGAGCCTGAGGCAATGCATTGAAGCTTGGTGTATGACTTTGGCTGGTGGAATGGAATGAAAGGGCTTGGCGATTGGCTCAATGAGTTGTGTGTAAGGTCTCATGAGCTTGACGCTTGGATAATCGGAGTTTATACTTCAGGATACACTCTGTTATCATTAATCTATTTATGTATAAGAATTTATTTGTAAAGACTCATGAGGGCACGTTGGTGTTAGTGCTCTTCTTAAGGAACTTAGCTTGGTGGGTGGTCTTGGGTTCAAAACCGATGGACCCTCTAATATTTTAATTAACTTTTAATGTATTTTAACTTTACACTGAATACACAATTAATTTAATTAAAATTTTAATTTTTTAAATATAATTAACTTTAAATTAACTTAATCAAATTTAAATTAATTAAATTAAATTAACATAAATTAACCTTAAAACTAAATTAAAAAAAAAAAAATTTAAATGAACACACGCGCAATTTATAAAAGAAATTTAAAATTTAAGAAAATTTAAATAATTTAAAAACAAGTGCGGGCACGCATGGATTCCACGTGCCTGCCTTGCTTCCTCTAGCGCCTTCCTTTTTAAACCCTAAATCTACATTTCCCGTCATTTTCTTTTGGCTACGGGGTCGGCCTCCATGGTCGTTCCCTCTGCATCTTTTCTTTTTGGTGGTTTTCTCACTGAATTGGTACGCAATTAGTTCTTCCTTGGTCTCCTTCCTCGCTTGTCAGGTGATGGATCAGGACCATTTTTTTTTGCTCAGGGCTTTGTGTATGGTGGTGGTGCTTAGGTGTTTGGCTTGCATATATATTTTTTTTCTTTGGTTTATTTTTCTTACTAATAAAAAAAAACTGGGTTTGTTTCCTTTGTGCAGCGTGCGGCTCCTCCTCCTCAACAGCTTAGGTGTTTTTATCTATGGAGAGTGGAGGCGACTGTACAGTATACAGGCTGGGCATTTGTGGAAAGTAAAAACCCTCGTTCAAGTGGAACCCATCCACTGGGATATAAACATGGGTCATTGTGGTAATAAGCGCTTGCCCCATTCCTTTGAATTCCCGACTAACACATCAACTCAATTAAAACAGTCTGTAGACTTTTTTTTTTATTCTACCTCTGTAAAGCTCTTTTTGGACTTTTTCCAGTTGTCTGTAGAGTTCTTTTTGGAATTCCTCCAGTTTTTTGTGACTCTGTAGGGTTCTTGTTATAATTATGCCATTTGTTTCTAGAGTTATGTTGGAACTTTAAAAGAGGTTTTCAACGGCCATGTCTCCAGAATTTCAATCCCTGATCTGCAAGATCTTGCTGAAGCACATGAATGTAACTTTGCAGAATTTGGCTGATTATGAAGTGTCTGTAACTAAATTTAGTTTTGTTGGTTGATGGTTTCTACAAAACTTGGAGATGGGGCATCAAGCCCATTATTATTTTTTTCTTTGCCGGACGCGTGATGCAAGTGGTTCAGACCATTTGGTGTGTTGTGCAATGGAGAAGCCCCCCCCATGGGATCCTCCTCTGCATGGCTTAGCGCTGGGATTTGTGCACTGGCTCTGTGTTTGGGTGCTTGTGTTATGGCTTTGTGTTTTGGTGCTTAATTTAATTATTATTTTTTTTTTATTAAGAAAAAAAATATTTTTTTGTTTACAGAATGCGGCTCCTCCCCATGGGTTCCTCCTCCTGGTGAATTGATGCATGGCACTAGAGAGATCCTGGACAGCTTGGTGTTTGGCTACTATGGTAATTGCGATGGTTATTTGTTTATTCCTAGCCTCTAAACAATAGAAATATATGACACAGGTAATATCTTCCAAAGATAACCGTATGAAGGTCACTAATGAAGCAATGAGCAACATGAAGATTATTAAGTTGCAGGCCTGTCATGAATGGTTTCATAGGAAATTTGATGTTAAGTGTGCTAAAGAATGCATTTGGATAATGAGGATTATGTATACTGATGTTGTAACCATTTTTCTGCTATGGTTATCACCTCTTGCAGTTTCTGTTGTATCATTTGGCTCATGCATACTGATGCAGATAGAGCTTACTCCAGGTCGAGTTTTTACTGCAATTTCAACTTTTCGCATCCTCCAAGAGCCTCTGAGATCCTTTTCTGAATTACTCACTTTAGTAGCACAAGATGTGGTTTCCCTTCGTCGACTTGAAAAATATATCCACAGTGATGAGGTGAATGCAGAGGATGTTGAGAAGCTTTCTGATGGAGTTGACTATGCTCTGTCAATTATAGATGATTTAAGGGAAGGTCTGGTGGGTTTGGTGTTGAGATATGTGGATGGTTGATGTGTTTGCTTGTGGAATCGGTGCATAAAAATGTGGTAATGCTTTTTAAAATAGGTTAAAATTTAGAGTAAAGTTTTATTTTGAAGTAATTGATAAAATTTCTATGAAATTTACTAAAATTTTAACAGTTTCAAAAAAATATTCTTCCATTTTTCAATAAAAATCATTAACTTAATGCATTTCTCTGACATGACGGTGACATGTTAAATTATGACCGACTGGAAATGGGGTGGCGGGCCTATTATTTTTTGTTTGAATATATATCAGAAAGTTGATGTGTACACATGGAGCACAAGCACCACCTTTGGCTTCCCATCACTTCATTTTTGTCAATGGAGGATGAAATGTGTTGAAACGGATTAGATTCAGGTAATGAAATCATTTTACGTGTTTTTAAAGAAAAATTTGTATCTAGTTTAGTAATTTAATGGTTGAAGACTAGACTCTAGGGACTCTCAAATATTCCAGACTCCCAAGTCACGAATAACCTATGGGTTCGGGTTGTCAGTGCCTTGCAGTCACTGTCCTGTTCCACTTAATAAAAGTAAAGAGGAAAATATTGTGTTGCTAGAGGTTCTTAAAAGAACTTAATTCTTGTGATAGTCATGAAGCAACCAAGGTTTAAGGAATATTTGAATTTTTAATCTTTGTGAACTTAGAAAAAGGCACGATGATGTCTGAAAGATAATATTTATAACTTGTGCACAAACTTCAGTGAGCTTGGAGAAAATCACATTTCCTAAATTGCAGATATCTGGTAGGAATTTACTGCTGAGAGATTTCAGAATCTAATAATTACTATAAGAGCATATTTTATAGTTTATAGTTTACATGCTCTTAGCAAACCCTTCTTGACTTCTTTTCTTTCTTTAACCAGCGGGCTTTTAGCATCTTACCAAATTTTGTCATTGTTTTTGCCGGTACGTGTAGTGTCTCGGCTGTACATTTCGTGATGGATAATGGAAGCCGCACTCTGCTATGCAGAAACATTCCATTTATATGTATATATATATTTACAGTTTAAATAAATGTCTTTTACATAATGCTTCCTCCTCCCAATAATTAAAGAAAAAGGCATATAAATAGGCATAGATGACATTATAGGCATATAAATGAGGCAAGAAGGCAGGAAGCATTTTGTATAAAGATATATATTGATCTGCATATAATAGATATTAGTGGGTTTGGCTTGTAGTAGGTGGAGCTAGAGCTAGAGCTTAGCCCTTCAGGCCTAGATTTCAAACAAATAGCTCTGATACCATGTGTAGGAACCTTAATTAATTAAACCCTAAAATTTTTGTATAATTAAACATAAATTTCTTTCAATGTGTAATATTTCATTAATCATCGTAAAAGAATGTAATATTCAGCAAAAAAAATTAAATTTAACCACAACATAAAATAGATTACATATTCATCCACCTAACTTAGCATTTCATAAATAAATTACCTAGTTCTGATGATAAATCCTGCTGCTCCGTTGGTCCAATGTTGAAGTTGAAACTGTGTCAAACACTGCCCATTACCATTTTTTCCTCCCTTCCAGCTAGGAGCAGCCTATCCGGCTCCCCATATCCAAGATACCATAAGGATATCCTGGCCCCCGTGCCCAAAACCCCCAACAAACTAGTGCTCCCTGCTTCTGATTCACCAAAACCCCCCAAAACAAAACTCCTCACACTAGAGATCTCCACAAAAAAATATATCCTCCTCCTCAAAATGCTTCATGCCTCCCCAAAAGAATTCCCTTCCCTGTAAGACTCTTCCCCGTCATATTCCCTCTTCACTGACTCTCCCCCCTTCATTAATTTCCTTATCCCTTATTTATT
>JZKD02S0002230.1:243681-298102 GCA_000966675.3 Picea glauca | reverse complement strand
AGAAATAATTATTGTTTAACTAACATATTAGGACAGTCAGATTATCAAATTAATTTTATTTAATAATCCTGAAGCATATATTCAACTACGGTTGTTACATGGGATTCCAACATTGCGTGTAATATTTTTTCCGCATGGGTATCTGTCAGAGTCATTACTCCCTGGTGGAAAACAGGACATGGGAAGACAAAATCCGTGCCACATCTCAGAAGACAAAAATGGAGTTGGTTAATCATGCTTTTGGCTTAGTCTGCAGTTGGGACATCCATAGCATTCTCCTGAGGGACAAGTTACACCTTTTCATATTCATTACTTTCCTTTGCAGAACTGCATTCCATTTCATCTTCTTATGTGCGCTGGCTAGAGCTGCGCGAACATTTTCTAGTGCTGGTCCACATTTATTGAAGTGATTTACATTTCTTTCTTTTGACATCCTATGTTCTTCTTACAACTAGATGATTGTGTCTTGGACTTCCCTGAGTTGTCTCTTGAGCCACGTCATGTTTCGCTCTTGACCTTGTGATGTTGATGCTTTGAGGGTTTTCGCTGCTAACTATTGTCTCAACTCCCTATTTTCCTAGTATAGCTCAGCGATGGAGATTTTTCTTTCTTCACCTGTTGCGATGGATCGCAAATGTCTATACCTTAAGTGTCTGTCCTCCTCCTTCTTTCACAGCTTTCTCAACTTGGACCTTCGACAAGTTCCAATTGAATGGCGTGCATGAGTAACTCTTCGATGATCTATTTTGCGTGAAGATCGCTCGAGGATTGAGCCTCCCCGGTTTCCTTATTATTTCTTCGCCTACCCCTTCTTTGGGGTATCAATTTTTGGGGGGATAGGGCTTCCAATGTCTTTCCTTCTTCCGCAATCCTTCTTATTTACTCCTATGTGTGGTGAGATGTTACCTTTTTTGCTAGTAGAGGAGAATCCCCTTTAGGGTCACTGGGGATGACGACTGAGAGTAAGAAAGAATCCCAGTTGTTTCCCAATCACCTGAACTCCTCAACTATCAACAATTTAATGAGTGAGACATGATATGGTTTCTTCTTCGACTGATTTGTATCAGCCCGGAAACTATCTTCCATTTCTCAGAGGCTTTGGTGTAAGAAGAAAGGAAGGTTTAATGTTCTCCTCCTTGTGAAATGCATCAATAATATGATGTGATATGGGTGAATTCTGTCAAAATTTCCTTCACAGGTGATATATTTCCTAATCGCTCTAAGGAGCTTCTGAAAAGGTTCTTGCAGATATCTACTTGGAACGCCTGCTTAGACTTTCCCATTTAAACAGTTTGGTTTGATGAACTCCTCGTAGCATAGCGCATCCAAAGGAATGACTTTAGACCACCTTTCACCATGCAGAGGGATCTTTGCGGTGGCTGACAAAGTTTCCTCTGTCATCTAGAAAGTGACTATGACAATTGTTGTGTGGAACCTATTGAACCTGAGTGAAAACTGCTTTGCCAGTTTCGTGTTGAACCCTTTGATTTTCCTACAAAAGACTATGCATCCAACTTGTTCAAACTATGCTCTGACATCCAGATATTCATTTATCAACATCAAGTTTTTTGGTTCGAGCCCCACATTTCTTCTACTTCGTGCACCTTTCCTTATGTTCTGAGTTGTTTTCATGGTGCAATGCATATTTTTCCCACACACGACAGATTTAGCACAGACCCAAAGCAATAATCTTGTTTGGCCTGAGTGTGTGGCGCAACTGAAGGAAATTATCTTTCTAGCCACGAGAAGCTCAGGGCTTGCGGGAATAAATACAGATAGAGAATAAACTTGGTTGGTTAACATAATACATGCAAAGCGATTAGAATTTATAATTGGGTAGGTGAGATATGGAATCATGCTAGGGGAAACTGAATCCATGGTGACTGGAGGCTTCGAAGCAAGATGAATATATTCGTAGAACATATCTGCAACAGGTACACTCTAGGGTGTGTAAATCACAACTGATAAGAGCTACAGAGAGTATGTCATATGAGTGCCATAATTATTCATTCTTTTTTACTTCATAATGAGTTGATGATGGTCACTTCGTCTGTCGACGCGACTTCTATGTAACAACTTGCCTCCACCTTTGTCATGTAAAACCCTCTCTTATGACAGGACCTGACTCTTTGGGAAAATACCTTTACCCTTTACACATGTTTTGGTTCTGACATCCCTTCCCGACTCCAAGGGAAAATTGACCACTTGCTGACTTCAACTCATTCGTAATTTGGCACCTGACCCCAGATGCTTTGACACACGGACCATGAATCAACTAAGACTGATTCTAACTAAAAAATGATGGTGCTAACATATACCATACACTAATTGGAAAGGCATGAATCCCATAGCAAATTTAATTGACGTCTGATAGGTCCATAATGCCGAAAAAATCATTTTATGCCAACTAGACTTATGAATTCCTACCATCCGTCGAAGCATGGTGGTTAAAACTATGTTGATTTCTTCAAATTGACCATTGGCCTATGGATAATAAGGGGTTTCATTTTCATGCCATAAACCCAATTTATCAGTAAGCTCAGACATCATAAAATTGTGAAAATGGGTGCCATGGTCGGTGACGATGGCTTGAGGGACACCAAACCTAGTGATGATATGATTGAATATGAACAATGCTACAATTTTCTCGGTGTTATCAAATGTAGGCATCACCTCAACCCATTTAGTGAAATAATCCACATGTACAATGATGTATCCATTCCCTATGACCGAGTGAGGGTTACATGTCATTAATTCAATTCCCCATTTAGAGAATAGACCCACATAAACCACTGGATAAAGAGGAGCAGGATGAGATCGAATCTTATTATTATAGGTTTGACAAGAGTGGCATTTCTAAACTGCGAGAATGCAATATTTGAAAAGTGAAGGCAAAAAGTAACCATCTAGTAGGATCTTTTGCGTAGTGGCATACCCAGACATATGGCCACCACATGATCCAAAATGATATCCATTTAGTTCTTTCATAGCTTCATCATATGTTAGACATCGTCGAAACACAGAGTCAATACCATGAAAATAAAGGGTATCACTAAGAATAATATATTGATGGTATTGATACCTAATATGAAGACTATCTACATGAGATATATCAGGCCAAAAAGTTTGGGTTTCGAGATAAATGATAATGTCTCCATACAATATATCATTTGAACTGATCAGAAAGAGAGATTCATCAGGAAAAAAATCTTCTGCCACATTTTCTGTATCAGCGGAGGGAAGGTCACATATCAACTTAACAAAGACCAAATATTTGTTTGACTTGGCTCTCTTAAAACCCAAATCAAACTCCTGGAGAATCACAATCCATTTGGATTATTTCCCCCCTAGAAATTTTCATGTAATAATATGTTGCATAGGGTTGCAATAAAAAATAATCATGGTTTTGCACAATAAGATATAGTAACAAAAACGTTGGACAACTTGAACAGTCGCCAAGGCCAATTTCTCCACATGCATGTATTTGATTTCGGTGGTTGTAATACTCTGAAATAAATAGTAAATGACATGTTCATCATGTGAATCATCCTCTTAGACCAGAACCATGGAGATGGTATGATCTGAAGTAGCCAAATATAAGAAATAATCTCGACTGTAATCGAGGGGAAATAATAGAGGTGTGCAGGTTAATGCAAGTTTAAAAGATTGAAAGGATTTGTTAGTAGTGTCGTCCCACACAAAATCATGACCCTTCTTAAGATGTTGAGTGAAACCTTTCGTTACTTCGGCATAATTGGGAATGAATCATCGTAGAAAGTTTGCCTTCCCTTGCAAACTTTGGAGTTGGCGTAAGGTAGAAGGAGGCAAATTGATAATGGATTCAACCTTCAAAGGATCCACCCTAATCCCATGCGTGCAAACAATAAAGCCTAGAAGTCTTCTAGACTCCACACAAAAAACAAATTTATGTGGATTCAATCATATGTGGTAATATCGACATCAGAGGAAAATGGCTCGTAACTGTGTCGAGTAATATTGATGACACATGGAATGCATCGAGAAATCATCAAGGTAAGGTTGTACAATATGATTAATATCATGAAAGGAATATTACATAACATGTTGGAAAGTTGCACCAACATTCTTGAGACTGAAAGGGATTTTATGGTACACTAAGGTACCCCAAGGGAAAATAAAAGCAGTCTTATGTTGATCCATGGGTAAAATATTGATTTGATTATAGCGAGAAAATCCATCCATCCGAGAGAATATTTCACTTTTGGCACAATCATCAATGATTTGGTCAATGAAAGGGGTCGGATAATCATATTTAGGATAAGACTTGTTAATATCCCTATAATCAACACAAACATGGATCGTTCCTTGTTTCTTTGTGAACAGAACAAGATTGGACACCCAATCAGTCAACACTATAGGGTAGAAAAAACCATCTTTAATAAGTTTTTAAACTTTGAGTTTTATCACAATATCTTTTCATGGATGAACTGGGAGAAGACGTTGTTGAATGGGTTTAGCTTTGGGGTATGTATTAATTTCATGTACAATGATATCTGGATCAACTCCAGGCATCTCTTCGTAACTCCATGCAAACACATCACAAAATTCTTGGAAAAGGGACTTGTAAGTTTGGATCTCATCGGGAAAACATGAAGCACCTATGTGAACATTTTCCACAATTCCAAGATTAATTGAAATATCTAGAGGGATGGTGGGTGAAATATTTCCCAAGTTCCCTGCATAAAAAACATCACGTGTTGGTTCAAAAATTGGGGAGAAATTAATAACTGTGGACGGATTTGAAATAAGTTGATAACTCTTGACAGTATCAAGTTCAAGGAAGAGGATGGAACGATGATGCCCATCATCCCAAGGTGTGTCTTCCATAGAAAAAACTTCCATGATCGTTTCATCAGTTGGAAATATTGTGTGAAATGGATCAAGAGATGTATCAAAGAGAGAATGAGGAGAAGGAGTTGCCGATTGAATATATTGATAGGCCAATTCCATTGGACTTAAAGGAATTTGTTCACCATAATGAAGACATCCTTCCAAGCTAGGTATTATCCAAGGGTTGTAGGACTCAGGGATTTGGTCAACATTGGTCGAAATTATGTTAATAGAAGAGACAAAAGGAGGAGGAACATCGGGTGGTGGAATGGGGAAAGTACCCATTAACAGTGAATGTTTTAAAAGACCCACACTGACATTCTCATAACTAGGAGGCATTTTTTCTATGAATGGAACATTACTAGTGAATGAATCGGAACTAAAAAAGGCGAGCTGATCTACTGTAACAACTTTACCTTGGTGAGGGAAATGTATCACATGTAAAAAAGTAGAAACAACTTCTCACATAGAATTGATCCAACTACAACCAAGTAAGAGGTTTTAATCGAGAGGTGCATCAAACACTTCAACCTCAACAGTAACCATGTTTCCTTCTAACACAATAGATAACGTAGGAAGAACACCATAAGTTTTAAACCCTGTATCGTTAAAATATTTTAACGTGTTGTGTGACTCGGTAAGGGCAAGAGAGCCAATGGATTTCCAACAAGTGACAGACATGACACAGGTCGAAGATCCTTCATCAACAACTGTTTGAAAAATATTCTTATTTTCCTTAATTACTTGTATTTGAAAAGCTAATTGATGAGGGAGTCTTATGATATGATCTTCCAAGTCAAATATTATCAAATTCATATCAGTAGGATCGATTCCACCAATATCCTTTAACAATGCCTTTCATTGAGTAGGACAACTTTGAAGCACTTCGAGAGCCAACATCACAGAAGGTGTTTGTGCAAGATCTTCTACAATACTGTAGTTTTGAGTTGCATGTGCACGTGGGTTAAATGATGACTTACGAACAACACCCTTAGGAGGCAGAAAAATAACTATATTTGGACTAGGTCATTCAAGATGAAGAGGACCATTGGGAGGCGGAGCTGATCGAGGATGTGGATCATCAACTTTCTCTTTAGAATGAGAATAATCTTTGGTTCTAGTAGCGACTGCAACTTTATTTTTCTTGGAGTCACCAATACACATAAGTACATAAGAGGTGGTAGAGGGAGAGGGTTGGTCATGAATAACCAATTGGGATTGTTGTTGAGAAGGAAAATCTTGTGAGAAAATGATAGGTGTAGAGGGAGTCCCAGCTCCCTGTAGGAACTTAGTGACTTTTTCACGTCTCAGAAAATCTTTCGTGTAATGGTCCTCGCCACATATAAGATAAGGATACCGGGGTTTTCTCTTTTCTTGATCATCAACAGGTTGAGTTTTGGGTTTATCTGGTTGTTGATTATTAGTTTTATCCTCTTTATTTTTACCCTTCCCTTTATTTTTATTTTGAGTTTTATTGGTAGTTGTAGACTGGACCGTATTGATCTCAAAGGTTTTACTGGGAGAGGGAGTAGGAGGAGTAGCATTTTGTACAATAGTAGTAGTAGGTTTGTCATTGGAATGATTGACTTTTTTTGAATGATTCTCAGCATGAAAAGTTCCAATCACACCATCAGTAGCATGAGAAGCTATTGGAAGCATCAGGATTGGATTGGTAGATGGGAGAGGAGCATCAGGGATAAAATCATATAACGTGCTCATTTGAGAATAAATGAGATCCAAGTATTGATCACAACTGATCTCATGTTCTTCAGTGACAATACCTCCCATGGAAACATCAAGGGTTATAGAATAGATGAGTGATTTGGTAAACCACTCAGCCAATAATTGATTAGGAAGGGGAGCTTTTATTAATCATTGTCTCCTCCTCCACTCATGATCCATCACAAGATAAAAAAAGAACCGTTACAAACACTCTCATACCTTATTTGATTTATCCATGAAGATGTCTCTCATATAAACTTACTTTGAGGTGTATGAGTAGCTTTTGGATGTCTTCCTTGATCTGATCTTCTAAATATTGTAGTATTGCTTTCATTCTTTGAACCTGAAGAACCTGAGACCCACTTTCCATTTCTACAAATGAAGGACCTGTGTCGGATTTCTTAGTAGTATTGGTTTCTTCCTTGTTGTAACCAAGACCAGATTTTTCATTTGGTAATCTATGACTATCCAAGATCTCATCCAGGATCATGGAACTGTTCAAGAACTTGATTTGGGTGTTTGTCTTCTCAACCTTCTTTCTAAGATTCACAACTTTTTCTTCCATCTTATGACATGATTCTTCTTCTACTTCTTCCATGGGATAAATGCTAACAAAACAATCTTTTATTATATCTGAGTCTTCTTCTTTTCTTGCAGGGGAGGATTCAATATCAACATTATTCTCTGTCCTTATCCTTTTACTTATACACAGATACTTTTCCTTGTCTCCAATCATGTGCTTGGAACATCCATTGTCTATATACCAGGGGTCTTTTTGTCTTTGAGATGAAAGTACTAGACCACATTTTTCATTATCTTTCTTTTTCCATGTGCTAGCATTTCTAGCTAAAGGATTTATCCTTGGATCTGCCTTGTACTTATTCATATGGAAGTTTGCACCTTTGTGGCCGAAGTTATGATAGTTATAACATTCGAGATCATTGTTCAGTAGGTCAAAGTGATTGGTGCTACATTTTCTATTCATTGGCTTCTTAGTTCTATGTTGTAAAGATTTTTTATTTCTTGACCTCCTCAACTGCATGTCTCTAAACTTAATTTAACAATTTAAAATCGTATGACCAAAATTAGAACAGTAAAAACAATAGCCATGGATGAAATTTTGGTACCTGAAGGATGGCCTTCTTCTTGGCATTTGTTTCTCCATCTTCTGATCTATTTTTTTATTTATTAGGGATCATCTTGTCTTTATTATCTTTTGGTGACAGAGTACTTTCATGGTCTGTGTTGGCCCTTGACCAAGTTTTGGAGAACCTTGGTCATGTTTGACCTCTTTTGGGACTTCGACAGGCTGGTCGAAGGCAGAGCACAATTTGAAGTGGAGATCGCGGGATCTCAACCCCTTTTCATGGATTTTTGGATTTAGGGTTTATGTAACAGGTATGGGATGTTGTCCCATGGGTTTAACCATTCTTAGGCCCATTTTGTAATGTATAAATAGATAAGATAAGAGATGTAAGAAGGGGAATTTTTGTGATTTGTCTTTGTGCCTACTGTGTGTTTAGACTTGCAGAGCTAAGTGCAAGTCATCTATAGCGCTAAGTGAAAGTGACTGTATAAGGCTTTGTGTTGTGACCTGACTCGGGGAAGGAGGATCTAGCGAGGTGCACGTGGATCTCCTGTCCTATGCAGATTAGGGTTTTGGGCTCTGTGCATGTAATAATATTGGTAGAAGATAATACAGAAGAAGAAGAGTTGGTGGACGTATCCCCACGCTGGGGGTGAACCACGTATATCCTGTGTTATGGTTACTTTGTGTAATTGATGTGATTTATGCTTAGTGTTGTTATCTTTATGTATGTTGAATGCATTTGATATAGTAGCATAGTTCTTAGTAATGTGAATGAATGCTAGATCTGATCTATTTCTATGTGCTAAGATCTTGGATGTGTTAGACCTTGTTGAATACTGCGTGGTTATGTAATTAGGGTTTTACCTGCGAAGTGAATAAGGGTGAAATACTAATGAATGTTAACTACTAAGTGATTTGTTAAGATATTGTAATCACATATCTGTGTCCAACTAGGTTGTAGACACTTGAGTCTTGCAACCACCCCTGCCTCTACCTCCGGTGAGACTTCATCTGCTTCCCAGGTGTTTCCGAAAAGGGCTGGTAGTTAGAGTTTTGTTGGTGTGCTACTGAATCATTGAACCCCAGGTCTAGCCCTATGCCAACAAATGTTTCTGTTGTCGGGACCTGAAACTGTGATTGTTGGGAACTGAAGAAAAGAGAGATATTTGTGCGTAGATATGTTTCCCTAGTGTGCAATATTCTACTTGACTGTGAAGCTCTGTGCTAAGAGAAGGAAGCCTGATCTGAAGAGAGGAGGGAAGATCTCGAAGATTTGTGCTCTGATAAAGGTAAGATAAGTGGACATTTTTGTTTTGAAAGAATGGTTCTAGGTATGTTTTATAGATTTGGTCCTAGTTTGAAAACTAGGGCACAACTAGAATAAAGAATATTTGATATGAATAGATCTGATAGAAATAGTGAAAGATATGTTATTCCTATGCATAGAAAGAATGTTTGGGCTAACAAGTGGATGTAGAATCCTAGAAAGAATTTTTTGCAGGTTAGTTATTGTGATCCTAGTGCGCAGTACAGGAAAGGTTGGGAATCATTTAAGAGAAAGAGAGGATTAACCCTTTGTTACATTTGCAGAAGACCGAGACATTTGGCTAAGGAATTCCCTGGTAGAAACCCTATCTTCCTTTGTTGTAAAGTTGTGGATCATGAAGTTTTGAATTTCCCTAGAATGATTGCTAAGGTTGAAAAGATGAACATGAGACAAGAAGACCATGAGCAAGGCCAAGAGACTAACAATATGCTAAAGAACCAAAAAGAATCATAAGCTATACTATTACAGATGAAAGAAACATTAAATGATCACAGAGACACTGGTTTCTCAGAGATCTTAAAAGAGAAGGAGTGCATAGAAACAAAATTAGGAGACTTTGACATAGACTATGTCTTAGATGAGGAAACATAGGTGAATATCATGACAGAAAGAACTTGGGAAATTTTAGGGAAGCCTGCTATGGTTCCTTCATTAGGAGGAATAGGATTGTTTAAAGGGAAGATGATAACCCTATGTGGAATACTTACTCATGTACCTATGAGTGCTCATGGAACTTCGATAGAAGAAGAATTTGAGGTCATTAAGTTTTTTGAGAACATCTCCCCATTTTCACTTTTTCTATTAAAGACCTGGGTTGAGAAAGATTAGATCCGAAGGAAAGAAGAAGAGGAAGCTATAGAATTGAAAAAGAAAGAACTAAGAGATTTCATGGCTAGGAGAATAGCACAGTTACTGAAAGAACAAGGAGAAGTCGAAGCTACTGAGGACCATAGATTTGGATGTCTAAGTTGAAAGAACACAGGAATACTTGAAACACCTATCTATACAAGAGAGTAGAGCACCTACTCTAGAAAAAGAAGAAGTATTACTCTCGAACCCTATGAAAGAATCTCATTAGGGAGAATTTACTATGTTGAGTATAGATAAGAATAAGAATGGAAAGAGGAATACAGAGACACAGATCATAGGAAAGAAGGCTAGAAATCTCAGTAAGAAGAGAGAAAAGATAGAAAAATTGTAGGAGGTTCCATAGAGGACTTCGTAGAAGGAAGGTCTGCAGAACTGGAACTTTGACGGGATATTAGAATAGTGGATATTGGCACTTTTCCATGGTGGAGAAATATGATCGTTTGAGGCATCCTGACCGTTAGACTGACACTCCAGAATGGCTATTATTGTCGGAACATTCACCATTGGACCATTGGGACCATGCCATAACAGATGGAATTGCATTGATTGAGGCATTCCTTCCCTTTGGAAGATTCTGTTACAAGGTTATCTATTTATTCTGTCGAGCATTGCACCGCGAACACTTTTTCCAATTGTGTTTATCTGAGCCCACAGAGAACTATTTGCTTTTGCGTAGTGCTTATTGTGACCTCACCATAGATCTGATTTCCTTGAGCATTTGTCCTTCGACATGAGATATCTTATCTCAAGCGTGCATGTCGGATGACTTGAGCGCAATAGAGAAAACCATTGAAGAAATTCTCATAGACCTCATGGTTGAGAAGGTGATGTACATAGGATTTCAAGACTCATCGACGAGAGGAGTGAAAGAATCATTGTCGACTTCTCATGGATCTAGACCATCCCGATCTACGACAAAAAAGAGAAACAAGCATCGTGATGACCTGGCGAATGAAAATATCATCCTATATATCCTTCCCGACTACATCCCACCTTTGGTTAGCACGGTGATTCATGACAGTGTCCTGAGTGACTTCGAATACACAGTGATCATTGCATACCTCCCGAAGGGGATATGCGTAGTCAGACCGTAGCTAGAGAGGATTCTGACGTTGAAGATCAGTGACTATAACCTGGGAGACAGGAAGAAATATGGCATTCTCACACCTTACATGTATTTTACCAAGACAAAGGGGAAGAATTTGAATATTATCCCCTAACCGTCGACCATGGACATCGCAAGGTCCACTATACTAAATGTAATGAAAATACCCCACTTTGGAAGGCATCAGGAGGTTAACGCATGTGTTAAGATCCTTCTGTCATGCTTCCATGGCGGTTATCTGTGGATGGACAAACACATCATTGTAGATCTCGCATTGATCCATAGGATCACCATATTAAGCATGCAAGGACCAAACCCACAAGAATTTTATCCAGGGAAGGTTGCAGATCGTGCCCTGGCGTAGAAAATCAAAGACACCTACGACGATGTAGATAAAGGGAATCGAGGCTACAAGGTAGCCTCTCTCTAGAATGGCATAGTGCACCTCACCTACCAGTTGATCACAGGTAAGATAGTAAGGAAGAACAAACCCACACAGGTCACAGGGTTCGTTGTTGACCTCACAGGAAAATGTGTGAAAGGGCTACAAATGAACTGGGCGAGCTATCTCATCAACCAGTTAGAGAAAGACTTTTGTGAAGCTCAGGATCATGGCTATGAGTTCCATTTTTATTGGTTGTTGATCCTCATTGCCGTCATTTCTTGGGAGATGCCGGAAGGTGCGAACTTCCCTGAAATTGAGTCATCCAAACCCTTAGCTGTGAAGTTCACCACGCTCTCGTACTCGAGAGAAATGGATAAAAAATGAAATTCAAATGCGGTGTTCCACACCTATTACCTGCATTTGAAGAGGGCTATTGAGTATTTCACTCATATGACGCCGAACACCCTACACAGGTTCATGCCATTTGTGAAGTTATGCGTAGATAGACATTTTATTTATATCACTACGTGCAGCAATGAACACAAAGAAGAACTGCAGAGCTATTATAATCTCACAGAGGAGGACTTAGAAGAAATCACCAAGGAATGGCCTAAATAATTCCTGGTACTAGTCGACCAAACAGAATTATCCAAACCCAACCTAATCAGAAGTCCTATAGTCACCCTTGAAGAGTACGATGCACCCAATAGTAGCAGATGAAAGAAGAAGGAAGATGTATAAGAAATAAATAGTGCATCAGAAGAGACTGCATCGGATTCACCTAGCGAAGGAGGAGATGATGAAGTAGACAAAGAAGAGAAGGAAGGGGAAGAAGATAAGCAGAAGCAGGATGAAGTGACACCACCTAGAGATTCTCGTCCAGAGACCGAGACTTCCAAGAAAAGAAAGGTTTCTTTGCAGAAACCTTCATCTAGAAAGAAGAGTTGTGTGACCAGACCAAAGTCACAAAATGTGCTCACGTTCAATGAATTTGAATTCATTATCACAGTTGTATCAGACACTTCAGAAGACATTTTGTAGAGAAATGAAGCCAAGAAAGATACCATGTATGATTGCATTGAAGTAAAGATGAAAGGGGTACAAAAAGCCCTCTACTCCATCTGTGTAGTGTCTATTGTGCCACAGCCATCGAAAGGAGCAGAGTTGGGATATTTTCCTACCCAGCTATGCAATATAGCATACACGACAGAAGCCCACCTTCGTTGTGTCCAAGAAGAAAAATAATAGGACACAGAGGCCCTGAAGCAAGAAAAGGAGGAAGCCATAGAGCAATGATGAATTGCACAGCAGGAAAAAGATGACCTCCAAGAAAAGTTTGCAGAAGATAGAGCACACATTGAGCAGGAGAAATAACAATTGCTTGCACCACCTTACCACCCTAGATTTTATAGCTACAACCAGATGGAAGCCACAACTCCCTTTGTTCAAGCACCCACTTGAAAATTCTAAGGACAATAGTCCTCCCTAGAACCTCCCTACCACCCTGAATATAAAAACTTTGTTCCTGAAACTTATTACAGTGATATAATGTTTGTCAAAAGGCTTACCAGTCTCATCACTATTCTATTTGCACTACTTTTCTCTGCCTGCATTAGTGTCTTCCTACTTGCATCTCCTTGAGCTTTCTATTCTTGTTCTCTATCTCTGAATGCACACCTCATATTTCTCTTCCTCTCTCAGATAAGCATTTCTGCTCTATATCTTTCTTCTACGCTTTATGCTCTGTGTATTATTTCCATTCAATGTGATACACCTCTTCTGTGCATTTCATCTCTTGCACACATCATGGTTATACCTGCATGAATAAATCTCCATAGCAACAACCATCACTTCTCCATTTTGCGCGTATTTAACATGCCAAATCCTCTGGCAGGGCATACACTCAGTTCTTCATATTCTTTGTCGATCATCCTGAGTATATTCTTCATCAGTGGTCGTTATCATGAGATTTTTTGTCTTCTTTGGTAGTTACAGTCTTCGATGTATTTCCATCTGTCAATTGTCTAAATGATGAATCTTCACTTCTCTGGAAGTTACCTCGAGACTCTTCAGCTCCTCTGGCAATCACCCTGAGATTCTTCAAATTCTCTGGCAGATGCAATCACTCGTTTTCTACAGTTACAATTAGTCTGTCTTGGTAGTTATAGAGAGAACCTCTACATGCTCATCCATTTAGCTCCTTTTCTATTCCTAAGAAAAACTTCATAGCAGGCGATATATTTTCTTTTTAAGCCCCTTCCTTTCATGTCACCACAAGTTGTGATCATATGCCTATCCAAAAGTTGCTTACTGATATTGTTGTAGTGAGTGATAGCTCTATTTCTCAATATGACCTTGGGCGATGAACTTCACGTGACCACGTGATTGTGGGCACGTCCATAGAAATTTTTAGTGAAACCCACTTTTCACCCCACAATTCACTATGAGCCTCCATGCATCCTTTCTCCAAAACCGTGGTTTTGATTGCGGCCCGCTCATGAAAAATTAAGGCCCGAGCATGTTCTGGCCTCGCAATGGATCATGACCGTCAATCTCACAATCTTGATAGTGCTCCTGAATGGATGGTTCATATATGTCCTCTCAAGTCTATGGACTAGATCTCTCCTTCCTCCATCAACGACTAACGTTTCCTTCATGATCCAAGCTCTGGGAGTTTCAACTCTCAAACCTTGTTGGTGTTTACTAGATATCTTCTGGAATGGAGGATCTGCTAACATATGTCCTCTTCAATCAATGATCAGGATCTCCTCCACGAGTCTGTCCTTCAGGACTTTAAATTATCAAAATCTGTTGCTACTGACTTGATATCTTCTAGAATGGAATATCTGCTAGCATCTGTCCTCTTCAATCTATGATCAAGATCTCCTCTGTGAGTCCAACCTTTAGGACTTTCAATTCTAAAAATATCATTTTCTCTCGAAGCATTTCTCCCAGATTCCACGATCCAATGACGCATGTCCATGTTGGATCCAATGGCTATCCTTCGCTCTGGGACTTCATCCTTCGACAATCTCAACTCTCAACTTTGTTTCATCCTTCCTTTGATTTTTCCCGGAGTTGACAATCTACTGACGTGTGTCCTCTTTAATTCAACGTCTATGCTCTGCTCCAGGATTTCGGCCTTTGAAAATCTCAAACCTATCTCCTTTGCATTTTCTCAAAGAAGTTTCTCTTGGATTTCACGATCCATTGACACATATCCTGCTACACAATCAATGATCGAGAATACACCCGAAGTGATCTTCAAATCGGATGAATCATATCCACTTCGGGTCTTCAACATTCGAGACTTCGGGTCTTTGGGCAAGTATTGATGATAAAAATCTTGAAGAAAAACTTCTGAAGTGACGTAATTCTTGCATCACTCGATGATGTGTCATTATCTGAGTAACTGCCACATGTGACTCAGATTTGTGATTTCCACGTACCTGAAATGTTGAATCAACTTGACACTTGTCACTGTTTGATTATGCCATGTGTCCTTGTTGACATGGTATTCCATGTGTTATTTTTGATGTGGTCTACTAACATGGTCTGCCACATGTCCTTGAGGATGATATTTGCTGACATAATCTGTTGATGTAGATCTCCCTGATCTAACGATCATTGTTTGATTCTCCAAATCCTACGGTCCTTTTTCATTTCAGATTTTTGGGCTTCACGTTTTTCAAATATCAAACTTTTAGGAGTGTAACCAACTCACATATCTATATCCGAAGTGAATGTTGTTTGATCGATTAGGATCTTGGATCGACAACTCGATATTTCTGTGATGCAACTTTTCTAGCTTATCATGTCCTTCCACTCAAAGTTGATCTGATGACTGACGTTTACTTCGACTCTCTGGCTCTCTGGACTTCGAGATTTTAGATCTCAAACTAAGAAACTTTAGAAGTGATTTTCTTCGGATTTGTGGATCAGGTGCCACTTGTTAGTCTTGATGATGGACAATCCCTGCTTACTTCGGGACTTCAAGACTTTGACAAGTCCTCTCTCCAGCTGCGCAGTGTCTATTGCACCACCGCCATCAGAAGGAGAAGAGTTGGGAGATTATTCTACCCAGCTATGCAAGATAGCAGACATGACAGAAGCCCACCTCCATCGTGTATAGGAAGAAAAATAATAGGCCATAGAGGCCCTGAAGTAAGAAAAGGAGGAAGCCATAGAGCAATGATGAATTGCACAGTAGGAAAAAGATGACCTCCAAGCGAAGTTCGTAGAAGATAGAGAACACATTGATCAGGAGAAAGAATAGTTTCTCACACAGTAGGTCGGAGTTAAAGAAGCAGTCAATAGAGAACTTCGCTATGTGATGGGATTAGAGCACATGGAGGAAGACCCAGTGGAGAATCAAGTGGCAAAGCTTGTTGAAGCCATCCAATAGGTTCAACAGAGAATAGCATATCTAGAGCTACAAACAGTGTCAAGCACTCTGCAGGACATGCGATACCAGAGAGAACAAAATACTAGGAGTGTAGTTGAGATAATTAAAGCATTAGCCTTGGAAAGTAAATAGCTTAGTAGTCGAAGTGCATAGACTTATGAGCGACTTACAGAGGACCCTGAACTAAAGACACTGGAGTCACAACTCCAGGAGGGAAAGCAGCAAGAAACAACAGTGCAAGCACATTTGAAGCCACTGCCAGTAGTTGAGAGGATGAAAAGTTCCCAAGAACAGAGCATGGCTCAACGATAGGTCTATTCCATATAGAGAAAAATCATGGAAGTGACTCAGAAGATCTAGCCAATCCAGGATGCATCTTGCCTACTTTTTGAGGAGATTGAAGGACAAGGAGGAGAACTAGAACAAGTACTCACCAAAGTCAAACAACACTTGGAAGGACCTGTGAACAAGGCATTTATTCAGGAGTTCCTTGAGCAGGAGGCCTTGGAGAAGCACCAGGTTGACTCAGCTCAATCCAAGCTCGAGGCATTTGAGGTAGAGTTACCCAGATTAGAGTGACTTGGGACAAGTCACAGGTGAGTGTTGGGGGCCTATTGGCCCTTGAACAAGTTTTGGAGAACCTTGGTCATGCTTGGCCTCTTTTGGGACTTCAATAGGTTGGTCGAAGGCAGAGCACAAGTCAAAGCATAGATCGTGAGATCTCATCCCCTTTTCAGGTGTTTTTGGGTTTAGGGTTTATGTAACAGGTATGGGATGTCGGCCCATGGGTTTACCCATGATTAGGCCCATTTTTTAATGTATAAATAGATAATATAGGAGATGTAAGAAGGGGAATCTGTGTCTTTTGGCTTTGTGCATACTATGTGTTCGGACTTGCACAAATAAGTGCAAGTCATATGTAGTGTTGAGTGCAAGTGGTTGTGTAAGGCTTTGTGTTGTGACCTGACTCGGGGAAGGAGGATCTGGCGAGGTGCACATAGGTCTCTTGTCCTATGAAAATTATGGTTTTAATCTTTCTGCATGTAAGAAGATTGACAAAAGATAATAAAGAATAATAAGAGTCGGTGGACGTAGCCCCACGCTGGGGGTGAACCACGTATATACTGTGTTATGGTTACTTTGTGTAATTGATGTGATTTGTTCTTAGTGATGTTATCTTTATGTATGTTGAATGCATTTGATATAGTATCTTAGTTCTTAGTAATATGAATGAATTCTAGATCTAATCTATTTTTATGTCCTAAGTGCTTGTATGTGTTAGACCTTGTTGAATACTGCGTTTTTCTGTAATTAGGGTTTTACCTGTGAAGTGAATAAGGCTAAAATAATAATGAATGTTAACTGCTAAGTGCTCTATTAAGATATTATAATCACAGATATGTGTCCCAGCTAGGTTGCAAACACTTGAGTCTTGCAACCATCCCTGCCTCTGCCTCGGGTGAGACTTCATCTGCTTCGTAGGTGTTTCTGAAAGGGCCAGTAGTTAGGGTTTTGTTGGTGCATTACTGAAGCGTTGAATCCCGGTTATGCCCCTGTGCCAATAGTCTGATTGGCTGCTGACTTGGAACTTTATCATATTTGCTGGATCTTTTCTTTCTAGTTGTTGCTACTTGAACCATTTACATAACCTAAACCAGTCTTCAACAAGGAAGATTTGTGTTTGCTCAGAAAGTCATTAAGTTCTGTTGTGGCTTTAATTCTTGGAAGATTTTGGAGATACAATGTTTTAAACTACTCCATATCTTTTTTGGTTTTTACTACCTCTTCTTCCAAGGCTTCACATCTTGCCTTATTTTCTGATAGCTATTGTTTCAGAATGTCCTCTATTTTATTTGCCTCTTCTAATTCCACTTTTAGTAGGTAAAAGTCTTCATCATGTCATTTATTGTCTTTCTTGAACTGTATCAACAATTTTTTTTTCTTTCTCTTCTTAAGTCTGAGTCTATCAATCTCTTCCAAAGCGTTGATCATCTCTCCTTCCAAGTCAACCACCACTTCTTCATCATCAACATCACTTCCTGTGCTTTTATTATCATAATCCTCTTTGTCCATAAGAACGAATTCATTTAACTTATCTTCATGGGAAGAGCCACTATATGTGTCTTCTGAAGATTCATCATTGTTTACACATAAACTTTTATTTTTACAAAATCTCTTGGATTTGTACTTCTCTTATCCTTTAGAGTTCTGTTCCTTCTGCTTGTGTGTACACTTAGATGCAAAGTGACCTTTCTTTCCACAATTAAAAATCTTGAAGGGAAACTTGAATTGATACTTTCCTGATCCTTTCATTAACCTTCTCACAAATTTTGCTTCAATTTCATCGGTCTCAAATTCCTCATTCTTATCTTCTTTAAAAGAAGCTTCTCTAGTGATGGATTTATCTTTACCTATCCTCATTTCATATGTAGTCAATGTTCCTAGAATTTTATCAAAAGCCAAAGATTTTAGATCATTAAGTTCTTCTATAGCAGAGACCTTTGGGTTGAATCTATCTGGCAGAGATCTCAAATTTTTCTGAACTAAAGAGGCTTCCTCAAATTTTTCACCAATTTCTTTCATTGCATTTACTAGTTCTTCAACTCTCAGAAAGTACTTCCCAATAGTTTCATCTTCTTTCATATGTAGTTGTTCAAACTGTAATCTGTAGGTTTGAATCTTGGCATCCTTTACCTTCTCATTGCCTTCATAATTGCTAAATATTTTCTCCCACATTTCTTTGGCAGAATCTAAGTGCATAAATTTTACAAATTTTTCTTCTGCAAGCCCACAAAGAATAACATTCATAGCCTTAGTGTTGAAGCTGAATTCTAGCTTGTCATCCTTAGAAACTAGTACAATCGGCTTTACATAACCAGTCTCTACCACATCCCAGACATCTGCACCTAAAGCCGTTATGTAGGTTCTCATCCTAACTTTCCAGAAGCCAAAGTTACTTCAATTGAATAGGGTGGCCATATTGGTTGAAGTTCCTCCATGGCTAGTTATGTTTAAGATCTAGGATCTACCCTTAAATAAAGGGAACTTGATCTGATACGAATTGTTGGAAAACTGAGGGGTGAATTAGTTGTTATTGTTCTTAAACAATTATGCCCATTTTAAAACTCTTTACAGAACAGTCAATGGTGATCACAATAATGCAAGGAAGTAAGATATAGAATATTTAACATCAATCACATACATGACATATACAGAGCCACGTATTTCCTAAGGAAACCCATAAAGGGAAAAACCTCTTCTTCTTGATATGATAAGTAATCTTTTATTTTATTTACATTATCATTCTTATGAGCATCGACTCATTGTGAGGCTACCACCTCTATTTTACAAGCTGCAACTTGTCGAGAGAACCAACTCTATGGTTTCTCTAGCACCCACTAGACGGAAGCACCAACTCCCTAGTTTCTCTAGAACCCACTAGAAGGAAGCACCAACTCCCTGAGTATTCCAGCACCAACAGGATGGAAGCACCAACTTCCAGTCTCACGGGCTCCCGCCTGTATAACAAAGAACAATAGTTCTCCCTTGCACCACCCTACCACCCTAGTTTCTCTTGCTGCAACCAGATGGAAGCTACAACTCCCTTTGTTCAAGCACCCACTTGAAAATTCTAAGGAAAACAATCCTCCCTAGAACCTCCCTACCACCCTGAATATAAAAACTTTGTTCCTGAAACTTATTACAGTGATATAATAATGTTTTTCAAAAGCCTTACCAGTCTCATCATTGTTCTATTTTCACTGCTATTCTTTGCCTGCATCAGTGTCTTCTTGCTTGCATCTCCTTGAGATTTCTTATCTTCTTCTCTATCTCTAAATGTGCACCTCAGCTTTCTCTTCCTCCCTCAGATAAGGATTTATGCTCTATATCTTTCTTCTACACTTTATGCTCTATGTATTGTTTCCATTCAATGTGCTACACCTCTTCTGTGCATTTCATCTCTTGCACACATCATGGTTATACCTGCATGAATAAATCTCCATAGCAACAACCATCTCTTCTCCATTTTATGCATATTTATCATGCCAAATCCTTTGGCAGGGCATACACTCTGTTCTTGATATTCTCTATTGATCATCCTGAGTTTGTTCTTCATCAGTGGTTGTTATCTTGATATTCTTTGGCTTCTTTGGAAGTTACAATCTTCGACGTATTTCCATATGTAAATTGTCTAAATGATGAATCTTCACTTCACTGGAAGTTACCTCGAGACTCTTCAACTCCTCTGGTGATCACCCTAAGATTCTTCGAATTCTCTGGCAGATGAAATCACTTGTTTTCCACAGTTACAATCATTCTATCTCGGTAGTTATAAAGAGAACCTCTGCACGCTCATCCCTTTAGTGCCTTTTCTATTCCTGAGGAAAACTTCATCGCAGGAGATTGATTTTCTTGCTAAGTCCCTTCCTTTCATGTGACCACAAGCTCTGATCAGATGCCTATCCAAAAGGTGCTTCCTGATATCGGTGTAGTGAGCGCTAGATCTGTTTCTCAATATGACTTTGGGTGATGAACTTCACGTGACCATGTGATTGTGGGCACGTCCATAGTAAATTTGAGGGAAACCTGCTTTTCGCCCCGCAATTCACTACGAGACTCCATGCATCCTTTCTCCAAAATCATGGTTTCGATTGCATCCTGTTCATGAAAAATTAAGGCCTGAGAATGTTCTGGCCTTGTAATGGATCATGACCGTTGATCTCATAATCTTGATAGTGCTCTTGAACAGACGGTTCAGATATGTCCTCTCAAGTCCGTGGACTAGATCTCTCCTTCCTCCATCAATGACTGTAGTTTCCTTCGTGATCCAGGCTCTGGGAGTTTCAACTCTCAAACCTTGTTGGCGTTGACTGGATATCTTCTGGAATGGAATATCTGCTAACATCTATCCTATTCAATCAACAATCAGGATCTCCTTTGCGATTTTGTACTTTGGGACTTTCAATTCTCAAAATCTGTTGCTATTGACTAGATATCTTTCGGAATGGAATATCTGCTAACATCTGTCATGTTCAATCGATGATCAAGATCTCCTCCGCGAGTCTGACCTTTAGGACTTTCAATTCTCAAACTCTCATTTTCTCCTGAATTATTTCTCCCAGAGTCCATGATCCAATGACGTGTGTCCCTATTGGATCCAATGGATATCATCCACTTTGGGACTTTGTCCTTCGACAATCTCAACTCTCAACTTTATTTCATCCTTCCTTTAATTTTTCCTGGAGTTGACAATCTATTGACGTGTGTCCTCTTTAATCCAATGGCTATGCTCCACTTCGGGATTTTGGCCTTCAATAATCTCAAACCTATCTCCTTCACATTTTCCCAGAGAATTTTCGACCAGAGTTCATGATCCATTGACACGTATCATGCTACACAATCAACGATCGAGAATACACCCGAAGTGATCTTCAAATCAGACGAATCGTATCCACTTCGAGTCTTTGACATTCGAGACTTTGGGTATTTGGCCGAGTATTGATGATAAAACTCCCGAAGAAAAAATTTCGTAGTGACATAAATCTTGTGTCACTCGATGATGTGTCATTATCCGAGCAACTGCCACATGTCACTCGGATTTGTGATTTCCATGTACCTGAAATGCTGAATCAACTTGACACTTGTCATTGTCTGATTGCACCATGTGTCCTTGCTGACATGGTCTTCCATGTTTTCTTACTGATGTGGTCTGCTGATATGGTCTGCCACATGTCCTCGAGGACAAGATTTGCTGACGTAATCTGCTAATGTAGATCTCCCTGATCTAATGATCATTGTCTAATTCTCCAAATCCTATGGTCCTTATTCATTTTGGATTTTTGGGCTTCACATTTTTCAAATCTCAAACTTTTAGGAGTGTAACCAACTCACATCTCTATATCTGAAGTGAATGTTGTTCAATCGATCAAGATCTTGGATTGACAGCTGGATCTTTCTGCGATGCAACTTTTCTAGCTTATCCTGTCCTTCCACTCGAAGTTGATCCGACGAATGACGTTTACTTTGGCTCTCTGGAATTTGGGGATTTCAGATCTCAAACTGAGAAACTTTAGAAGTGATTTTCTCCGGATTTTTGGATCATGTGCCACTTGTTAGTCTTGATGATGGATGGTCCCTACTTACTTCGAGACTGCAAGACTTTGACAAGTCCTCTCTCCTATGCTCATCATAGGATTAACCTTCGTGCATTTATCTATGGATCCAATGACTTTTGATCCTTCGTGCTCAGATCCAACGACTGATATCTATTCTCCTATTCTACACACTCCTCTTGTATGGACACTGATGCGACGACCACTGTCACTCCTCCTCTCGATCTTATGATTTATTTCAACTTAGAAGGTTTTTTGAGTGTTCAAAGGTATCGACATTTGATCCTCCTGCTAGTCCTTCTCTTGGACCTCGACTTCACTTATGGAAAGAAAAAAGCGCTATCTCTTCTAAGCTATGATCTCTGCATACTCACGCTATTCCTCCCGAGATTTGATTTTCATATTTTTCTCTTCTTCTCTTGAACTTATGATTTCCTTGTTTTCCATCATTGTTGCTTTCCTGATTTCTTCTTTTCTTGCATGTAAGAATGCCATCATCATTGTTGTTCTTGCCATCAATGACAAGCACACTCTGCCTATAAACATGCCAACAAGGGTCTTATTGTAGACAACAATATTAAGGGTTGAATCAAATAATTCATAAATTTGTTCTTCAAAGGTGTTGATCTATCTTTGATAGTCTGTGTAGACTTGTCTGTTTGTGAATTAATTTCCATGACTGATAAAGGCTATTGTGTAGAATCGAGTGGGAAGCAATCTGTGGCAAGTTGATCCATATTTTAGAGTTCAGTTTTTTTTTTTTTTTTTTTTTTCTGTCATAGGTCCTTTTGTATGTTCCATGAGGGATGTCTAATTTTGACTTTGGTCTAATATTTTTGTACGAGATTTTCTAAATAAAATGACTCTTCGGTGAATTGGAATGAAATAAAGGCTTCCTTTATATCTCATCTATCTTTATTATCATCTTGGTGTATTTACTTTTGCTCTTACATTTATTTTAGAAACTGTTATATTAAAAAAATTACATAAAAGGTGAATTTCCAGCAAGCATTTTGTTGATAAAAGACTAGCCTAAGCACTCGTAATTAATACTTGTGAGTTAGGATGTTATTTTTGTTGGCTATAAACATCGGGTGATATTCCCATCTACTTTTCTCTAGCCAAGTAAAGTCTAAAAATGCTTGAGTAAGATCAATTCATATCTTTTCCTCAGCATTTATTTGGCGACCATACTGGGGATATCTTCGATATCTCTCTGGTTAAATTTGTATACTCAATTTTCATCGATACATATTTATTTTTCTAATATTGATTCTTTGACTCTTTTTTTATTCGTGACTGTTCCTGTTGAAAGGAAGCCCAATATCGAGCTCGGCCTCCAAGACTAGACTAGCATTGCTTTGAACTTATTTCATACCATTTTAGACACTGCCAGGACCCGTGTTGATCTTAACCGTTCTTGGGAAGCAATTGAACGAGATATTAGTGTTCAAGAACAATTGGAAGCTAGACATAGGCAACCTAGAAATCCGTAGTAACCTTTTGTTTATTATGTTTTGTCCTTTCTTTCATGTCCTTATATTCTCGTGCTTCTAGAAGAAGAAGAGGCTTGTCACCTGAAATCAATCCTAGTGCTGAAATAGGAAGAAGAAACGTAGTGTTATCTTTCCAAAAAAGTGATCTAAGGAGGACTCTATCTGATTCATCTAGCTCGTCTTTCGTTCCCTCACCTATCACCCACATGATGGCATCTAGTGGTGGATCTGGTGGCACTGGAAGTGCTCCATATTCCCAATATTCATCATCATTAGTGATTAGTAGATTATATAGCCACAATATCCCTGTCCAATCTACCAAACATCCCACCAAATTTATCAAAAAGTATGGACTTTTTCAGTTCGAAGAAGATGCCACGACCACACCATGGCATGTGTCCTCTCCTCTTAACCTAGCACCTACTACTCATCCACTTCCAAAGTTTAAAGAGAACCTACCTATGTTTTTGGGGAATAGCATTGTCAGTACCAATGAACACCTAGTAGCATTCTCTAATGCTTTTCATAACATAGGGGCCAACTCTAATGACACCTACATGTGCTTGTTTGTCAATTCCTTGGAAGGAAAGGTTGTGGCTAATTTCTTTGACCTTCCTCCTAAGATCATGTCTACTTGGGAGGAGTTAATCTATTGGTTCCAATCCACTTATGGGCAATCCAAAAGCCCTGCTGAGAAGTTAAGGGAATACAATAACGACACTTATAAATATGGTGAGACCATCAAGTATTTCAACTTGCATTTCACTAAGTTGTACAATCAAATTCCTGAACTTATCTGCCCGCAAAAACAAGTCGCTTTCATGCATTATTACAATTCATTTTCTTCTCCCTACCACCATAGGCTTGAGGAAAAATCCATTGATAATATCGGTTCTGCTCTACATACCTGTTCAGAGTATGAAGAACAACTTGAAAGAACTAGTCTTCCCTAGGGAGAATCAGTTAGACAAACAAACATGTCAACTCTCTTACAGCTAGTACAAGATATGAACAATCGTATGATATCATTTGAGAGGAAGGGTAATGTCTCCCCTCTCACCCCTGGAGCTTCATCCTCTTCTGCACCCCCTTTTATGAATCCAGTTGAAAATAATTTTTCAGCCTAAGGCTATCCTGCCTCAGAGTTGGTGTAAATTTTGTGAGGAGCACCACGAAGAAACCACATGCGAGGTAAATAATAGTGCCAGAGATAATATCTTTGGAAAAAGACCAAAATCTACTATCATTGTCCTATACTTTGTAGATCTAGAGGATGTCATGTTTATTAACACTAGGAACAAAGCCTATGCTCCCAAGGGTAAAATTGATCCTCCTCGTAATTCATCTAGCCCGAGTTCATCCTCAACTACTGCTACGTCCCAAGTTCCTAAAATTATTGAGAGTAAAAGAATCACTCCCCCTCCTACCTCTTCTAAATACAACATATTGAATCAATTGTCCAACATCAAAGCAGATGCAATCCTCCTAGACATGGTTGTTTTCCCTGAACAACAGATGCATTTGAAACAATTCATGGAAGGAAAATCTTTCGTTGTAGCCAATATTTCTAAAGAGGTAGAAGAAAAGGATTCTTCTGTAAATAAAGTAGGTGTACATAACTTTATATACCCTATAAAAAACCCCCCTTTTTATATTTCTGTAAAGATCATGGATAATATTTCCCATTGTTGCCTCATTGATGGTGGTTCAGGCCCAAGTGTCATGTCAAAGATCATTATGGAAGAGCTAGGATTGTCATGTACAAATGAAAATTTCAGAAGTATGCTCTCCTATAATAGTCTACAACAAAAAACCGTAGGTGATATTAAGGATGTGACCTTGGTTTTATGTGCTCATCCCGAGATAAGGACAACTCTCAACATCCAAGTGATTTATATGCCTGTAAGAAATTACTCAATTATATTGGGAATATATTGGCAAGACCTAATAAGTGGATACCTCTCATTCGATGGGACACATTTATCTGTCCCTCAGAATGGTAATAATATCATAGTCCTTAGAGAGGGAAGAATTTCACCCTACATAGAGAGTGTTCTGCAATCTAGCATAAACTATATCGAAGAATACCTAGGAGTGTATTCCATATTTGCTAAAGAGGATAATATTCCTTTGGAAAGAATTGATTTCGATGATGATTTATAACATATTCACTTTGATGTTTCATTCTCTAGTGAAGGAAATGGGGTTGACATTATCTTGGTTTCTCCTGCAGGAAAAATTCATAATTTTTCATACAGGTTGGAGTTTGCTTGTTCAAACAGTGCCTCCTAATTCGAAGCTTTGTTGTTAGGCATTGAGAACACCCTTAATATTGGTTGTAGTCACCTTTCATTTTTTGGAAATTCTAAGCTTGTTGTGAACCTGATACGTAAGACATGCTCTCCTAGAGACAAGCTGATGGAACAATACTCCCAAACTGTTTGGGAACTTGTCTTGAACCTTCTATCTTTCAACATCACTCTTGTTAAGAAGGAGTTGAATTCAATAGTTGACCGGTTAGCTGTCTTTGAAGCCTCTTCTATTCAACAAATCTTGCCTCGTTGGCCTGATTGTGCTTTCTAATATCTACATCATCCATACATTTATGAAAATGAAGGATTCTGGAAGGCCATCCCTAACGATGAGAGCAATTGTGTTTTCATTCAAAATGAACCTCTTGAGCCCAAGGAGATTATATCTGTAGAAAATAATAATATTCCTGAGGGCTTGACTCCTCTTGAGAGTTCATTTTCTTTGAGTGTTGTAGGCAATAAATAAAAACAAAAAGAAGAGGAGTTACAGAGGAAGGTGATTGAAACCATCCTCCCGAACATTAGGACATTTGAACCTTCAACCAATGTTAAAATAATGGTCCAATGTTCTGGTAAAGAAGAGATGAGGACCACCGGACTACTTGGTGAATCTCAAAAGCAAGGATGATTTTAGGGGCTAAATTTCGCACATGGGCTAATTTTCCATGGTTTTTCCCAAAAAATGATTCACTATTCTAAAAATGATTCACCCAAATTCTATAGGATAAAGTTATTTTACCTTAAAAATTGCCAAAATTGTATACAAACTATATGAAATCCTTAGAAATTTGAATATTTTTACAAAAATATCGCTAAACATTTTATAGTTGGCATATGAAGGATTAGTAAGATTTGCCAAGGATTCTTCATTTCAAAATAAATTTCCATCCTTAAAATCATCCCTTCTCAAAAGTTTTTTTATTGGTCTTATGAGGATCTTCGTAGTTTTGATCCTGGTCTTGTTCAACATATTATGAAACTAGCTAGGCAAAAATAAGAATTTGTTAACTCTACATTGGAAGCACCATTTCGAAGGGATTTGAGAGATTTCTTAAGGCCTGGAAGGTTTTTTTCAGCCCACCCTGAATTGGTATCAACATGGGAATCGACCTTGAGGACCACTGATAATATTAGAAATTGTATTTGTCTTTGAACTTTCAGGCAAGCGATTATGAGAAATCCCTTTCCCCCTCTCAGTATAGAAATGTTTTTTCAATAGGTTGAGGAGTCACATTTAAGACCCTTACTTGACAGTCTGTTTGGTTACAAGAGAATCAAAGTAAAAGGGGCAATTGTTCACAAAACCACTTTCATTACAAATTGCGATACCATGCCTTACAAATGTCAGATTTTTAGCTTACTTGATATAGGTACTTATTTAAAAAAAACTATGCACATGCCTCTCGATGAATTGGTCAATCTCCATATCTATCTTGATGAGATAATTGTGCATGTCAAGGGAATGATGATTATGTTAGATTTCCAGGTGATCGGTCCTTTCCAAATTTCTTTTGTCTTGGATACTAATTCTTATATCTCAAAATATTTACAGGAGCAATTATTTCGCTACAGGACTAGAAACCCTCGCTTGAAATATTGTGAGGAACCAACATGAAAAGTTATAATGTTGTTTGGATTTTTCTGTATACCAGTATCCTAGCTATGCTTTGAATTTTTGTGCTTCTTTTCTTTTCTTCACAATACTTTGATTTCTTCTTTCCATGTTAAGTCTTTTTTCCCTTGCGATTAATTTCTGTCTTTTATTATTGTTGTTTTAGTTCTGCATTTTACTTCTGTCATGTTTTGGTTTCTTCTTATCTTTTAATTAATTTGGTCAAATAGGATGTTGGATCAATTTTTCCACTATGACACTCCTGCAAAGCATTGTTAGTTAATAAAAATCAAGCTTACACAGATGTTATGATGCTCTTATGAAGGACCCTTGAAATTGTTACATTTTTCTGTTGTTGTCCTGTAAAGAGTTGGCTATCCCCCGCTTCTTCTTGCCATTTATTCATCCATCAAGATTTTAAGAGAAAGTTTAAAAAAAAATTCCTCCTAAAAGTTAGAGAGAAAATTCCATTCAAATGATTATGCATACAGTGGTAAAACCCCTCATACTTAACACTTTTCATGAATTATTCCCAAATTCCTGATCATCTTTCCATTTAATCCGCTCACTTCCCCCTGTTGCATAATCATCCAAGTTATGTCTTCCTGACCTGTTGTTTTGGTCCACGAAACCATGAATCCTGAGTTCTAAATCTATTAAAAACAAATTTCCCTATGGAGTCGCTAGTTTGTTGAAGATTGAAATTGTCAATGAAGTTTTGACTGCAAAGTATTGCTAAAAGCCTATTATTATAAAAACTAAATAATACTAGTAGGTGGGACTCTCTTGAACTATTGGAGAGAAGACCTGTTCATTTTTTATGTTGAGATGATGTGCGAAACGACTCACATGGTTGATGAAGATCTTGTGGTTATTGGTTATAAATTGATATTATGAAGGGTTGATCCCTTATGTTACTACAAACTATGCTATTCATTAATGTCATTTTTGTATTTTCTTATTGTACCTACATAACAAACATGTTAGTAAAACTACATGAAGGGCAGTTTTGAGAGAGGCAAATACTAGAACAAATGCAAGGGAAGGGGACCTAGTTCTGCAATATCACATGTGAATAACTTAAAAGAAATGAGAAACAATTGCAAGAGGAAGATTTAAAAGCTATCCTAACTATACTACATGCATGAAAAAACTTGATGATTATTGTTAAGCCCTAGCTAGCAAGTAAATGGTTGTGGAATTGTGATTGAATTACATATTTAATATGCATATGGTTGAAATGTTGGTGGAACATTTGGCAAGGTGATAATGCTAATGGTTATGAAATGGTTAATGGAATTATGTGGTCGATATACATATGGTATGTTTGGATAGATTGAACATCGGTGGCTCATTTGATAAGGTGGTGAACATTTATGGTTAGGCAATTTTGTTTGAGTTATATGTTGTGAAATGGGATATGGTGATCGCGCTACTAGATTTTAATGTGGTGATGGTTTCGATACATGTTTGATTAATCGTGTTAATGGAGAGATTGTTGGCATGTATTGTTGAGTTAATGAGATATGGGTGGAGGCGACGTGCATTTACTGCATGTCACCTTTACTTTTATCATTGGCCACCACCCTAGTCAGGATATTGTTCGATCTTGCTTCTATGGTTATGCTTTGAAATTTTAGCAGGGAGGAACCACTCAGCTACCTCTCGTTTTAGGGAATTCGATTACAGGTATGTATTTTTTTGGCCATTCGCGATTTTTCCTTGGTTATGAAATGATTACTGGCTCAAGTGTATGGGTTTGTGTTTCCTAAGTGTTGCAACTGTGTGAAATTTGGGTTCTGGAAATGAAGAGTGAATGGTTCTTCCTGTAACATGTTTTGAGTTTGTCAAGGTTGTTGGTCTTCCTAGGTGAGAGTTATTTGTTATCACTGTTGTTTGGTTGGAGGGATTTTGTTTAGTCTTGGGTGGATAGCTATATTGATGCATAGTCACTAATCCAGTCTCTGGCCTTCATGGGTTTAATGGTCGAAGGTTTTCTACGTTAGTATGTTCTGTTCATTTTAGACTTGGTTGATTGCACCACCAGGGGTCATTAAATGAGGTTCTTGTTCTTCCTTGGCCCTGTTTTCACCTTTGTGCTATGATTTTTGACCGAAGAGAATGAGGGTTATACCCTGCATGTGTTAAAAAACATTTTCCAAGACAGACTAGAACCCTACTTTCAGTTATGGCCCCTATCATGGATTTATGCCCAACCACGAATGAGTCATGGCTCGTCTTATATACAGCGTGGCCTTGGAGGTTTTTCCATGGAAAAGAGTGGCTCTGGTCTCCCCATGTTGACTACAGAACAAACTTGGCCCTCCACTCTAGAAATTGTTTAAGATGACCAGCCTAGCCTGTCATTTACGACTCAGTTTTGGATTGGATGGTTGTATAATTTTCGACGATTTTGAGAATAGGCTTTCCCATTTGGTCGTATTACAGTCATGTTGGTTGGTATATAGTAATTGGCCTGGTTGTAATATTGGTAAACCCTACATTACCAGTTGCACTTTCAAAGAACAAAGTTATTCTCCTTATGTCGATAGCTCGGTGTTGTTAATGGGAAGGGCTTGTGCCTCGTTTCGATTGGATATGTGGGTATGCATCCTTGCTACAGCTTGTTAGATTGTTGAGTTTTAAGACAGTGACAATTCATTCGGTAGATACACAATCAATGGTTTTTTGCATTGATGATTATTTGAATGTTTATCTATCATTGGTGAAACTGCTTGACATATATCCATTGCATCCTTGTGTTTGTTGGTTGAATAAGCTTGAGTGTTCAAAGAATGGTCGATCATGGTGTAACTAAATCGAAGAAATCTTATATTAAATCAATAACTCAACATGATATTTTGAGTTATTATCGTGACTGTGTGTGTGTTGTGTTAAGTGGAAATGTTGCATCATGGATTTTTGTTAGTTGCACACTATGTGTGGTATGTATAGCTTGTTTTTCATACTCAAGGATACCCACAGATTTTTAATCATGTTATTTATTGCAATTGACCATTCGTTAAAGCATGCATGTTGTTGATGAAAATCATGTTGGATAGGTGGCCCATCTTTTAAGTGACATTGAATTGTTTTTTTTTTACAGTGGAAGAACTACATTACCTGGGAAAATTACTTCGTGCATAGCTTGTATCTAAAGGGTGACTATGGGTTGTATGATTAATTGTCATTTCGGGTGTGGAAATCTAGTATTGATTATTTTGGTTACTGCCTAGATATGTTAATGAATATCATTGCATTTTGATGGGATCTATTTCATTAATAACATCTTCATTATTATTTTGAAAACAATACTTTTGAATATAGTTATGGATTGAATAAATGCATGGCAGTGGTTGATTTTGATAGTTACAGATTGGAAATGGCTAATGTTCATAAATTTTTATAAAATCTAGAGAGTGTGAATGAAGGGAACATAACCTCTTACAAATTGTGTGGAATACATATTTTTTTGTAATGGCACTATGTTGGATATTTGATTAATGAACAGTGAACTAGTTAAATGCACAAGAATTATTATTTGGTCAAATGATTGTTGGTTGATGCATCTTCTTTCACAGAATGTTATAGATCACTTAATTAATTTCATGAACAATAATCATTCTTCTCCCTTCAATTATTTCACTTTCCTCTAATTACAAACCCCGTCACCTCCCATATTCATTTTTTCACTCCCTGTTCTGAGATTGATTACAATCAAGATATTTTTTTTGTTAAAGTGGATGAACGTGGAAGTGTCTTGGGTGGATGGCAGTGAGGTTTTATTGGATTTCTTCACAATTTATTATTGTTTTCATTGAGTAGTGACCATTTCTTCTCCCCCTTCATTTTATCATATTTTTTCTCAATACAAACCCCTCACATATCCCAAGACCCTATTTCACCCCCCTGCTCATTGATTAATAGTAAAACAATTTGTATGGATTGGATTGCATGAGTCTGATACATTCTGAGCCAAATCTATTTCATATGTTTAAGATTTTTCATGTATAGTTATTTAAAAGACTATTTTCTAATCGATCACGCATGCAGAATGAGTTTTTTTAGTCGAGGAAGCTATGGCCGAGGAAATAGAGGTAGAGGTTACTGGAACCGAGGCCCAAGAAGGCCCAAGTTCTCCATACATTTTGACGTTGATTTAGAATAGCTTGGCTAATTGTTTCATGTCGGATTATTTAATTAGATTGGGTAGGGAATAGTCCAACCTAGGCCTGAAAGGCCTCCTTTCCAAGCCCCACAAGCCCCTGACATCCCTGTACCTCCTCATGTCTCCTTACAACCTAAGGTCCTTGAAAATGATGGATGGCAGGATATTTTCCACCTGGAAGTCTCCCAACATCATGGTTGGCCCAACTTATATTTGTCTGCTCCTCCGCCTTTGAACCCCATTGTCTAAGATGCCCCTAACCACTCACCAGTGAAATCCTCCCATGCTAGCAAGAGATTTAAGAATGAAACCCACAATGCACTTGATAAAGGAAAATCTATTGCTTCCCCTTCCTAACCCTTCAATGACTCTGACAAATCTGTGTCTTCCCAGATGCATTTGAGGGACAATTGTTCCCATGTGATCAACAAGATTAAGCATAAAGTCTCTGCACAACCTAAGGAAAATTCATGAAAATTAAGAGGTGATAGAAGAAACCAAGGAAAGGTTGCATCACGGACTAGGAAATATGGCTTTTGAGTTTTATGTTAACCATTGTTTCATGACAGTTGAATTCATGGATCTTTGGACAACATGTTTTATTTTGGATATATGAGTATTGTTTTTGAAATAATTTCAAATGTCATGAGCTAAAAATGCCAAAAGTAATTATGTTGATGGGAGACACAAGGAGGTGTGTTTTTCTTAACTAATGGTTATGTTATGATTTTTATGATTGTTATGAACTAAAGGAAGTCACAACGGGTCCCACCTACTAGTTATTATTTATTTATGACCCTTATTATGATTATTACTTTTCCCCCTAACTAAATTTAGTTGAGTCTTTAGTTAGCTTAACTAATGAGTTGGTTCAACTACTTCAACCAATTCTAATTTGTTAAAATCAAAAGGAAAGGGAGGAACAAGAAGAGGATAGAAGAGAAGCATGATAAGGTTTTCTCTTTGAGTTTACGTTGAGATAGTTCAATTTTCATTAATTCATATATTCATCATAGCCTAATTTTATTTTATGTAGCAGGGTCTTATTGTAGACAACAATATTCATGGATGAATCAAATCATTCAGACACTTGTTCTTCAGAGGTGTTGATCTATCTTTGATTGTCTATGTAGGATTGTTTGTTTGTGAATTAATTTTCATGACTGATAAAGGCTAATGTGCGGAGTCGAGTGGGCAACAATCTGTGGCAAGCTGATCCAAATTTTAGAGTTCAGTTTTGGTTTTCTGTCAAAGGTCCTTTTGCATGTTCCATCAGGGATGTCTAAGTTTGACTTTGGTCCAAGATTTCTGTACGAGATTTTGTAAATAAAATGACTCTTTCGTGAATTGGAATGAAATAAAGGATTTCTTTATGTCTCATCTATCTTGATTATCATCTTGGTGTCTTTACTTTTGTTCTTACATTTATTTCAGCAACTATTATATTCAAAAAATTACATAAAAAGTGAATTTCCAGCAAGCTCTTTGTTGATAAAAGACTATCCTAAGCACTCGTAATTAATACTTGTGAGTTAGGATGGTATTTTTGTTGGCTATAAACATAGGGTGATATTCCCATCTACTTTTCTCTAGCCAAGTAAAGTCTGAAAATGCTTGAGTAAGATCAATTCATATTTTTTCCTCAATAATGGTCTTTTTGAATATGTATCTTTATTAGTTTTCTTAGATTATGGTTGACCATGATTCTTTCCTTTGAGTACTTCTGCATAACTCTTTCTATTTTCTTCATTACTGTTTTCTAGCAACGTAGAGTGTTTCTCTTCATTCTCTACAACTAATGTGGATGTTTCTGTCTCTTCAACGTTCTTGTTGAGCTTGATGATTTTGAATCTTGGTGTGACAAATTCTTCTTAAAGATTCTCAACCTCTTCTTCTTTCTTCATTATATGAGACTTCATGACCTCTTTTGTTCACTTTTCTTCTTCAAGTTGGATTTTCAATGTAATTATTTCTTCTTCCAGTCTTCTCTCTTCTTGACCAAACTCTTCCTCAAGTTGGTTTAAGTCATTGGTTATTTACTTTAGATGATCCATCAATATATTTTCTCTCTTTTCTTCTTCTTCCTTTTGTGCTTCTATGTTGGCTTCTAAACATTTATTTTGATATTCTAGAGTTTCATCAATTCTTCTGGCCTATTCTAGTTGAGTTCTTAAATTCTTGATGACATGTTGATCCTTTTCAGAACCTTGAACACTTTCCTTTTTCTTCATCAATTATTTATTGGATGACTTGTTTTCTTCTCTTTATTTCTTTAGATATTCAATTGCACTGATCAATTTTTCTCTGTAATCAACTTCTGCTTCTTCATACTCTTCCTCTTCTGAATATGTCTGACATGATGATCATCTTTCTTCTTGTTTTGTATCTACATATTCTTTGGCATTTTATGAATCTGCGATGGGTGAAGAATATATGTCATGTAACTTATCCCAAAGTTCTTTGGCTGATGAAAATTTACCAACCTTTTATCTTACCGGATTAGGTAATCCTTCCCATAGGAAATCCATTTCTATTTTTTTATTCTTAATCAATTTATTCTTGGCTGTAATGTTTTCCCTTTTTGAACTATCATATCCTGTAACAAATGATAGCCAAATATAATGTCCCTATGTCTGTAAAAAAATTTCCATCCTACTGCTCCACATCTCATACTTAAAACTATTCCTACCATTAAACATTGGTACTCCATTCTCAGAATAATCCATTATATCCTTCTAGTGGTTAAACATTTTCCTGAAGCAACTAACTCTGATACCAATTGTTGAATTACTGATAGGGGGGTGAATCAGTAATAGAGAAATATAATCCTTTTTCACCATAAAATGAAAGTGTTATATCAATGTAGCATTATCATCAAATAGTTGCAGAGTAAATAAACAATGAACAAATGAGAAATTACACACATACACAATACACCAGTATTTTATGTCGAAACCCAAAGTGGGAGAAACCACATAATTCTTTTTCTTATATGTCTTGAAGAATTACATTCATTGGAAGCACCAACTTGCTTTGTTTTCTAGATGCAACTGGAAGGAGGCTCCAACCCCCTAGTTTCTCAAGCTACTACTGGAGGGAAGCTCCAACTTCCCAATTCTCTAGCTATAACCAAAAGAAGGATAGAATCCCCTATGATCTCCGACTACAATCAGAAGGTGGATACAACCACCTATCCTTGCCTCGTCCAACCTCCCCGGTGTATAAGTATAATGATGGAACCACTATAACACTATCACTGTGCGATATATTTCTTTAAACTTGTACCAATCAACCTACACCAAACAACCTGTACCAATAACATGAACCATGCATCAACCATGCATCAACATGTACCATAAACTAGTGCATCAACCATGCACCAGCTTGTACCAGACAACCTGTAATCAACCTGTACCATAAACAAGTGCATCAACCATGCACCAACCTATACATGAACCTGTACCATGAATAATTGCATCAACCATGCACAAGACCTGTATGAATAACCTGACACAAAAACCTGTCCAAACAACCTACCATAACAACCCATCTCATCAATCTTATCAAAAAAATTAGATCTAATCACCAAGATAAATCACCAAAACAACTCTCAAAGATGTGCATCAACCAAGCATATCATAACAACTCATAATCATCACCAATATTAATATGTGCTTCTAATAATATACCAATACAAGTATGATACATCATCCATAAACCATGTGTCAACAATACTACTAACAAGTGCCTCCAACCATGTACCAAGTATGTACCACTCATGTATCAACTACTCATAAACTATGACTCATCAATATGTACCAACATCATCAACTGTACACCTCATGTATGTGCCAACTCATCAACTACTTGTCTCAACCATGTACCCAACATGTACCTCAACCAAATTCCCTCATCAATTTCATCATCCAAATCTGATTTTTAACTCTGTAATAGACCTGGTGTATATGATCACATCCCTACAAACCTTCCTTAACTTTAACAACAAGAAACTATCATTTTCATCAAACTTTACTTTAGTCCCACATGACTAGTTTTGGATTAGTCAACAACCCTAACTTGAAATAATCATAACTATGTACCTGTAATGAATAAGGATCTGAAAATAGTACACAATATTCTTCAGTGTGTTTTATGCAATTCCTCTAGGTGTCACTACTTGGAACCTCTCAAAAAAGGAGTTATAGAAAAAATGGCATACCTTGTTGAATTCTATCTTATTCTAGAGATCTAACTTGCAAAGCATGCCCCACATGGAATATTTAGTGTATGGATCTGAAAATTTTACATAGAATACTACAAACTGTACTCTAACCAACACATTTTGTCTTACTAAATTTTGTTCTGTTATGAAGAATTTATGACATTTTTTCCCAAAACACCTAGTTTAGACTAGTTTCAGGAGTAGCCACAAACCTTATTTTCCACGGAGTGTAACTCCAAAAATACAACGACCCACAAGCTGAAATTCATACCACAACTTCTTGGATATGTCTTCTCAATGGCCTCCCAATTTCATAGTCTAAATCATTCTAGAAAAAACAAATATTGCGAAAATGGTGAGATGACCTATAAATAACATACCTTAGAAAGCATCATCAAAAGAATTTATCCTCCCTTGAATTTCAGCCTTATTTACTTCACCTTCCCTATGAAATTTGGCTTAGATATCATTTGGTTACCTCATTCACCTGTAGATATTCAATATTCTCAAGTGTGATTAAAATCATAGAGCCTTGCCTCTTATTTATACTTTCATGTAGCTTCCTCAAGGGGTTACCTTTTAACCATCTTAACCCAATTTCTTTATTTTAGGGCTACCCCACTTCTAACCACTTTCCATAATTAGAAATTTCTTCATTTACTTTATTATTTAAATAATTATCTTTTATTTTTCCACTTCACTTTATTATTTAAATAATCCTCTTTGACTTTGTCACTTCACTTTATTATTTAAATAATCCTTTTTTACTTCGTTACTTCACTTTATAATTTAAATAATTTTTTCTTTGTAATCACTTTGACTTGTTTGACGTTTTGGGGCTTCAAGCCAACATATGAGGGTCCTCCAAATTCGTAAGGCCATAACTCTCAAACCATGAGGACTTATGTGACATTCCACATACCAGCATAAATGGAATGACATGTCCTATCCATCTAGAATAGTATTACCTGCAAATGCATCAAAACTCATACCATTATACATCAAAAAAACTTAGGTCCATTACCCAAACCTTTGTGCTAGCTGAATTCACTACCAGACATTCTTCAAGGGCTGACATCAATGACAACCAACCCAATTAATCAACAATATCCCCCTTTGGAATTGATGGACACACTCTGATGCAATACTAAAATCATATCACTCATGCTCCCCTTGGAACCATGCCTACATCTCTGTGATCAAGGCTCCCTGTGGAACCATGCCTCTGTCCTCTACATATGATAAATCTCTCCCCCTTTGTCATCAATGGAAAATGTATCTTTCCATTCGGGTTTGCTCCCCCTAATTGACTCATCTGATCTCCCAACCTGAACTATCATGTTTATGGTGCTTCCTTATGTACATCTAAGACATATAAGATAAGCAATCAAAAGAATTCATTTTGAAGTAGAAATAACTCTGAGTCTTTGGCAAATATACTTAAAGGATTCCTGTGGAAGTGGTTTTGTAAAGATATCTACCACTTGTTATTTTATGCCCACATATTCAACTCTGATGTTATTTTCTACAACATGTTCCCGTAGAAAGTGATACTTGATTGGAATGTTCTTCATCTTGGAGTGCATCACCAGGTTCATTGAGATACTAATGACACTTTATTTATCACAACAAATTGTAATGGGCTCATCATACTCAACCTGTATATCTTTCAGAGTTTGTTTCATCCATAGAACCTGTGTACAACATGTTTTTTCTGCAATATACTCTGCCTCGGCTATAAATAAATATATTGATGATTGTTTCTTGCTTATCCATGATACTAAACACTCACCCCAGTAGAATGTTGCTCCACTGGTGCTTCAATGGTCATTAATGCAACCTTTCCAATTTGCATATGTGTAGGCAATAAGTTATAGATCCTTTTCTTTTGGATACCATAATCCAAACTCTTTTGTTCCTTTGAGATATCTAAAAATCCTTTTCACTGCTAATACATGTGATTCCTTTGGTGCTGCTTGAAATCGTACCACCTGTCCAACTACCTGCATTACATCTAGTCTGTATGTTGTCACATGAAATCGTACCACTTTGAATCATCATCTTTTCTCAACTTGCAACTAGTTTGCATGGGAGTGATAACTGGTTAGCAATCTTCCATTCTGAACCTCTTTAGCATTTCTCTCATATACTTAGTTTGAGAAATAAAAATTCCTTGTTTGCTTTAACATATCTACAGACCCAAAAAGAAGGATAGTTCTCCAAGTAATGACATTTCAAATTCATTCTACATATCCTTTTCAAATTTTTGTCCTAACCTGTCATTAGTACTTCCAAAACAATATCATCAACACAAATTTCAATTAATAAAATACTACCTTGAGTTACTTGATGTAGAGGTTTTTGTTTATGCTTCCTTTCCATAGTTCGTAGGGAGTTTTGTCATTGTTGTTTCTGAGCATTACTCTTTTTTGAATGTGAACTATTGTTTGCATTACATGTGTCCAAAAAATATATGTTAATTTGGAATCCATTAGCATTTTTTGAGCCATTTTTGGTGTAATTATCATCGATTATGATAATGTTCCTTTGTCTCTAAACCACTCTTTGAACCAATCTATGAATCCATGCTCTCGTCCACTTTCATATATCTTTCCAAACCTGTTAATTATTCTTACAAATCCATCTCTGTCCATACTGTTCAAGACTCTATTTGCGCAATTGTCCATAATGCTGACCCATTTATCACTATACTATCATGAAGTCTTGATTAATCTATAAAATTATACTTTTGTTAACTAACTACTCTAGATCTAGCTTCTCAAACTCTGCAAGTTTCTCGAAGGATGGTTCTTTGGTCTGTCACAACTATTGCATAGAATCACCCTATCTAATATTCATATTACCTGGGATTCTCTAAGATGGATGGCTCAAAACAATTCCTTCTCTGATGTGTATTCATCATCATCTTCATTGGTAGATTCATCATCTCTCTGAGCTCTGACTTCCTTCTTTATATCTATGGATTCTTTCTTCACTACAATACCTAAAAGTACAATATCTTAAACTTGTTCCTTATTTACTTGTCCCTCTTTTCTTTCACTTATTTTCCAAACCTTTTTCTATCTGGCATCCTTCTTTTCCTTTGTAGATTTTTCTTCTTATCATTGTATTTCCAATCTTGCGATATCTTGGACCTAGTCTTTGTTCACATGTTCTTCCATTTTTCTTATCCATACTTCCTTATATCTAATATCAGTGTTCTCTTTCATGGAATTTTCGATCATGCTTCTACAATCAGAGCTATGTCCATAGTTATGAAATTTGTAACATTCAATGTTACGTGGGGACACATAGGCATTTCTTGGTTGAACATTTCTTTTATAATCCCTGCAATCTGCAACCTTATGTCCAAAGTTAGTACAATAAAAAAAATGACCATAAAAGAGATTTTCATACCTAGGAGTGATTGATCTTCTTTGTGGTGTAGTCCTTCTGAATTTCTTCCTTGACTGATCATGATCATGATTGAATCTTCTTTGTGGTTTGAACATGGATGGTCTTCTTGAAGAGGTACCTTTATTAGTTTTCTTATATTCCAGTTGACCATGATTCCTTCCTTTGAGTACTTCTGCATAACTCTTTCTATTTTATTCATTCTTCTTTTCTAGCAACATAGAGTGGTTCTCTTTATTCTCTACAACTAATGTGGATGTTTTTGTCTCTTCAACGTTCTTGTTGAGATTGGTGATTTTGACTCCTAGTGTCACAACTTCTTCTTCAATATTCTCAACCTCTTCTTCTATCTTCATTATATGATACTTCATGACCTCTTATGTTCTCTTTGCTTCTTCAAGTTGGATTTTCAATGTAATTATTTCTTCTTCCAGTGTTATCTCTTCTTGACCAAACTCCTCCTCAAGTTGGTTTAAGTCATTGGTTCTTTCCTTAAGATGATCCATCAACATCAACATATTTTTTCCTGCTATGTTGGATTCTAAACATTTCTTTTGATATTCTTGAGTTTCCACAATTCTTCTGGCCTCTTCTAGTTGAGCTCTTAAATTCTTGATGACCCGCTGATCCTTTTCGAAACCTTGAACATTTTCCTTTTGCTTCATCAATTCTTTCTTGGATGACTTGTTTTCTTCTCTTTCTTTCTTTAGATATTCAATTGCACTAATCAATTTTTCACTATAATCAACTTCTGCTTCTTCATACTCTTCCTCTTCTGAATCTGTCTTACATGATGAGCGTCTTTCTTCTTGTTATGTATCTGCATCTTCTTTGGAATTTTATGAATTTATGATGCGTGAATAATATATGTCCTGTAACTTATCGCAAATTTATTTGGATGGTAAACATTTACCAACCTTTTCTCTTACCGTATTAGGTAATCCTTCACAAATGAAATCCATTGCTATTTTGTTATGATTCTTCAATTCCTTCTTGGTTGCAGTCTTTTCTCTTTTTGAACTATCATATCATGTAACAATTGATAGCCAAATATAATGTCCCTGTGCCTGTAAAAATAGTTATGTCCTTCTTCTCCACATGTCACACTTAAAACCATTCTTACCATTAAACATTGGTACTCCATTCTCAAAATAATCCATGATCTCCTTCCAGTGGTTAAACTCTTTCCTGAAGGAACCGACTCTGATACAGATTGTTGGATTACTGAGAGGGGGGGTGAATCAGTAATAGATCAGTATAATCCTTTTTAGCCATAAAATGAATGTGTTATATCAATGTAGCATTATCATCCAATAGTTACAGAGTAAATAAACAATGAATAAATGAGAAATCACACACATACAAAATACACTAGTATTTTACGTGGAAACCCAAAGCGGGAGAAAACCACATAATGATTTTTCTTATATGTATTGAAGAATTGCATTCATTGGAAGAACCAAATTCCTTTTTTTTCCAACTAAAACTGGAAGGAGGCTCCAACCCCCTAGTTTCTCAGGCTACAACCTGAGGGAAGATCCAACTCCGCAATTCTCTAGATACAACTAGAAGGAGGCTACAACACCCTATGTTCTCCAGCTACAACCGAAAGGTGGCTACAACCACCTGTCCTTGCCCCATCCAATCACCCTAGTGTATAAGTAGAATGTTGGAACCACTATCATACCATCACTGTGAGATATATTGATGTAAACCTGTACCAATCACTCTGCACCAAACAACATTTACCAATAACTTGAACCATGCATCAACTTGTACCTCAACCTATAATAAGCATGTACCATAAAAAAGTTCATCAACCATGCACCAACCTGTACCAAAGAAACTGTAATCAACCTGTACTATAAACAAGTGCATCAACCATGCACCAACCCATACCTCAAACTGTACCATGAATAAAAACATCAACCATGCACCAAACCTGTACAAATAACCTGTCGCAACAACCTATCCAGACAACCTGTCACAACAACCTGTCTCATCAATATTATCAACCAAATCATATCTACTCACCAAGATCAATCACCAAAACAACTCTCAAAGATGTGCATCAACCAAGCATAACACAACAACTCATAATCATCACCAATATCAATATGTGGTTTTAATAATATACCAATCCAAGTATGCTACATCATCCATAAACCATGTGTCAACAATACTACTAACAAGTGCCTCCAACCATGTACCTGTTGAAGGAAAATCTCCATGTGGACAGGTAGATCTCCTCAAAGAGCTAGACTCTTAACTCTAATACAGAAAGTGCTTATCATGGACTCTGACTTCCTTTCAGATCTATATAAACTAATGTATGAGGAGGAAAGAGAAAAGAGGTACCTTTTACCGGTGTTTGTCCCTGCATGCTCCGAGTTGAGCTCCAATCTTTCACTCCTCAATAAGCCCTATGGACAAACAAGAGTACAAACACTTACTACTCTACTGATATTAGATTGAAATAGACCTATCTATTAGAGACAAGTTCATGTGAGATTAAGAACAAACTAGAAAGAAATAGGCCAAGCGTGTCATATTGATGAGAACAACAATGAAAGAAACTTACAGCCGTAGATGTGAATGTAGCAGCTTCGTCAAATCCCCCTTGTCTAACCCTTGCTCAAAAGATACACGATCCGGATGACAGTAAATTCACTAATTACTCTCCTCCAGTTCATTGTGTGTTTCCTATGAGATCATAGGTTTCATGCTTCTAATTCTTCCCTTTCAGTCCCCTTTCACCATGAGAACGCTTTCTTATATAGCCTTGGAGAGGCTCAACAACTTGAGATATATTTGGGGTGAGATGAGGATTTTCCTCCTCCAGTTAGAGATCTGCCCTAAGATCATTGCTTTATTGATGATTCAACCCCAACTGCCTTCTAAGAATGAAAAGATCCTTCCCCCATTCTTCTCAACAAATCAACTGCTGCCCAGAATAGGTAGTGCTCCCTCAAAAGGGCACTCAGAGTGTTATAATGCTCCCTAGTAGTGTATAGGGGAGAACCAACACTCTTGAGGGTAGGCGCACTCTTGCAAAAGCCAAAAAGAGTGTTATAACACTCCCTGATATCTTATGGGGGGGCGCCAACACTCCTGAGAGAGGTATATGGGAGCACTCCCCTCTAAAAACTCAGTTTTTTGGGTACTTTCAGATGGCAAGAGGTTCATAAGATTGTTGACTCATTTCTCTTCTTCCAAAGAAAATTTTTGAGGTGTTTCAAGTGTCCTTCTCATGTCATTATAGGAACAACATAGGCTTCATGGCAGTATGATTTCTTTAACACTTGCGACACTTGTGAGAAAAATGAGACACTTGCGACACTTATAATGACGACACTTGCGACACTATCGAAGTGATTAATTTCGATGTGTAACAGATTTCCCCCCAAATTATGAAGCTAGAAGATGAGAACTGATAACTGAAATGATTTGTAGAGTTTCAAGCAAGGGTATAGACACAAAGAACCTGACAGAAGCTGCACACAAACATCCAACAAATATTATGACATGTTTCAAACCCAAGGCAGGAATACCTATGCTTGGGTGGTAAAGACTTGCAAGATATGGCTGCCATAAAATACACTGCAGATCCATAATTGTATTGATAAAAAGGTATAGCCACTGAAAATACACTGTGGATCTATACTCCCATGACTTGAACTGATCGTAGCCATGAAGAATACACAGTGGATCTACAAGATGACAAGACATAGACACGACCAATACAAAGTGCATCTATGTAACAGTATATGTGTCATTGTTCAAAAGAAACTCCATCACAACCTGGGCAAAGTAATTGTAAAAGTGATGACTCAACCCAGGGTATTCTTACCGATCCCAATGTAGTACGAATCTAACAATGTGAATAGATGTCCCGATGTCGAACATGGTAGAAACCACTTGATTACTGGTCAATGATGTAAATCATTAACAAGAACGAGGGATATCACCGTTAATGTCAATGATTCCCAAGGTACTCTAGTACATTCCAACAAATGTGAATGGATGAGCTGAAGTCGAACATCCGTGGAATCATCCGATCAGAGGTCAATGATGTAAAACCACTATCGGACGTGAGGAGACCTGCCATTGAGGCATGCAGGTCCCAAAGTACTAACTGGTTTCTAAGTCTAGTTCCTGGATAATGTGTTGAAGTCAACAGAAATATATTCATCGAAGGAGGGCCTTGATGCATCCCCCATCAACGACATGAAACAGACACAAAGATGTAATTGGTAGATCAAATGAACATGGACTGATATGGGTATTGAGACAAGATATTTGTGATGGATGACTCTCGAGGCAGATACTTCCATTGAACACTGAGGCACAATAGCAGAAACATGACATGGACCAAAACATGATGATGCAATGGATACTGTGACTTACGTCAGGTGACCCAGAGGAGTGAAAGAAACTCAAAGGATTGGCTCAGTGCAGAGGTTTAGTGGATTAATATGTGCGCAAAGAAAAAGTGTCATGTTCAAGGGTGACTCTAAGAGTTACTTGGTGATGTTCACAAAAAAATTCTTGGCTTGCTTCTTTCAATTTTTTCCCCCATCCAGATAGACAAGTACCTCTTTTTAATTTAACGAGCTCGAGGAGGATAACACATTCTCGATAAAACTAATCTTTGGTAAGTTCCTCTTCCTTTGTTTAACGAACTGGAAGAAGTAAGGGTTCGATCCCATATGGGCCTGTCGATGTTTTGTTTAGCGAGTCCAAAGATAGAAAACTCGAAGGTTTTTCATGATTATAGAGTCTGGAAAAACACTCAAAATAGAACTCTCTCAGTTCCTTTTTCGTAAAGTAGTCTGATGAGACTGAAAAAGAGATAAACTATCGCTCGACAAATGTTTTCTTCAAATACTTTAAGGAGCGTGAAGAGAACAAGGTCGCTTGACAATCTTTTCATCTTTAGAGAGTCTGAAAAGAACTTAAAGATGACTCCAGTGTTGTCCTTTTTCATAATGTTAGTATCGCGAGGCTGAAAAAGAGATAAATTATCACTCAAAAGACGCCCTTTCAAACCATTTAACGAGTGGGAAAGGAATCAAGATCACTCGGTAATCTTTTCATGTTTAGAGAGTTTGAAAAGAGCTTAAAGGAGACTCTAGGGGGGTCCTTTTTCGTGTATCCATACAGGTCCGAAAAAGAGATAAAAGTCTACCCAGATGAATTCTCATGTATTTATGAGCACAAGAAAGAACAAAGACTAAGATTGGTATGCCCCCAACTTGAAAGCTGGTGGCTTAGCTCCAGAATGATCATCAAAGGCTGGAGACATGCCCTCTAAGCTTCGATGCATTCACCGGCTCTGAGGTCGTCACCAATTTATCTAGTAGATGAGAAAAATGAGAAGGGTGGATGAAAAGAAGGTTCAAGAGAGATGATTGTTTCATTTTTTAATGAGCTTGACACAGGAAAAGAACTATGCTTAAGGCCTCTATTTCATTTTTTAGCGAGCTTTCCATAGAGAAGAGAAACTATGCTCGTGGTTTCGTCCAGATCATGGCTTCCAAGAGGATAATGCTCTGGAAGGGTACCATGTCAATGGATAAAACATCGTTATGGCCTCCAGGAGATATTCGCTAGATGGAAGATAATCACTTGAGAAGGAACACATGTCGAGGGTCGCAATAGGAGTAAGGAGATCAGGCTCCAATAATCCTACCGAAGAAATCACCATGTCCACTACCGGATCCAAATCGTTGGAAGTTGAAAGCATGGGAGATGATGAAAAATCAACACTATGAGGGGAGATAGACGGTATATATGCCTGAATTTCTTCACGAGGGGGAAGAAAAGAGGATCGGTGATAGTTATTATCCCAGGGTAACTTGTCAATGCGAAACATTTTCGGAATAGATTCATCCAAAAGAAAATTTGGGGAAATGTGGTCGATCGCAGATGATAAGGAACTCAACCATGATTGCATCGAGGAACTATCAAGTGCCAATAGATGTTGGGAATCTAATGAGGGAGAAGCGGATTGGGTAGAAACATATGACGTTTCAGCTGGACTAAGTGGCACGGTGTCACCTAGTGCATCGAATCCCAACGGACGAGGTACAATCCAAGGGTTAGATGATTCCAAAGATTGATAAGTTGTGGTTGAAATCATATCGACGGTGGAAATATGATGTGTAGTCGGTGGAAGTGGTGTAGGGAAGGTACCCATGAGGCTAGAATCTTTCAGTAAGCCAACACCAACGCTTTCATATGTGATCTTGTTGTCTCCCAAGAAAGGAATATTGTTGGTAGCGAGAGTGTGAGCATCGGTCATGTAGAAATCCAACTGATTAACAGTGAAAAATTTTCCCCGGTGAGGAAATTTTACACATCGAAAGACCGACGAGGAAACGATAGTCATAGCATAAAACCAACTTCTTCGAAGTAACAAGTTGTAATCGAGGGGAGCATCGACCACCTCAACATCAAAAGTAAAAGTTTTTCCACCCAATTGGATGGGCAGGGACTATAAAATCCCATGGGGATGAAAACCTTGCCCATTGAAGGTGCGTAACATCATCGGGGATTTGTTGAGTGCTGGTGATTTTAAACCTTTCCAACATGCTAAAGACATGACACAAGTTGAGGCTCCCTCATCCAAAATAGTTCGATGGATTTGTTGATTGTGAACAACAACATCAACTTGGAAAGAAAGTTGGTGGGAGAGTCAAGACACATAATTATCCAGGTTAAACATGATCTGATCGGATGACTCAAGATCAACAATGCCAAGAGCGGTCAAGAGAGTTCTTCATTGACTGGGGTAGTGCTGTAGAAATTCTAACGCAGACATAGCACACAGTGCTTGAGCTAAATATTCAACAATGTTGTAGTTTTGGGCGGCACGTGAACTAGGATTAAAGGTAGCTTTGCAGATAGTGCTCTTAGGAGGGTGTAAGATTGATTCGAACATGGGTTTCTCAATTTGAAGTGGTCCATATAGAGTATTAGTCGATGGAATACTGACGGAGGATGATGATGGATCCGGTAAAGTATCAACACCGTTAGTGTCTTTTCCTTTGTCAGGGTTACCTGGTGTGTCGTAGGTCTTAGAGAGAGTGATCAAATTGATCCCATTAAACATATAAATATGTGCACTCGACGAGGCCTCATCATTAGGTTCGCTAGAACTGCCCCTAGGAGAGGGGGTTTGAGAAACCATGGATTGCTACTGTGGAAAAGGTTGAGTAAGCACAGTGGATTGTGACTTACCTTGGAAAATTTTGGCCACTTCATTGTGAAGTGGACAATATCGAGTGTAGTGATCGTCACCACAAATGATACACGGGAATTTCAGTTTCTGTTGTGGTTGCTTTTCAGTAGCAGGTGTTTGATTTTTGGGTTGTTCATTATTATTTTTTGATTTATTTTTTGTCTTCTTCTTACCTCCGGATTGTTGTGAAGGGGCAGATTGAACTGCATTCACTTAGAGATCTGAGTTTGGGGGGAGGTAGAGGAGGGTGTATTCGATTTGGAAAAAGATTGGGTTTTGACGGAACCGATAACACCATCTACATGAGATGAGGATGATGGCTTAGAAGGATCGGTATTAGCTCGAGCAGCATTCAAAAGAAAATTATACAAAGTACCAGATTGGGAATAAACCAATTCTAAGTACTGAGCCCGAGCAATGGCTTGTTCCTCTATGACTGCACCACCCATAGTGACATCATGAGCGATTGGGGGTAACAGTGATTTAGTAAACCATTCCGCCAATAGTATGTCAGGAATGACTGCCTTGATCATCCTTCGTCATCGCCTCCACTCATGAATATGGTCAGAGATATGCACGGAGTTAGTTTGACGAATGGAGATCAAGAGTTCAGTACCTGTCTCGTAGCGAATAGGTAGTTGAAAGTGCATGACGAAAGACATGGAAAGGGAATTGAAATCATGTAAAGAAGCATGTGGTAGTTCAATATACCACTTTGTTGTTGAACCGATAAGTGTTCGCTGGAAAAGATGCAAACGTATAGAATCATCCATGAGGGAGTTTGATGAACACCACAAATGGAAATTCATCACATGGTTGTTCAGATCTTTTCCAGGGTTTCCATCAAATTTTGGAATATCAGAAGGAAGTTTAGCTGGAATGACTGGCCAAACCGGTGAATGAGAAATAGGATCATTAGTTAACCGAGACAAGTCTGGGAGATCCAGAGTCGCAAGGAAAGGTAGTTGTTGGTTAATTTGCGAATGATACTGGTGCGGCATAGGAACACCAGTAGGACCATAGACTAGGTTAGGTGGATAGTTGTAACTAGTAGGTCCTCCTACATACGGTTGTTGTTGACCAGGATAAGAAGGATTCGATGGTATATAATAAGCATTGGCATAACCCAGTGGGTTCTGAACATTATAGGCTGAGTGATTTATTTTCCCGTGAGGAGGATAAACATTTTTCCCTTGAGAATGGTAAGGATTAGATCCCAAAGGCAGATACACATGAGGCCCATGAGGAGAATAAGACTGTGGTCCCAGAGAACTCCAAGTGGTGTTTTGGATGCTGCTCAGATAAGATTGCTCGTAAGATGTTCCAGAAGGGACAAGATTGGATACTCCTCCTAGTGGGTTATTATACAAGTACCCCCCAATGTGGGGTTGGGTAAAAGTGCCTCCTGAAGATACTCCCCAGGGTTGTGAAGGGTTTCCAACAAACGAGGGTTTCCCCCCTGCCAATGGTGGATGTATTACCGGGGTTTGACTGGAAAACGGAGGTTGCCCTCTAGGAGGAGAATGAATAGGGGGTTGTTCCCCGGGAGGGGTAGGCCCGTCATGGAAAGGTAGTCCTACAGGAGGGAAAGGTATGTTGGATGGTGGTTGCCAGTTTTTGTGCTAGGGAGAGTCAAATCCAATTGTCGTATAAGTTTGTTGGCGCCCCCCTAAAGCTTACTAGGGATCACTATAGCGCTCTGATGGCCAGTTTCTGTTGAAGGTAAATCTCCCTGTGGACAGGTAGATATTCTCAAAGAGCTAGACTCTTAACTCTAAGACAGAAAGTGCTTATCATGGACACTGACTTCCTTTCATATCTATATAAAATAATGTATGAGGAGGAAAGAGAAAAGAGGTACCTTTTACTGGTGTTTGTCCCTCCATGCTTCGAGTTGAGCTCCAATATTTTTCTCCTCGATAAGCCCTGTGGACGAACAAGAGCACAACCACTTCCTACTCTACTGATATTAGCTTGAAATAGACATATCTATTAGAGACAAGTTCATGTGAGATTAAGCACAAACTACAAAGAAACAGGCCAAGCGTGTCATATTGATGATAACAACAACGAAAGAAACTCACAACTGTAGATGTGAATGCAGCAGCTTCATCAAATCCCCCTTGTCTAACCCTTGCTCAAAAGATCCATGATCTGGACGACAACAACTTCACTGATTACTCTCCTCTAGTTCACTGTGTATTTCCTATGAGATCATAGGTTTCATGCTTCTAATTCTTCCCTTTCAATCCCCTTTCACCATGTGAAAGCTTGCTTATATAGCCTTGGAGAGGCTCAAAATCTTGAGATATCTTTGGGGTGAGTTGAGGATTTTCCTCCTCCAGTTAGAGATCTGCCCTAAGATCATGGCTTGATTGAGGATTCGAACCCAACTACCTTCTAAGAATGAAAAGATCCTTTCCCCATTCTTCTCAACAAATCAACTGCTGCCCAGAATAGGCGCACTCCCTCAAAAGGGCACTCAGAGCGTTATAACGCTCCCTAGTAGTGTATAGGGGAGCTCCAACACTCTTGAGGGTAGGATTTCTCCTGCAAAAGGGAAAAAGAGTGTTATAATGCTCCCTGATATCTTATGGGGGGGCGCCAACACTCCTGAGAGAGGTATAGGGGAGCACTCCCCTCCAAAAACTCAGTTTTTTGGGTACTTTCAGATGGCAAGAGTTTCATAAGCCTGTTGACTCATTTCTCTTCTTCCAAAGAAAATGTTTGAGGTGTTTCAAGTGTCCTTCTCATGTCGTTATAGGCACAACATAGGCATCATGGTAGTATGCTTTCTTTAACACTTGTGACACTTGTGAGCAAAATGAGACACTTGCGAAACTTATAATGACGACACTTGTGACACTATCAAAGTGAGTAATTTTTATGTGTAACAGTACCAATCATGTATAAACTACTCATCAACTATGACTCATCAATATGTACCAATATCATCAACTATACACCTCATGTATGTGCCAACTCATCAACTACTTGTCTCAACCTTGTACCCAACATGTACCTCACCCAAAATCCCTCATCAATTTCATCATCCAAATATGAATTGTAAATTTTTAATAGACCTGGTGTATATGATCACATACCTGCAAACCTTCATTATCTTTAACAACAAGAGACTAGCATTTTCATCAAACTTTACTTTAGTCTCACATGACTAGTTTTGGATTCATCAACAACCCTAACTTGAAATAATCATAACTATGTACCTGTAATGAATAAGGATATCAAAATAATACACAATGTTATTCAGTGTGTTTTATGCAATTCCTCTAGGTGTCACTACTTGGAACCTCTTAGAAATGGAGTTATAGAAAAATGGCATACCTTGTTGAATTTTGGCTCATACTAAAGAGAGAACTTATAGAGTGTGCCCCACAAAGAATATTTGTTGTATGGATCTTAAAATGGTACACAGAATAATACAAAATGTACTCTAACCAACACATTTTTTCTTACTTAATTTGGATATGTTATGAAGAAGTTATGATGTTTTTACCTGAAACACTTGTTTTAGATTAGTTTCAGGACTAGCCACAAACCTTATTTTCCACGGAGTGTAACTCCAAAAATACAATGACCCACAAGATGAAATTCGTACCACAACTACTTGGATATTTTTTCTCAATGGCCTCCCATTTTCATGGTCTGAATCATTCTAGAAAAAGTGTTATTGCAAAAATGGTGAGATGACCTATAAATAACATACTTTAGAAAGCATCATCAAATGAATTTATCCTCCCTTGAGTTTCGGCCTTCTTTACTTCACCTTCTCTCTGAAATTTGGCTTAGATATCCTTTGGTTACCTCAGTCACCTGTATATATTCAATATGCTCAAGTGTGATTAAAATGAGAGAGCGTGGCCTCTTATTTATACTTTCATGTAGCTTCCTCAAGGGGTTACCTTTTAACCATCTTAACCCAATTTCCTTATTTTAGGGCTAACCCACTTCTAACCACTTTCCATAATTAGAAAGTTCTCCATTTACTTTATTATTTAAATAATCCTCCTTGACTTTGTCACTTCACTTTATTATTTAAATAATCATCTTTGACTTTGTCACTTCACTTTATTATTTAATTAATCCTCTTTGACTTTGTCACTTCACTTTATTATTTAAATAATCCTCTTTGACTTTTTCACTTCACTTTATTATTTAAATAATCATTTTTTAATTTGTCACGTCACTTTATTATTTAAATAATTTATTCTTTTCAAGCACTTTGACTTATTTGACCTTTTGGGGCTTCAACCCAACATATGAGGGTCCTCCAAGTTCGTAAGGCCATAACTCTCAAACCATGAAGAGTTATGTGATGTTCCACATACCACCAAAAATGGAATGAAATGTACTATCCATATAGAATAGTCTTACCTGAAAATATATCAAAACTCATACAATTATACATCAAACAAACTTGGTTCCATTACCCAAACCTTTTTTCTACCAAAATTCACTACCGGACTTTCTTCAGGGGTTGACATCAATGAAAACCAACCCAATTAATAAACAATATCCCCCTTTGGCATTGGCAACACTTTGATGAAATACTAAAATAATATCATTCATGCTCCCCCTAGAACCATGCCTACATCTCTGTGACCAACTCTCCCTCTAGAACCATGCCTCTATCCTCTGCATCTGATAAATCTCTCCCCCTTTGTCATCAATGGAAAAGGTATCTTTCCATTCAGGTCTGCTCCCCCTAACTGGCGCATTTGATATCCCAACCTAAACTGTCCTCTTTATGGTTCTTCCTCATGTACATATAATACATATAAGATAAGCATTCAAAAGAATTCATTTTGGATTATAAATAACTCTAAGTCTCTAGTGAAGATACTCAAAGGCTTCCCATGGAAGAGGTTTTGTAAAGATGTCTGCCACTTGTTATTTTGTGCCCACATATTCAACTCTCATGTTCTTTTCTGCAACTTGTTTCCCTAGAAAGTGATACTTTATTGGAATGTGCTTCATCTTTTATTGAATCATCGGGTTCTTTTAGATACTGATGGAACTTGTATTATCACAATAGATTGGAATCGGCTCATCATACTCAACTTGTATATCTGTCAGAGTTTGTTTCATCCATAGAACCTGTGTACAACATGTTGTTGTTGCAATATACTATGCCTCGGTTGTCGATAAAGATACTTATTATTGTTTCTTTCTTATCCATGATACTAAACACTAACCCAAGTAGAACTTTTCTATACTGGTGCTTTGTCGGTCATAAATGAAACCTTCCCAATCTACATCTATGTAGGAAATAAGTGATAGATCCTTTCCTTTTGGATACCATAATCCAAGCTCTTTTGTTCCTTTGAGATATCTAAAAATCCTCTTCACTGCTAATACATGTGATTCCTTTGGTTGTTCTTGACAATCATGCCACATGTCCAACTACTTGCATTACATCTGGTTTGGATGCTATCACATATAGTAGGATACCAATAATTGACATGTATTTCCTCTGATCTATAGACTTTGAATCATCATCTTTTCTCAACTTGCAACTGGTTAGCATGGGAGTGATAATTGGTTTACAATGTTCCATTTTGAACCTCTTTAGCATTTCTCTGATATACTTCGTTTGAGAAATAAAAATTCGTTGGTTTCTTTGACATATCTAAAGACCCAAAAAGAATGATAGTTTTCCAAGTAATTAAATTTCAAATTCATTATTCATATCCTTCTCAAATTTCTGGCTTAACCTCTCATTAGTACTTCCAAAACAATATCGTCAACATAAATTTCAATTAATAAAATACTACCTTGATTTACCTTGATGTAGAGGTTGTTGTCTGTGCTTCCTTTCCTTAGTTCATAGGGATTTTTTTCATTATTGTTTCTCAGCATTACTCTATTTTGAATGTGAATTGTTGTATGGATTGCATGTGTCCAAAAACTATCTGTCAATTTGGAATCCATTAGCATTGCTTGAGCCATTTCCTATGTAATTATCATACATTATGATAATGTTCCTTTGTCTCTAAACCACTCTTTGAACCAATCTATGAATTAATTCTCTCTTCCACTTTCATATATCTGTCCAAACCTTCTAAGTATTCTTACAAATCCATCTCTGTCCATACTGTCCAAGAATATAATTGCACAATTGTCCATAATGTTGACCCATATATCACTATACTATCATGAAGTATTGATTAATCTATCAAACTGTACTTTTTCTAACTAACTACTTTAGATCTATCTTCTCCAACTCTGCAAGCTACTCGAAGGATGGTTCTTTGGTATGTCACAGCTATCGCATAGACTCCCCATGTCTAATATTCATATTACCTAGAATTCTCTAAGCCGGATAGCTTAGAAAATTATTTCTCTGATGTGCATTCATCATCATCTTCATTAGTAGATTCATCATCTCTTTGAGATATGAATTCTTTCTTTCTGTCTATGGATTCATCTTTCACTACAATACCTAAAAGTACAATCTCTTGAACCTGTTCCTTATTTACTTGTCCTTCTTTTCTTTCATTTATTTTCCAAACCATTCTATATCTGACATCAATTTTTCTTTGTAGATTTTTCTTCATCTCGTTTTATTTCCAATCTTGCGATCTTTGGGACTTGGTCTTTGTTCACCTATTCTTCCTATTTTCTTATCCATACCTTCTTATATCTGATATCAGTTCTCTTTCATGGAAGTATCGATCATGATTCTACAATCACAAGATATGTGTCCATAGTTATGACATTTGTAACATTCAATGTTACGTGCGACCAAATAGGAATTTCATGCTTGAAAATTTCTTTTATAATCCCTGCAATATGCAACCTTATGTCCAAAGTTATAACAATAAAAACAATGACCATAAAAGAAATTTGCATACCTGGGAGTGAATGATCTTGTTTGTGGTCTAGTCTTTCTGAATTTCTACCTTGACTAATCATGATCATGATTGAAGATTCTTTGTGGCTTGAACATTGATGGTCTTCTTGAAGATGTATTTTTATTAGTTTTATTATATTCTGGTTGACCACGATTCCTTCCTTTGAGTACTTCTACATAACTCTTTCTATTTTCTTCATTCTTATTTTCTATCAATTTATTGTGCTTCTCTTCATTCTCTACAACTGATGTGGATGTTTCTATCTCTTCAACATTCTTATTGAGCTTGACAATTTTGAATCATAGTGTGATAACTTCTTCTTCAAGATTCTCAACCTCTTCTTCTTTCTTCATTATTTGAGACTCCATGACCTCTTATGTTATCTTTGCTTCTTCAAGTTGAATTTTAAATGCAATTATGTCTTCTTCCAGTCTTCTCTCTTCTTGAACAAACTCTTCATCAATTTGGCTTAAGTCATTCGTTCTTTCCTTGAGATGATCCATCAATATATTTTCTTTCTTTTATGCTTCTTCCTTTTGTGCTGCTATGTTGGCTTCTAAAAATTTCTTTTGATATTCAGGAGTTTCTTCAATTCTTCTGGCCTCTTCTAGTTGAGCTCTTACATTATTGATGACATGCTGATCCTTTTCGAAACCTTGAACACTTTCCTTTTTCTTCATCAATTCTTTCTTGGATGACTTGTTTTCTTCTCTTCCTTTCTTTAGATATTCAATTGCACTAATCAATTTTTCTCTGTAATCAACTTATGTTTCTTCATACTCTTCCACTTCTGAATTTGTCTGACATGATGAGCATCCTTCTTCTTGTTCTGTATCTGCATCTTCTTTGGAATTTTTTGAATTTGTGATGGGTGAAGAACATATGTCATGTAACTTATCCCAAATTTCTTTGTCTAATGAAAATTTACCAACCTTTTCTCTTAACAGATTAGGTAATCCTTCCCAGATGAAATCCATTTCTATTTTGTTATTCTTCTTCAATTGATTCTTGGCTACAGTCTTTTCCCTTTTTGAACTATCATATCTTGTAACATATGATAGAAAAATATAATGTTCATGTTCTTGTTGTAGGAAAATCTGCCTGCGGACAAGTAGATCGACCTCTAAGGTTTGACCTTAACCCTAGACAGAAAAGTGCTTATCATGGACACTGAATTTCTTTCGAATCTATCT
>JZKD02S0002230.1:184290-243671 GCA_000966675.3 Picea glauca | reverse complement strand
GAACCAGTTAGGAACCTCTTCCTTGATTGAGAGATCTTTTGACAAAACCAAGAATTCGAGCTTAACTGCCTCCTAAACTCGAATGATTCTCCCCTTATTCTTCTCACCGGGCTAAGAATTCACCCAGAATAGGGAGCGCTCTTTCAGAAAGGTCACAGAGTGCTATAACGCTCCCAGAAAGGTCTAGAGAAGCGCCAGCGCTCCAAATTTGGATAACGCTCCTGCAAAGGGGTGGAAAAGCACTATAACRCTCCTCAGCCATGGTGGAGGGGCGCCAGCRCTCCTCAGGTAGTGTTAGAGGAGCGTTCCCCTTCCAAAACCTTGATTATGAAGCCTTCTAAGATGTCAAGAGATGTTTGACCTCAGTAGACCAGTTTTCTTCCTTCAAATTGAGTAAATGAGGTGTTTCAAGTGCCTCTGTGATGGCGTCATTGAGGTACCATGATTCAACAGTATTTACGACACCCTTATGGCCAACTTGCGACATTTGTGACAAGTTGTACAGGAGTTGCGACACTTGCGACAAGTGAGAGGTATGTGCGACACTTATCCAGGTGAGTGATTTGGATGTGTAACAGTTCCTACAGAAACACTTTCTTCCTTTTGCTCCACATCTCATACTTAAAACCATTCTGACCATCAAACAGTTGTACTCTATTCTCAGAATATTCCATGATCTCCTTCCAGTGGTTAAACTGTTTTCTGAAGGAACCGGCAATGATACCAATTGTTGGATTACTGAGAGGGGGGGTGAATCAATAATAGAGCAATATAATCCTTTTTCACCATAAAATGCAAGTGTTATATCAATGTATAATTATCATCCAATAGTTGCAGAGTAAATAAACAATGAACAAATGAGAAATCAAACACATACACAATACATTAGTATTTTACGTGGAAACCCAAAGCGAGAGAAAACCACATAATGCTTTTTTTATATGTATTGAAGAATTACATTCATTGGAAGCAACAACTTCCTTTGTTTTCCAGTTGCAATTGGAAGGAGGCTCCAACCCCCTATTTTCACAAGATACAACCTAAGGGAAGCTCCAACTCCCCAATTCTATGTCTACAAATAGAAGGAGGATACAACCTCCTATGTTCTTCGGCTACAACCGGAAGGTGGAGACAATCACATGTTCTTGCCCCGTCCAATCACCCTGGTATATAAGTGGAATGATGGAACCGCTGTCACACTATCACTGTGAGATATACTATTGTAAACTTGTACCAATCAACCTGCACCAAACAACCTGAACCATGCATCAACCATGCATCAATCTGTAATCAACCTATACCATAAATAAGTGCATCAACCATGCACCAACCTATACCAAACAACTTGTAATCAACATGTACCATAAACAAGTGCATCAAACATGCACCAACATGTACCATGAATATGTGCATCAACCATGCACCAAACCTGTATGAATAAACTATCACAACAACCTGTCCAAACAACCTATCGTTAGAAAAACAGGACCGTGGAGAAATAAAATAAAACAAATGCAGAAACAAAACACAGAAGATACACAATACAATAGAGACACAGATTTACGTGGTTCACCCAGTGTGGGCTACATCCACCAGAGAAATTGCCAGGTCCTTCCTTTATTATTATCCAGCATATGAAGGGATACAACCTACAACAAACCCACTGTAACTTCCTCTTCTTTCTCTCACATTCTCCTATCTCAGAATACAATATTCACCATCAACCATAGCCGCAATACATTTCCCTCATAAAAGAGGGTTGCCTTCTAGGGAAAAAAAACCCTAACATAATCTCTATCATTAGATCTGTGACCTTATAATGAATGGTCCAAATTTACAATGAAATTACAATATAGATTTATAAGGCAATTTTTCCTTCGGGGATTTCGCCCCCGAACCCCCGTTGGGGGCCCGCTTGCCCCCAGACCCCACAGAGGGAATTCTGCCCCTCTACACTCCCCCACGTGGAAGAGTGTACATACTTCTGGGGTGTAAATACTTCATGGAGTATAAACATGGCTAAAAGTAAAAGACCTATGAATCAGGAAGATAATCAGGCTCCACAACCAACACCTATCACAACAACCCGTCTCATCAATATTATCAACCAAATCAGATCTACTCACCAAGATCAAAAACCAATACAACTCTCAAATATGTGCATCAACTAGGCATAACACAACAACTCATAATCATCACCAAGATCAATATGTTCTTCTAATAATATACCAATACAAGTATGCTACAACATCCATAAACCATGTGTCAACAATACTACTAACAAGTTCCTGCAACCATGTACCAAGTATGTACCAATCATGTATCAACTACTTAGAAACTATGACTCGTCAAGATGTACCAACATTATCAACTATACACCTCATGTATGTGCCAACTCATCAACTACTTGTCTCAACCATGTACCCAACATGTACCTCAGCCAAAATCCATCATGAATTTCATCATCCAAATCTGATTTGTAACTCTATAATAGACCTAGTGTATATGATCACATACCTGCAAACCTTCCTTAACTTTGACAACAAGAGACTAGCATTTTCATCAAACTTTACTTTAGTCTCACATGACTAGTTTTGGATTAGTCAACAACCTTAACTTGAAATAATCATAACTATGTATCTATAATGAATAAGGATATGAAAATAGTACACAATGTTCTTTAGTGTGTTTTATGCAATTCCTCTAGGTGTCACTACTTGGAACCTATCAAAAAAGGAGTTATAGCAAAAATGGCATACCTTGTTGAATTATGGCTTATTCTAGAGAGAAAAATTGTAGAGCATGCCTCACATGAAATATTTTTTGTATCGATCTAAAAATTGTACACAAAATATTACAGAATGTACTCTAACCAACACATTTAGTCTTACTAAATTTAGATCTGTTATGAAGAAGTTATGACATTTTTACCCAAAACACCTGTTTAAGACTAGTTTCAGGACTAGCCACAAACCCTATTTTCTACAGAGTGTAACTCCAAAAATACAATGCCCATAAGATGAAATTCATATCACATCTGCTTGGATATGTTTTCCCAATGGCCTCCCCATTTCAAAGTATGAATCATTCTAGAAAAAATGTTATTGCGAAAATGGTGAGATGACTTGTAAATAACATACCTTAGAAAGCATCATCAAAATAATTTATCGTCCCTTGAATTTCGGCCTTCTTTACTTCACCTTCCCTCTGAAATTTGGCTTAGATATCCTTTGGTTACCTCAATAACTTATATATATTCAATATGCTCAAGTGTGATTAAAATGAGAGAGCCTTGCCTCTTATTTATTCTTTCATGTAGCTTCTTCAAGGGGTTACATTTTAACCATCTTAACCCAATATTCTTATTTTAGGGCTAACCCACTTATAATCACTTTCCATACTTACAAAGTTCTCCATTTACTTTATTATTTAAATAATTCTCCTCGACTTTGTCACTTCACTTTATTATTTAAATAATCCTCTTTGACTTTGTCACTTCACTTTATTATTTAAATAATCCTCTTTGACTTTGTCACTTCACTTTATTATTTAAATAATCCTTTTTTACTTTGTCACTTCACTTTATTATTTAAATAATTTATTCTTTGCAAGCACTTTGACTTCTTTGACCTTTTGGGGCTTCAACCCAACATATGAGGGTCCTCCAAATTTGTAAGGCCATAACTCTCAAACCGTAAGGACTTATGTGACATTCCACATACCACTAGAAATGGAATGACATGTCCTATCCATCTATAATAGTATTACCTTCAATTTTATCAAAACTCATACCATTATACATAAACAAACTTGGGTCCATTACCCAAACCTTTGTGCTACTAGAATTCACTACTGAACTTTCTTCAAGGGTTGACATCAATGACAACCAACACAATTAATCAACATATCTTGGGGACCCTAAGGGGATTGAGATGGATATGGAGAGAAATGGAAGTCAATCCCATAGATTTAAAGTCTAAGTGGAATGAATAGTGGGAATAGATGTCTTGTAAGTCAATTGATTGTTGCCCCAAAGGTATATTACTTCTTCGAATGATTGTACCTTCCCGAGACACAAGAAAATCCAACTTGTAATGATATATGTTAGTATGGAACATCAAGTTAAGGTTGTTGTCCCTAATTTGCAGCAATATATAACATTTTATATCAGTAATTAAGACATTAAAATCAACATGTAAAGCATAAGATCAATCAACAATATTATCAATGAGTATGGAAATCAAGTATAACTGAAAAATGACACTTTAGGGATGAATAAAGAAAGTTGTTATAACATGTATTTTATGCAGAAAATTGCAGCCTTATGGTTGTAGCATTCAATGGCATGCAGCAGAAAAATCAACCATGGAAAAGTGCCAAGAAGTAGCCCAAAAGGTGCACCCTAGTTAGTATACTAGGTGAGTGAAGTTAGAGAGCTAGTCTAGGGTTAATTTAGGAGTTAAGAGAGTGTTAGTAGCTAGGGTTATGCAACCCTCATGGCTGTACGTTAAAGTTTTTAATAGAAATTAAAGTAGTGGGAGATTGGGGATGCCTTAGTAGGGGAAGATTCCTCTAAATGAGGCAAACCAACTTCAAGTGAGAAACCTTTAAAAAGATGAAAATATGTGTTTCCCAAGGCAATGATTATATATGTCCAATGAAAAAAATGTATGACTAGTTCCTTTACTATTGGGTTAATGGAGTCAAATAAAGAAAGAGATGGAGAAGCTACCTCCTTGTGGGTTTAATCCCTTTTACTTCCCAAGGCAAGTTTATTTAGCTAGGGTTTAAGCTAAGAGGGTGTATTCCCTTATAATTCTCTTAGAAAACCCTTGTTTAACCAATGAGGTGAAGAAAAAAATGATGAAGACTATGGTGGGGGTGTATTCCCTTATACTTCCCACCTAGTTCCTAGAACAACAATCCTTGACTTGAAAAATAATGATAGCATAATAGTAAAATACCATACCAAAATCAAGAAATATGTCAAGATAATCCACCATAAAAGATAGAAAATATCATCCAAGGCTAGCGCCTCACTCCATCAACCATTCATCAAGATATCCATGAACAAGTGCACAAGAGACAAATAGATCCAAAAATAGCGAAAATTTCAGACCAATACTTCTCACAATGAGGGAGATTTATGTTAAAATGAGATCTTATGATCTCTTATTTATAAAAATGTCACCATGGTTACTTGTCCACAAATTAAGGGGTAAATCACAAGATTAAGGGTCAACATCCTTAATCTTTCCCCCTTAACAAAGTAATATTAAACAATTCATTTAAAATCTCACTTTTGTACAAATAAAACCCTAATTTACATGGACGTCACCCCTTTAGGGGACGTTTTGGCACTCGAAGAAAGTCATTGGTGATGTAGGAGGGTAGTAAGGATTCCCAAAGACACGTGTCAAGCATCCAAATGTATTCCTTCATGGTCAAAGCCTCAAACACCTCAAAATGTATAGGTGCTAATGCATATCATATTACCACCATGCCTAATCTGGATTTTATGAGCAGAACGAAATGACTACAGATTATTAATAGGTGCTTAAACCAAAATAATAGAGATACAGTAAAACTGGTTTTCTATTCAATAAGGAAATAAGGTGAAACTGTAAAATGCAACGGAAACAAGCTTGTTGGAATGGTGGTGGCTTATCTCTGAGGAGAGATGTGATGACTGCACTCATTCGCAAGAAGATCCTTACAATGAGGCTCTGAAGGCCTTTTTACAATAAAAATTTATGTCAAAAACCATAGAGATCCAAAATCCTAACCGTAGGAGATGAAGCGCCAAAAGTCATGTTGGCCCCGTTTGGGTAAGTTAGTACATCAACTTCCCGGGGTCGTAGCTTTTGCATACGATCTTCATTTTAGGTGTATGATATCACGTTGGAAAGGTATCATTGAGGAGATTCATTTTGGGGGAAATGTAAAAGGAAATTCCATATTTCTCCCCATTTTCCCAAAAAATATCGTTTAGGGCCTCAAAACGGCTCTGGAAGTGAAAAACTGCTAAAAATAGTAAATTACCAAAATTGCCAAAAAACTATTTTGAGCCAGTTGGAAATGGTAGGTGGCCATTGATATCCATATAGATCAATCCTCCATCCTTATGAAGAAATGGTATCCATTTTTTTGATTTCCCCCATCAGATGAGGAAATTTCTGCTAAATTTGGCTCCGGGTGAGCCACTTGCCTTGGTGTAGGAGCTTCCCTACTTTGATGACTCGATAAAGCTGGATCCTTTGATGTCAAGTGCCCTTGATATATGTGTACAAAATATGATCATTGTATTCTTGTTGTATGCATTCAGGGTTGAGCTTTGTTGGTTTCATTTATTCTACTACTTTTGAGGTGTCCAATAATGGTGGGAAATAAGGGTGAAGGAGATCCACATTCAACACTAGGTGCAGGCAAAGGAAAGGAGGAATGTTGAGCTCAAAATAATTATCCCCCATGGCCTTGGTGATGGTGTATGACCCATAACGGAGTGGGAGAATCTTTTTATGGGGTCCTATAAGGCGTTCTTTCTGCAAGTGCAACCAAACTTTGTCTCCCACTTGAAACTTATGTGGCACTCGATGTTGATCATGGATTTGTTTGTACTTGTAATTGGACTTCTGTAGGATATCCTGAACCTGTTGGCGGATGGCGGATGTGTTGGATTTTTTCAATGAACTGGGTGTATTTTTCATCTTCAGTTGGAGCAGGAGATGAGTTGGTCGAGGTGACCACAAGGGGAAGTGCAACATCTATGGGACCCAATGGTTGGAATCCCAACCCCACCTAAAAGGGGTTTTGGTCGGTTGATCTATGCAGGGCTCGATTGAATCTATGTTGGACATGTGAAGGATATGCAAAATCATTCGATTTACGACCTCATTTTGGCCATATTTCTAGGGGTGGAAGGTCGTGGATTTTGTGATCTTGGTGTCCAGCAATGACCAGAGGCTCGACCAGAATGTGATGAGAAATCAACTATCGTGATCCGAGATAATGGTTTTTGGGATTCCAAAATGTACCCAGGCTCGTTCAAAGAAGAGCTTGGAAGTGGCCTCTACTATGATGCTATTCTTGCAGGCAAGCAGAATCACCATCTTAGAAAAGAGATCAACAACCACAAAAACATAGTCATTTCCCCACTTGGTGGATGGGAGGCCCTAAATGTAGTCCATTGATATGGATTCCCATGGCCTGTCAGGAGTAGGAAGAGGGGTGTACATGCCCTATTTCTTAGTGGTCGGTTTGGAAATAACGTAGGAAGTGCAAGACCTGATATACTTGTTGACCTCTTGTCGAAGTTTCAGCTAGTAGAAATGTTTCTGTAGAATCGCCACTGAATTTTCAACACCAAAGTGTCCTGCCACCCAACTGTGGTGTGCTTCCCATATCATCTTCTCTCACTCGCTTGATGGAACACAGATATGGCCCAGACAACACAAATACCCATCCTGAATATGGAAATTATCGACAACTACGTTTTCACCCAACATTTGGTAGGTGGTGGCGAAGTCTGGGTCTATCTCATAGAGTTGGGGCCATCCAGAGGTCTCATGGCCGCAAGAATCTAGCACTGTGGTGAGTGTCACGATTGGTGGTCTGCTAAGGAAATCAACGATGTGATTGTTTCTTCCTATTTTATACTTGATGTTGAGGTGGAATTGATGCAAGTATGTGGACCACTTTTGATGGCGGTCATTCTACAATTTTCCTTGTGTCTGCATGAACTATAGTGGCTTATGATTAGTGTGGATTATTTTCTCCTAGAATCATATACAACATGACGTTTCCATAAATAAGGTTGTCCCAAAATAACATCACAAACTTCGAGAGGAGAAACATCACACAATACCTCATCTTTAAAGGGCTTGATTTTGTACAATAGTCGACACTGTTGGCTGACGCGGAGATCACCTCCTTGGCAGAGCCATCCAATGGTGTAGGTTTGTGGGTGCAGCATTTTTGGTAGGTTCAACCGCTTCATGAACTTTACTAATATGAGTTTCTTCTGGCTACTACTATCAATGATGAAGTGTAGTGAGGCACATTGTACCCACATATATGAATGGAAGAGGTTCTCTCCTTCTTCTGGATCGTCTGGTTCACCAGGCTGGAGCTTGGTGGTAGTAATGGTGTCACTAGGTTCTGTGTCATTGATCCATCTTCCCCTTTCTGGTTTTGGCTCAGAGTCAGAACCTGCATCTGATTTAGAGGCTTTCACTTTGGCCATCAACGACTGCTTTGAGCGGCAGTCAACAGTGTTATGCCAAGGACTCTTATGGAAGTCACACCACTTCTCAATATCTTTCTTTGTCTTTTTGGTGTCCTTCTTTGCTTACGACTTAGACTAGTTTTCCTGATACTGTCCATATTTTCTTTGTCCTTTGTTCTATGGGATGGGGCCCCCCTTTCCTTGATTTTGTTGTGAGGGGTTCCCGGGCCCAAATTGCCACGTCTTTTGTTTGAGCTTCTGCTCGATTTTGATAGCATATCGGTAGGTCGTGCCCAAGGATGAGATGTCTAGAAATTCTATTTTAGTATGGATGTATATATGCAGAGCACCGCGATACTCGAGCACTAGATGTTTCTCTGAATCTTTGATACCCATCTTGGTGCGCAAGGTATGGAACATATTTGTGAAATCTGGGACTGCTTGGTCTCTTTCTTGCCGTAGTGTGGTCCATTTGGTATACAGGTCATCATAACTTTTGATAGGGTAGTATTGTTCCTTAATAGCATCCCTGAAGGATTCCTAGGTGGTTGTGACTGTAAATAATGAGGGTTCCTATGTTTCCTTTTTCTCACAAAAATTTTCCCACCAATCTTTGACATGGGGAACGTCTTTGAGGAGTGCAAAAGTAATATTTTCTCTATTCAAAAAGTTATGGACAGGAAAATACCCTTCTAGTAGATTCAACCACTTGTCTATAGCATATGTGTCTATTTGAACTTCAAATATAGTAATGTTGAAGTTTATTTATACCTTTAAAGGGGCGGAACCTCCGCTCGAAGACGATGTTTCCCTTGTTGGTAGCCACCGAAGGATTTGTGCGAAACTATCCATCATCTCGTTCCTCTATTGTGTGAGGGATTCCTCAATCGATAGTTTGAAAGGGTCTCCTATCCCATCATATTTATTTTCTCCTTCCATGAGAGGTCGTTTGAGCGTGTGATAGCTTTTTTCCTCAAGAGAAACAAGCTCGAGACCCAACTCTTTGTGCTCCGACCTCGTTGGGAAAATGCATTAAGACGAAAAGGAGAAGACCACTTTGATACCAATGATACGGATTTTATGAGAAGAATGAAATGAATACAGATTATTAATAGGTTCTTAACAAAAAATAATATAGATATAGTAAAATTGGTTTTCTATTCAATAAGGAAATAAGGTGAAACTGTAAAATGCAGCGGAAACAAGCTTGCTGGAATGGTGGTAGCTTATCTCTAAGGAGAGATGTGATGGCTGCACTGATTTGAAAGAATATACTTACAATGAGGCTCTAAAGGAATTTTTACAATAAACAGGAATTCCAAGAACCCTAGACATCTGAAAACCTAACCCTAGGAGATGAAGCGTCAAAAGTCATGTGGGCCCCGTTTGGGTAAGTTAGTACATCAACTTCTCGAAGTCGTAACTTTTGCATACGATCTTCGTTTTAGGTGTATGATAGCCCTTTGGAAAGGTATCGTCGAGGAGATTCATTTTGGGGGAAATATTGAAGGAAATTCCATATTTGTCCTTGTTTCCCAAAAAACATCGTTTAGGGCCTCAAAATGGCTCCCGAAGTGAAAAACTGCTAAAAATAGTAAATTACCAAAACTGCCAGAAAATTGTTTTGAGCCAGTTGGAAAAGGTGGGTGGCCACCGATATCCTCCTGGATCAATTCCTCAAAACCCTAAACATGACATCAAGCTAAAAAAGAGGATGTTTTTCCGCTCATGGGAAAATCATTTGGAAAGTGAGGGTTGGGCTATGTTGTCCAATTCATCATCAAGGCCTTCTAAGTTTGATATTTCTCATCCATCATGTGGACCCTTGGAATCCAACCTGTGGGATTGTATCCCCATGGAAGCCCAAGCTAGGCTGGTTCTCCCAAAAGTGTCCACCAACTAGGTCTTGCAAAGACAAATGGGCACTCCCTCCAAGGATATTGAGTCATAACATCATGATAAGTGAATCCAATCAATAAGTAATCCATCTAATCATGTGCATCAAAGATGACTATATCAAACAATTAATTTCTCAAAGACACTATGTGACTTGTCGAGCTTGAATATGGGAGGGTTGACAAGGTGTCCTATTGGGTATATCTTTCCCTAGATCAAGGAGAGTTTCCAAGAGATGCCTCTATAAGCCATGTAAAGTGGATGAAGTGGTTATCAATGGATATAGGGCTCATGACATACAAGGGGACATAGTGTCTCATTCATGTGTTCCTTTGTAGAGGGTGTCTTGTAGCTTCATCTGCAATGCACTTTTTCCAAGTGCATCAATTTCCTTTTATCTTTATTTCTTTGTTTTCTTTCAATATAGCATAAGGAGAGGTTGAATTTCACTGTCTTGGCATGGTCACCAGATGATGGAAATGTCTCCCACAAACACCTAGTGGAAAAGAGAAGGATAGCTTGTGATGAGACTCCCTTTCTCTCATCCATGAAATTGAGAGTCGTTGCCCTAGTTTGGTGACCAAATGATGACAATGCCATACCACTAGATATTCATGGACATGCTAGGTCATCTTGTGAGGAGACCTCCTATCCTTCAACTAACCATTTAAGCATTCTTTATTATATTTTGGGTCCCCTTTACTCAAAGATAAGCATTTCATTGATTTCTTGGGTTATCCCTAGGTGAAGTATTTGGAAGGTTTATATAAGGCTTTTATATTTTACCCAACATCAACCCCTCTAGGCCTTCATCCCCTTCTTCCCATAGAATTAGGGACAACCCCTTCTTTGGTCAATACACCCTAAAAGCCCAAGAGATAAGGAAATGGAGGGGAACAATTATGGAACATGGTAAGTATGGTCGGGAATGGTACTATGGATCATTAAGGGAGTTCCCAGTAACAAACCCATCCCCAAGGAAAACCACTTACTAGGGAACAATTTTAACCACTAAGGTGAAGCAAGGAAAAAGGCATAATTTCGAAGCATATATCATGAAATCTAGAGCAATCTAAGATACAATATACTCAACTGGATTAAATATTGAAATGATGATCACCATAAGATCGACTTGTACATCATGGAGCAAGGCCCACTTCCTTCTGGAAGCCAACTGGTGTGGTGGATGTCATCTACAAATTAGTGACCATCTGTAGTGGTGAGCGGGTTTTCCATTTGTGCAAAGGTTACTTCTGGTCATGTAATCTCTCAGCACTCCATATATGCAACCTGAGGGCCTTGAGACATAATCTCCTTATTTATCCACAAAATGGGTATAACAATATGCTAACTAACTAAACATGATCATTTCAATTTGCATAATAGATTCAAAACAAGACATAAATAATCTCATTAAAAGAATGAATCAAGAAATAGAAATGGACAATAATGAGAGATATTTTATTAATAATAAAATAGAAGTTGGTTACAACCTATAACCATTGCGGCATGGTCTCGAAACTAGGCTCCAAGTTCCTCCACCCAAGGACCAATATGGTAGAAAAGACCTACAATGCTTTGTGCCCGAGCAGGTCCAAGGAAGGAAAAGATTCTTCCTGACAACATAGGTAGGACACAACTTCTGAAAACAATTTTTTAGATGAGGAGAACAATCTCAGATGCACGGGGGAAAAATGGCACTTGCAAGGCTATAAGGAAAATGCCAACATAAGGGTGCATTTATTTGATCTTTTTTTCCTCCATCCCAAGGATATCATTTATACTCCCTTTTGACAGTTGGAGTGGTTATGAATAGGATACAAGAGGTCTAGAATGTAGGGAACCAGTCAACTCTGCCCGAAATATCGATATTTATTTTTGTTTTGAGCCAATTTAACATGTACACAAATTTCTAACTAGGAAGTCACATATGTATGTGATTTTCTTTGAGGAGATTCATGTACATCAATAAAATGGGATTTTTTAGGATTTTTTTGAGAGGAAAAGGGGTATTTTGGTCCTAGAAGTAGATAAATGGATGTAACTAAGGTCAATCAGTCATCATGAGCATATGTGGTGTCAAATGATGCTATAACATATGCCCCCTAATGTGTGAGGTCAAAAGAGCAATTGATGGCCGAAATATGTTACAAAGTAGTCATGAGATTGGGGAGAGGCCATTGGTTAGGAGTAGTTGAATACCAATCCTAGAACAATACCTAAAACATAAACAAGTAAGATATTATTTTCTCAAGTCAGGCATTCCCATGCTTGAGTGTGATGTAATCATGGCTTCCAAATAAAGTACATTGTGGATCCATGAGTAATGAAAGGATGATTGATGTCCATGGGCACAAAAATTATACACGATGGATCCATGTGACATAAAGAAGTAGAAATCATGGCCACTAGAAAATACATAGTGGATCCATGCCAAAATGTAGATTATAGCCACGAATGGATACACAGTGGAGCTATGTCTCATAATCAAAATAGAGGATATATGGAACCAAATGATTGAACAAACTGATACTATGAAAGTACCAATGTCGAAGAGGGTGGTACAATAAATATAAGTCGGGGAGGAGCACAAAATATGTGATGCTCATACTTCACCCGAAGTCTTCAAAACAAGTTGTTGTGGTATGAGTCTACACTATGTTAATAGATGTGTGGAATTCAAACATAGTGAGACATTGTTTTATTATCGGTCATTGATGTATACCATTAACAAAAATGAGACAACCCTCCAATGATGATAATCGGTTTCAAGGTACATAGTAAAATCTAACAAGTGTGAATAAAGGATTCGATGTCAAATGCATGATAGAATATATCGATCAGGGGACATTAATTTATTCTCACTGCCAATAATGAGAAAACCTGCCACTGATGAATGCAAGCCCCAAGGTACTAAAAATGAATCGAGATCCCTATCCCAAAGAAAGATGTGTTGAAGTCAATAGGAAGAGATCCACTAGAAGGAAGGCATTAAGGAATCCTCCATCACCCATCACGAGGAGTAGCAAAAGGCCAAAGATTTGGAAGGACTGTGACAAAAATATTGAAAGGACCAAACTAAGGTATGACTCCATTATGTACCAGATGGAATATCACACAAGAAATACTCTATTAATAATATCCAATGATGGAGACTACTGAAAAATATGAGAAATCAACCAATGGGGTCAAATGGAAACAAACGTATTGCATGAATCCCTATGTGTGATAATGGTTGTTTTTTTCAAACACAAGGGAAACTGCTTAGTCAGTGACCATTTGTGGTTTCTCATGTACTAATCACAAGGTCACCTATCAATGATGTAAATAGGCCCAAGGTGAAACTATAGGTCATACTCTTGGAGCAATGTGTCGTAGTCGATAAGAGCAGACCCACTAGCAATAAGTCAATGGGGACCTTCTTTACTAGAATGATTGAGATACAAAGATACTTGTGAAAATAAGAAGTATCTGGCTAACATGGGAAGGAAAAATTGAAAATTCAAGGTTTATATAGAATTGATGAAATAGGTTGAATTCCCTTGAACAGAAACCCGACACAAAATGTGACTTGGGTGTTGGAGAAATTTTTGTTTTCGGCACACTACTTCAGTGGGAGTTAATTGACTAGTTCTATTTTAGAATTTATAATTTTATACCATCACTATTATGCATGCATTCCTAATTATAGGATGTAAATTCCTATATGAGTAAATATCACTCACTCATTAAATAGATCATAATATACATTGATTCTCATTCTTCATATTGTATCTCTCTTCCTTTTCTTGATAAGTTTTGTTTCTGTATGCTTTAGCTATGTCTCTTGTGCAGGTTTCCATGAAACACTGACATGGTATCAGAACTGAGTTGCTTGGAGAAACCTAGACAAGATAGAGAAGAGAGAAATAGGATTTGAGTAAACCTAGTTTCCTCAATCGTCGTGACCTATCCCTATCGAAAGGTGCAACAATTGGAATCATCGTAGCCTATCCCTATCGAAGGGTGCAATGATTTCACTGTGTTCTTCATCTGAGTTGCAACAATTCAATTTTTCACAATCATCACACTTTATCCTTCTCTAGGGTGTGACGATTTGGCATCTTCGCATTGTATCCTTCTTTAGGGTGCGAGGATTCAGCTGCCCTCCAAAAAATTGGTTTTCTGAGGTAAAATAGCCATATCTCAAAATCTACGATCTGGGTCAGGCTGAAATGTGGACCAGAGACGTATAACATACGGATTCTCATTCTTAGCAAAAATATCCAGATCAAACATCGTATTTTAGGATATATAGTTGTTTTATCATATCTATAGTTGTCATAGCACTGTCAGTCATATCTCAGAATCCACGATCTGAGTTTTCAATATTTTTTGAGAATAAATAGCAGGGATGGAGACGATGTGACTTCTTCAATCAAGTCTGGTAATAATAATCACACCATACAACTATTTTGAATGGAATCCAAAGGCCACATTCCAAATCAAAAGAAAAGGAATGTATAATTTGACGATGGTGACAGAAACAAAACCTACATCATCTCTTAAGAAGACCAGATGGGCGAACCGTAAGGATGAGGCCACAAGACTACTTATTGAGTTAATATCCAATAACTTATGGTTTCATGTTTCCACATGCAAGAATCAAAATGAGATATGGACCACCTTTGAATGACTCTTTGGAAAGAAGGATGAGATGCGAGGTCATATTCTTGAGGTAGACTTGAATACCTTAGACCCTAAATTTTTTGATAATATTCAGGATTTCTTTACTAAATTTAAATATTTGATTTTGAGTTTGGGTGAATGTGGTATTGACAAGTCTACAAAAGATAAACAACTTATTCTAACAATATTTTCCAAGCTAGGACCATAATACGTTGTATATGTCTCCAATTTTCATTCTAGCAGATGTCTTTTTGGAACAAATTGGAAAATGCCTATGATGGCTCTGTTCATTGATTCTCTCTCACAAGAGCAGACAAACCTCATACATATGGGCCTCATCATGGATCTCAAATCACATGCACTCACCATGCATGATCGAAAAGTATCATCCAAATAGAATAGGAAGGAGAAACAAAACGAGAAGGAGGGATATTCCAAAATCTTTAATGATTCTTCAAGTTCCAAAGACTCTTCAGATTCCCAGAAGAAGAAGAAGGGAAAGTAGTGCACTTACTGTAATAAACCAAATCATGAATAATCCACATGCATGAAGAAATAGATCAATCTTATGGAAAAATCACTTCAACATAACAACCTTGGAAACTTCATTCCAGAGGGAGTCAAGAAGTAGAAGGAAGAAGATCATGCTCCTAAGAAAGGTAATCATCATGCCATGGTTGCAATTAATCCCTCATCTGCTTCATGGATTATAGATTCTGGTGCATCCTATCATATGGCAGCAAAAGATGAAGTTTTATCTTCTTTGAGTCCATTCTCAAGACCCCCTATTCTCATGGGGGATGATACTCCAGTAGAAGTAGAATAAGGGAGAGGGGAACTCCACAATGGCAATTTTGAGAATGTTTTACATGTTCCAAATATTTTTATGAATCTGATCTCACTTTATCAAATCACTCAAAAAGGTAAAAAGGTTGAATTTACATCCAATTCAGTTTCAATAATTGACATGCATGAAAATTCCATCATTGCAATTGGTGAGGTGGATCACAAGTCAAGGTTGTATAAATTCACTAAGTTTTCTGATGATGACTCCTATTTTCTACTTACACATAAGGAGAGTACTTTACATGCACCTCTAGTGCAACATGCATATACTCTTGTGCTTCCATCAGTTTTAAACATCATAGATGATTCCATACACTCATATTATGTACATGGAAATAAACAGGTAGTACAACCAGATAAGAAGCCAACGTTGAAGATTCAATAGATGCCCAAGAAGGAATAGTTCACACTTTAGACAACAGGTATCCTTTCAGGGAATCCATTGGATTCGAGGAGGACTCAATCTCAACATGAGGATCCTTCTCATGTACTTTCATCTTGAAAACCTGTTATCCACATGCATTTCTATATGGTTCAATCTTCTAATCCATAGCTCTACAATGAGGATATGGGAAATCCATTATGGCAAGAATCCATGAAGGAGGATAATGAATATCTCCTAGAGAATCATACTTGGAATCTGGTTTCACTTCCACTAGAAAGGAATATTTTCATGTGCAGATGGGTCCACAAGATCAAGAGGTATAAGGCCCGATAGTTTGCCAAAGGACTTCATTAGATCCATAAATATTTCTACATATTCATGAAGACTTTTAGTGAGCATAATTTTTAGACTTTGTGAGATCATCTTGCAGTGAAGAACACAGTTGCCTAGCAGCTGCCATTTTCTTCTTTTGATACATTATACTTTGAGGGGGGGTTTTGTTCCCACATGGTTTTCCCTCTTTCCTCATTTTTATTCAGTGTTCATTAGTTGAATTGTACATGAGTACCTAATATGGCCTAGTAGCCAAGACTCATTTTTTAATCCATAGTGATGTTCATGGGGGGTGTTGGAGAAATTTATATTTTCAGCACACTAGTTCAGTGGGAGTAACACTAGCTTAGTGTGAGTTAACTGACTAGTTCTATTTTATACTTTCTAATTTTATACCATCACTATTATGCATGCATTCATAATAATAGGATGTTAATGCCTATATGAGTGAAGATCACTCACTCATTGAATAGATCATAATATAAATTGATTCTCATTCTTCATGTTGTATCTCTCTTCCTTTTTTTGATAAGCTTTGTTTGTCTATGCTTTAGCTAGGTCTCCTGTGCAGGTTTCCATGAAACACTAACATTGGGAAGTATTGACTATAAACTAGGATATGTTTGTGACATAGGAGGCATCGATAAACTCTCCATGTGACTGGAAGAATAACCAAACAGAGGAGATTATGTTAAAAAAAAAGGAAAAAGGGCCTCCTAAATCCGTACTAAACCCAAATAATGAGGTGAAGACTCATAGGATTGTGTTCTATTCAATGGAAATTGTTATAACCCTAAATTTCTCTACACATGCATACATGGAATTTGGCCCTCTTACTTGCATTTTTTGCCAAGCCATCACTGAGTTTCCCTTCTAAAAAACCAATTTTTTGAATATGTACATGCCCTGATCCACTATTTCCAGCATACATATGCTTTTTGTACCACTATATCCCATGTACGTATGCCTTTTGCATCAATACAACCCGTGTATGCTTGCAAAAGTTGCAAAAATTAAAAAGTTGCAAGGAATTCATTGAGATTACAGGCTATTGGGTAGTTTCCCAACTAATCCATCGCCTATAGCCTGTCACCAAACCAAATAACCATCATGTTGTCATATAAAAGGAGGTGTTGGGGTCTCATTCCATATATATACATAAGAATAATGAAACTCTGCTCGTTTCACATCCCCTCCCTGCCCCAAGTATTTGCAGCCTTATTGTGAGAATTGCCTCAGAATTCCTCATTTTTCCCTTTTTCCTCCATCAAAACCCATTTCATTTCCCAAGAAGAAGGTTGAGAGGATAAATATACACAGAGGTGAACTTGGATCTTGGTGAAGAGGAGCCTAGACTAGGTTTGAGAAGTAGTAGTTGACTATGGTTGTAAGTGATCATTGTATTATCAATAAGAGAAGTACTTTTCTTATCCCAAAACATGATGTGTCGAATGTTTGCATTTGATTTATGTTTTTATTCTAACATATAACCCTTATTTATGTATAAAATGTATGCTTGTATTTTTATGTTTTTCTATATTTGAATGCAGGCTAGCCTTGGGAGGAGGTTTGCAATCAGCAAAGCCTTCAAGCGTGTGAGGATCGTCATCGCACGCAGAGTAAATGTACAATTATCTGATCCTTCTCATTTTTCTTTTATTGCATATGTCTGGGGTATGTTTGGGGTAGTTAGAGAAGTAGGATAATTTTAAACAGTTATTTATCTGCCTATATTGTAAACCCTAGTGTAGCCATAGGGGGGTTTTTTCCACTAGAATAATTGACGACCATACTAGGAAAACCTCTAGGATTTAGGGGGATTTTTTTTGGGTGTTTGATTGGTTTTATACCTTTTGAGTTTCTATTGAGTCTGTCGAGTCTTTTAAGGGATTCTAGTCACCTGTTGGTGCCATACTAGTTCTTCCTTGCCTACTAGTCATTCTATTTCTTTTCTTTTTTGAGATATTACAGCGGTGTACGTGCCCTGTTGTGGGTTAGCACGCGTACATACATTCCATGCTTTATAGACAACCCACTTACATATGCAGGCTGATTAAGAATCAATAGTGTACCTGGTTCAAGGGACTCTTTTTAAGAAGAGGAAGTCAAACTCTTCCCTAATTGAGGTTTTTACTTCTCAAGGTCTCTTGATAGAGTTCAATGCCTCTGTTTTTACAGTCAAATCCTGGCTTAGATGTCAGTTTGCTTGTCTTTTTCAAGATTTCTTGTGTTTACTTCGAAAGGGTTTTAGGCGAGTCTTTGAGTATTTTATCAGCTTGTTTGGTGTCTTTAGTGACTCCTTGCGATTCGCAGTGGGCCAGAGGTCAGTTTCAATATTGTCTTATTTTTTCTTTTTCCCCTTTCATTTGATTTAAAGAAATGAAAACAAATTATTTCAAGTTTTTCTTGTTTGAAGCATTTACAAAAAAAAATAAAAATATTTCATTCCTTAGTTTGGTAAAGTAGTTAGGGTTAATTTATTTTTCTTGAAAGGAAAAAGAGTTCAATTTTTAAGTTTTTTATTGATTTCTTAGAACATTAAGTAGCTCGTAGTCGAGCAAAATTTCATTTTAGGTCTTCTTTTTAAAGATTTTGAAAAAAAAAGTTAGTTATGAAAAGTTGGTTTAAAGAGTTAGTTGCAAATCTTTATTGTTAACTAGAAGTAATTTTTCTTTCAGTTTCATTTACTTCTCCTCTTTTAGTCTCTCATACACATCACCAGTTTCACTTCCATATCCTTTGAGTTAAAACAAGCCATTTAAAAAGAACACTAATTTAAATTTAATTAGACTTTTATGTTTGTATGGTCAATCAACTAGTTTAGGGTAGAGCCTTGAATTAGGTTGGAGAGGAAAATCTTTAAGGATAATAAACAAACATTGGAGTTAGAGCTAGGGAGTGTAAAATTCTAGTGACGTGAAAGTTATCCGGGACCCCCCTCTAATACAGTGGCTAAACACGAGGTCATGTCAGGAAAGGTAGCGGAGATAACCCCTCCAAAGCTGAACCAAGCATAGTGGGGAATGCATATTGAGGATCTGTCATGGGATACTATCGTTTTCATTTTCCTACAGAGCTTCGTGGACCTCGAATCCATTTGATATCCTTAGTTGTATTCCATACCACTTTATTTAGATACCCTCGATAGTTTTAGCACTTGTTATCCTTCTCATTGCGATCCACCTGACTGTCGACTGTACCCACCTGGTGACTGTTTACAAGCTGGCAACTTAGTTTATTTTATTCTAAAGACTTACATAGGTGACTACAGGGGTATACCACGGTACCTAGGGAAAATGTTGAGCCTCTCTTTGTAGAGTATACCTAGAGGGTGTTTCTGTGTTCGAGTTGCACTTGCATCTGTAATTTTCTCTAGTGTTGGTTGGCCTAACTGTTCTTCCAACTAGGTAGTGGTTTTTTTTATTTATCTTGTAGGAAATTTTCTAGTGTGTTATTGGTTTTACACGATAGTTAAATCTTTACTGTGTGGTTGATATTTTCACAAGGTGGAAGCTCAAGAGCTTCGTTGGTCGTGAAGGATTTAGGGCCTGCCACTAGTTGCATTAGAGCCACAACCACCATTGTTATGGTGAAGACTTGACTAGCAAGGGTCATACAAAGAAACCAAGCCACATGAAACTGTGCCCGAGCTAGCTCCGAGAGTAGATTACTCGTATCCAGAGGGACCTACTTTTTATGAACTTTGAGAAAAATTTCTCAAGCCAGCCAACCCTCCAATCACTGACTTGTCGGTGCCAATCTTGGTACAAGTTGTCCCTATGAGGGTAACACCTTACAAGCATCAAACAGTCTTGCAAGAAGCTATGGAAGAAAATGATGCTAATTTGCCAGGGAGTCCTCACACTCCCTACACAACTGCCACCACAAGGGGTATTCCACCTCCTAACCCACCTTCATGGATCTGGACCACAATGGTCTCAACCAGCTCTACTTCGGGCAGTGGTTTAATTCCTTCATCGGAAACGACCAATGCTTCATTCAAACAGAGTGTGACGGGCCCTCCATTTTCATATGGGATGCTCAACTTTGATACGAACTTCGTCCTTACTTACTCCACCCTAAAGACCATGGGTCTGGGAGAAGTGAGCTCAAATTCTCCCTTGCAAGGGTCCATGGGGGGCACCTCATCCTCCTATAACACTATCCCTTACGATGGGGGTCATATACCTCCTCCATCCCCTTCGCTCAATAGTGATTTACAACCACCCGTCATGCCGAACACGAACTATAGCTTTTTTGGAGCAGGCAGTCTAGGACCGTAATATTACACCACACTGGTGGGATCCATGTCATTCTCTTTGTTCAACATGTTTGGTAATAACTCTTTTTCATCATCTTTCATCTCAGCCAGGGGAAACCCTGGGTTTGGACAACATAATCCTATGCAGGGTACTATTCCTACATAAGGGGAAAGTATAGGATTTTTCTCCTCATAAGGAATTTGGAACCCTTGGCAAAGATCAGTTCCCTCATCAGGGATGTTGACTGAGGGAAACCCCTTCCATGGTCAATGGAACTTCAGGCAAGGCTCAGTACCTATTCTCGTCGGATCGACAGGGGAAACCCCTTCCAGAATATTTGGAACATAACGCAAGGAGCAATGCCCACCCAACCTTTGACATCCAATTATGGGAATCAGTTGACGATGTCCCAACAAATGTAGTTTTCATATGATGGTCAAGGCCATGGTATCTACCAAAACCCTGGCCAACAACCCAACTTTTCCTGGCAACCCGGTTCCAATCAAACTCCAGGCTCCCTTTTTCATGTACATAGTACCCAGCCCAAACTACCATTTATGGAAACGTTACATATGCCAAACTTGTCAAGGTTGCTTAACGACCCGATTTGTCATGATCCGTGTTGGCCCCCCATGCTGATTGAGTTTCCCTCTGAAATTCTGAAATTCGAAGGAAATCCTGGCAAAGACCCAGGTGATCACGTGAAAACTTTCCACCTATGGTGCTCGTCAAACTTACTACGAGACAACTCCATACAGCTGCATCTGTTTCAACGCACTCTCATGGGGGGTGCCACCAAATGGTATATCGAGCTCGACCACTCAAGATATTCTTACTTTAGCAATTTGGCGATGGTTTTGTTGAACTACTACATGTGAGATACGATGCCGACACCGAATTGATGGCCAACTTCAAGCATACTAAGGCCAATCATATTTCAGATCACATCCAAGAGTGGCGACGTCAAAAGATATTGATCAAGGTACAGGTCCCACCAGATTTCCTACTAGAGTGGTTACTAAAGTCTTTGGTACCTCAATTATCCAAGGATGTTGCAATTTCTTGAGTTTTTTCATAGGAGGAGGTGATAATGAGAGCACAACAAATTGAACTGATATACTCTTAGTTTCGCTTACTCTATGATATTTTTCTAGATGTGCCACGGTCCATACTTGACAAGGCCAGACAAAATTCTAGACCACATGACGATGGTATAGTTGGTTCAACACAAGGAAAGTCCATTGATCAGCTGTCAAATCAATTGCAACAATTGTCGATACAAAAAACAACGACCTGCCAGACCTACGGCTCGGTTGTTCCCCATAAACAAATGTCGGATGTAAACAATGTGCAGTCGACGAACCTAAAGGCCAACCAACAGGCTGACAAAAAGAAAAAAAATGAAACAAGAAGGGTAAGGGGGATAAGAAACCCAAAAACAATGCTAGTGGGGGAAACTCAGAGAAGATAAAGTTGAAGTATCCATGTAACCTTTGCATGGAGGACCACCTGACTCACCTATGCCCTCGACTTGTGAAGGTCTAGAAGTTATTGGCACAGTAGCATCCTGTTCTATTAACAAACCCATTTCCACATGGGAAAAATATGACTCAAGCCTCTTCGAGCGTGGATGGGGGTAGTCAGGGACCCCCCATGTCTTCTAGTAATCCCTCGACCACGAAAATTTATATGATGAAAGGTGATTCTTACATAGAAACTAGGGAACATGATTACAAAATGCCAGAATCTTCTGAAAAGGGTAAAGAAGTCGTAAACCCATATGTTCCTCTCCAGATTGAAAAGACGATGGGAAAAACAATTACACACATCTCAAAAGGGGCGTTCAAGAATACTTCTCATAATCTGAATGTGAGGGCCGCCCAAAATTACTTTGTGGTGGAGGATTTTTTACAAACCCCTTATGCGATGTCTTCTTTGGATGTCCTCCAAAGCTTCCCTTCGTAGAGAAAGGCTTTGTTATCCTCCTTGGGATCTGTAGAGACATGTAATCCAGGAATGATCGTTCTCGATATGATTGACTTGAAACCTCGTCTCCCATACCATGTTGCATTTTAGATAGTAGTGGCTTACACCATGAAAATGTTTACCTAGAATATTTTCTGCAGGGTGGTTGATGAGGGCACCTCAACTTGCACGATGTCGTTGGCATGTTGGAAGGCCATTGGCCAATCCATTTTTTCTCTATCACCTACTCTTCTTACTTCTTTCAATGGTCGTTCTTCAAACCTCATGGAATCATCCCTTCTTTCCCCATGTAGTTAGGAGGGAAGACTATGTGCGTCGAAGTTGAAGTGGTCGATGCACCTCTCGAATAAAACCTATTGTTAGGAAGGAGTTGGACTTATGCAATGCATTCAATGGTTGCCACAGTTTTTCGAGTCTTGTTGTTTTCACACGAGGGTCGAATCGTAACCATTGACCAATTATACTTCTCTAGGCTTAACCCTTCATCGGGGGCATCCACAGTCTTGATGATTGATAACCCTCAGCCTAACATCATCAATGTAGGGGTTGGTTTGTTCCCACATTTTATTGGTACTTTCGATTACCTGCCTCCCTCTGGTGATGTCACGTTTATATCGGTTTCCCTCGACCAACCTAGGGATGATATTTTTCAAATGTCATCGTTTCGAACGACTTAATTTAATTATTCATGGACTCTTCCTTCCCCATCAGACTCGATGGAAGGGACAGGGAATCCTGGCATGGGCATTCCCTTGTCCGCAGAAAAATTTGCATACAATATTGTCCAGCAAGCTTCAGTCGACCCTGATCTGACTCCCGCACAGGAGTTAGATCTAGTTCTCGAGCCTATTTGGGCTCAATATTCCCTTTTCCACTACCGATTCTTTATACTTGGTACTACCCTATGATGAGGATATTATAGAGGCATTGACTGGTCCAGACAGACCCTGGGATGATCTCCATCACATATCTTATTTCCTCCCGGAGTTAAGAAGAATAGAGGTACGAGAATTCATGTTGAGTATGACTGGAGATAGGTCTTCTCCTATTAATACTTTGGCTATGCATGCAGGTTACGTTCAGGGTTATATGGAAAGTATCGTTGAAACGATACCTATAGATATCTTCAACACCCCTAGCATTGTGGATAATGTTTTTATTGAAGCAGACTGCTCCCCTGAAGAGATTCGAATATACACATATTTATTTAAGGAATTCTGTGACGTTTTTCATGGTCTTACGAGGAAATGCCAAGTATTGATCCAAGAATCATCAAACATGAGATAACAACTTACCCTGACGCCAAGCCAATCTGACAGAAGATTCATCCAGCGAATCCTTGGAAGGAGACAAATATTAAGTATGACGTAGAGAAACTGCTCAAAGTCGGTTTCATCTACCTCATTCAATTGACTCAATGGGTGTCAAATCTCATTCTGGTCAACAAAAAATAGGGTAAGATTCGAGTGTGCATGGAATTCTGTGACTTGAACAAGGCTTGTCCAAAGGATAATTTCCCCACCCCATTCATTGACCAGATTGTCAATGAATGCACAGGCTATGAGGTCTTTTCATTCATGGATGGTTTTTTAGGATATAACCAAATTCAGATCAAACCCGAAGACCAGCATAAAATAGCTTTTAGCTGTCCTTGGGGCACATTTGCTTATCGTAAGATGCCTTTGATTCTGAAGAATGTTGGAGCAACTTTTTAGTGGGCTATGTATTTTTATTTCCATGACCTTAGACATATAGTTGAGTCTTATCTCGATGATCTAGCATCATGTTATCGTAAGAGATATGATCATCCCACACACCTCCCACTAATATTTGAATGATGTCGCTACTATCGGATTCACTTTAATCCTAACAAATGCAGTTTTTTCATAACGTAGGGTCATCTTTTAGTTTTCATAGTTTCGACAATAGGGATCATGGTCGATCCTCTAAAGGTTGAGGCAATATTTCATTTTCCTCCCCCGTGCACAGTCCCTAAGCTTCACATCTTACAGGGGAAAGCAAACTTTCTTTGGCGTTTTATCGTAAATTATGTCAATATCACTAAAGGGTTCATGCATTTACTAAAAAAGGGAGTCCCTTTCTACTGGGATGAAGCCGCTCAACACTCTTTCAAAGCATTGAAACGTGCCCTCACATCTCCCCCTCTGCTCTGGCCTCCCAATTATAATAAAGTTTTCTTATTGTACTTGGCTATTGTAGAGTCGACCATCGGTATGGTCTTGGTTCAAGAGGATGATCTACTCAAAGAAAATGTGATTTATTACCTGAGCCAAGGCTTGGTTGGGTTGGAAATCAACTATTCTCATGTTAATAAGCTTGCATTGGTAGCAGTGCATGTTGTCTAGCGGTTCCGTCATTATATCTTGCTTCGCAAGACCACCGTCATTGTTGTTGTGAATCCATTTCAATATGTGTTGACACGATGCGTCATTGGTGGAAAAATCAGTAGATGGATTTTTATCCTCCAGGAATTTGACTTGGATTTTGTTTTCACGAAATCCAAAAAATTATTGGTCTTTGCGAAACTTATTTCGTAACTTCTAGTCGAATCAAGTGATGTTACGCCCAAAGAATCGCCTATTAAAGGAGATAGTTTTCTAATCACATCTTCAAACCTCTATTATGGAGATATATAGTTTATCTCCAAACTTTGAAGTGCCCCACCTATGAATCTCATGATGAGTGTCAATGTATACACCATCAGGCACAAACTATCTCTTACTCGATGACACTTTGTGTCGTCGAGGTGTAGATTGCATTCTTCATCGGTGCCTCATTCATGAAGAAGCGGAACTCGTTCTTAACGACTGCCACACCGGAGGATGTGGTGGTCATTTGTCTGGGTTGGAAACAACCCAAAAGACTCTATGAGCCAGTTACTTTTTTTCTACATTAATCAAGGATTGTGTCGAGTCGGTCAAGAAGTGCCACCCATGTCAGATCTTCTCCTGAAAGATGAGGGCACATCCCACTCCCATGTTTCCTTTCATTATTGTTGGTAATTTCACCAAGTGGGTGATTTCTTTTACTACATGCCACTCGGCTTCATCCATGGGGCATCGCTATATCATCGTAGCAGTAGACTACTTCACAAAGTGGGTTGAGGCTATGTCAATGTTTAAAAATGATGGAGAAACAATAGCTCTCTTAATTTTTAACCAGATAATAGCAAGGTTCAACATCCCGAAGGATATTTTCACTGACCATGACAGTCACTTCTAGAACAAAATGATGTCTGAGTTAATATAAAATCTTGGGTTGAGGCAAGAGCATTCGTCACCTTACTATCCACAAGAGAATGGTCAGGTGGAAGCTGTGAATAAATCCCTCAAGACTATTCTACAGCAAACAATCAATTCTGCCAAGTCAAATTGGAATTTGATGTTTTACTTAGCATTATGGGCCTACTGAATGTCTGTATATACTACCATTAGTTTCTCACCTTTTCAACTTGTTTACGGGCTAGAAGCAGTCTTGCGTATAGAGTGTCAGATCCCATCTTTGAAGTTGGCAATACAATTATTTCCAGACACTTCACTGCTTGAGGAACGCCTATTATATCTTGAGCAGCTCGATGAGAAACAATGTGATGTATCCTTGGCCAACGAGGCTCACAAGCAATGAGTCAAGTGTTAATATGATTGGTTCGTTCGTCCTCGGATTTTCTCCAAAGGCGACTTTGTCCTGGTCTTTGACTAAGATAAGGATCCCCTGGGGGCAGGCAAGTTCAAACCCATGTGGTTCGGACCATTTATTGTGAAAGAAGTCTAAAATAAGGGAGCTTATCATCTGGTTTAATTTGAGGGAAATTCTTTGGCGGAGCCTAGAAATGGGCTCTACCTCAAGAAGTATTACTCATAGGTTGGTCACCTGGGTGACTTCTTGTACATATGTATAGTTCTTATACATTTAATTTTTTGTCTTTTTTTTCTATGTATGTGTCATTATTTATGTCACCTTTTTCACTGTGGCATATTTCAAGTGAATCAGAGGTGTTCTTTGGGCTCGCAGATGGTGCTAGATGACACACTTGGAGGCTTGCTTCCGCAGCTTGGGTGACTTTCACGCCTCAAGGCCAGTTTCTATCTTCTGGAGGTATCTGTCTAAGTAACACTACAAACAATGTCGTCGAGTACAACTCAGTGATAGAGTTGCTTCATGACACTTTGTCACATGGTATCTCTCACCTCCGGGTCTACTTAGATGCACAACTAGTTATGTCCTAGTTAAATGTTTTTTACCGCGTTTATGATCCTACTTTACACCAATGATTCCTTAGGGTACATATCTTAAGAAGTTTCTTTGATTACATTATGTATATCCATGTTCCAAGGAGATTAAATCAAATGATAGATACTCTAGCTAATCAAGTATTATATTGGAATATTCCACACACATAATAAGAAACACACACATACACATGTACATACATTTGTAAAGAAATTTGATCCATAAGACATAAAAGATGAAAATATGTATATATATCTTGAAAAATTTCAGAGTAGATAGGTGGGTACGAATGCCTCAAAAATAATAATCCGGTATACATCACGGGGCTTATGCCCTATAAAATATACAAAAAGAGTGCCCTCGACACATAACAATTCCATCCTATCTATTCACAGGGCCTATTGGCCCTACTGTAGTGAACAACGACGTTTTTCAAACACCAAAAGAGTTGGATCCAAGTCCGTGGCACCCCAACTACATGAGGCTACATTGATGGTAGGAGATCCTCGGTCTCGGCCATGGGAACTGCATGAGTGAGCACGGTGAGGTTCCACTCCACCAGTCTCAAAAATCTCTCAACCTCTCCGGCTAGAGGTCCCCCTACGGTTGTTGGTCCAACGGATATTGCTGGTACTACCTATGGTCGAGGATGCCTCCTAGTCCTTGAGAATTCTACCAGGAAAACTAGTCCCACATTTGTACACAACAGATACATAGTTGTCAAATAATCTGATTCATATCAAAAAAATGATATATATAAAAGAAACTAAAAATTAAATAACTTAAAACACATGTACCTATCTCTCCTCACTCCTCTCCAGGAGGTATGGGCATATCTAGATCCCTAGAAAATTTGATTCTAGCATAGGGGTAGTCCTCTATCACTGGAATATATTGTGCTCACCAATCGAAGAACTTTTCATTGAAGGCCTCTATGGTCCTTCCTCCCCCCTATCATGGCAGCAATGCTACCCATATACACACTACTGGGAAGGAGGCCACATTCTCTTGTACCATCTCTCTAGGACTCAGACTGGGTACCCTCTCAAAGAAGAATTAGCACAAAATGGTACTGAACCCAAAGTTCTTGTTTCTACGCTCTCGACACTCTGTGAGTTTCCTCTTCATGCAGTCAAGCATGGTCATTCTCCAGTCAAATATTCATGCATCTAGGAACTTCATTTCACAATACATGTAAGCCCGGGAATCCTAGTGTAGGGATACGGATCCAGTGATCCACCCCATAAGAAAAACAATCACCTTCAGTTATAGTTTGGTGATCTTGTGGATGGGCACTTGAGAACCTACTTTCTCAGTCCTGACATCGCAATGCATCTCGATGTAATCAATGATGTTGAAGGGCCCAGGAGGAAATGTACACAATTTGATTGGTTCCCCTCTCCTCGAGAGGCCAACCAAGAAATAGATATCCTCAATCATTTTAGTCAATGACTTCCCCTCAAGCATGAACTCCTTTGCGTCAGGGTTCCAGTAATCCACCAGGGCATTCAGTAGCCTGGGTTGTGCCCTCATGAACAGACATTGATAGAACTTCCATAAGCCGCATTGTTTCAATGAAACGATAGAAGCATGGTCCTCATTGACCAAGATGTCGATTTCCTCATGTTCCCTCTCCCTCCAGTGGACATACATCTTGTTCCATCACAAGTTCAAGGGGGATTTAGCTCTTGCTTTTTAATTTTTTCCATACTTTTGAGGGTGTATGTGGGTTGTCTTGGACACAGTCATGTATGTATGCTGGAAGATGATTCTCTGCCTACATACATACGTGGTCTGTCCTTGGACAACCTATGTACATGTAGGGCCTCCTTTTTTTAAGAGGGTTTGCCCCCTCAAAAACTAAAAACCATACATAAAAGAAGTATTGAAATGAAAGAGGGATGAGTTTATACTTAATTGGTCCAAGAAGAAGTTCGTTTCATCCTTTGAAGATCCTGTAATAAACTCTCTTAGCAAAGGGGTCCTTTTTTCCTTTTGGTTAATTTTCAAATTGCAATGGTGAAAATGAGCTGTTAGCTTTTATTTATAGACTTTTTTGGCCCTTTTTGCCACTTTTTTGAACCCTTTTGTCATTTTTTCTGTCTTGAAAATCATTTAACTCAGTTCTTGAGTTTCTTATTGGATGTTATGATGCACTTTACCTTTTGGTTTGGTAATGTTTTTGGGAAATGGGTCACTTTTAAAGGTCCTTTGGCAAAAGTCGTTTTTCCAACTTTTTGCATATAAGTTACGATTCCACCTCCACTTTCTGCATCTCGTTGTATTTTTTTCTTTTCCATTGGATCGATCCCACCGAAGTGTGACACAGAACCATCTTTGTTGTTTTAGAAATGTCGTTATTAGGTGGTAGAGCCTACCATTACATGGATGCCCTAGATAGATCCTTGTTGCTTTTTGTCATCCATGCTATCTCTAATGACTTTAGGCTCAGGAGTCCTTGTTAGTCCTGTCATGATTATGATATTGAGCCCCATTCGTTTGATGCATCATCACTCTTGGCCTCACCCTATGGATTCCCAAAAATGAGTAGGCTTTGTTGTCTTTCAAGCTCGCTTTTAAATCCGAAAGAAACATCTGACGAGACTACATTTTTTATTTTCAATATTGTTTGGATTAACTGAGAAAAGTAACCTCTCAGAGTCTTCTTTAAGCCCTTTTTAGACTCTCTAAACATGAAAATATTGTCAAGCGATCTTGTTTCCCTTCACGCTCGCCAAACTAAAACTTGAAGGCACGTCTGTATGGCAATAGTTTACCCCTTTTTCAGTCTGAATGGTGAATTTTATGAACAAAGGTATACTCTAGGAACTTCGGTTCACTAGAAGAGTATTCTCAGGTATAATTGTAACCCTTTTTTGGGCCCGAGGTACTAAATTTATGAAAAAGGAACCCCCACGGAGTCCATAGTTAATCTCTTTTCAGACTCCCTAAAATTGAAAAGATCGTCGAGTAACCTTGTTCTTTCACACTTGTTATATTGGTCTAGAAGAACATCCCCCATGGAGTCCATAGTTAAGCTCTTTTCAGACTCCCTAAAATTGAAAAGATCATCGATAGACCTTGTTCTTTCGCACTCATTAAATTGGTCTAGAAGAACATCTACTGGCATGATTTTACCCCTTTTTCCGACATGTATATTAAGGAGGGAAAAGGTATACCTTGGGAGATTCGTCTTGCCGGGAGAGTTATCCTCAGTAAATTTTATACTTTTTGGGGCTAAGGAGACTAAATATAGAAAAAGGTTGTGAGTCTATAGTTAAGCTCTTTTCAGATTCCTTAAAATTGAAAAGATTTCTGAGTGATCTTGTCTTTGTCAAACTCATTAAAATGGTTTTGAATAGATGTATTTTCGGTGAAATCTTATCCCTTTTTTGAACCGACTAGAATATTTTAGAAAAAGGGACCCCATCGGAGTCTTCTTTTACATTTTTTCACACTCTCTAAAAGTGAAAAACTATCAATCTTACCTTCTTTGGGATCATTAAAAATCACATTGAAGGGGGTTTCATTGTGTCTTGCTAATCTTATTTTCATCTCTGCATCTTTGGCCTAATGTCCGCTCCATGTTTCTCTCAATTGAACCTTTGAAGCATGCCTTATACACAAGCCTTGTAGCACTTTGCCTCTACAACTTGATACCTTGACCCATGGATGAATTTTCCTCGAGTGTCCTTTTCCTGCACATGTCTCCTTGCTATGAGAATTAGTGTGTTCCTTGCACATGGAACTAGTATGCTTGCAACACTCATTCCTCCTTTGTAACATATAATTCTTTTATTATTTTTCAAACTCTTTAAAAAATTGAAAAAGACAAAAAAATAAACAAAAAACAAAAAAGAGGACGGGAAATATACATTCTTCTTTGGCAGCACAATGAGTCGCCTTTGGATAAATCACATCCTTCTATTTGTTCATCAATATTTGGGATCCAATATGACCTTAGGAATATATTCTCGCTACATAGAGTTGTGTCCTCCTCTGTTTGGTTACTCTTCCAAACACATGGAGAGTTTGTGTTGCCTCCTGCATCGTGAACTTATGTCAATTTCATGTTTCCTAAGTATGATCATCTTTCGTGATCTTTTCCAAGCGAAGTTTCACCCAGCCTGAGTCGGCCTTTTTGTAGTTTGTCTCTTGACCTCATGCACGACCATCCCAAAAGTCCAATCAAGTTCTTGTTTGAAATCAATGAAGCTATATCCCTGATCATCGATATCCTCTTGTCTTTTCTCGATGAACCGTCAAATACCTCTGGGTAGTGAAGTCATACATTCATATTTTACTCCTACCTGAGTTTTGAATATCATGAAGTTGTTTCTTAAGCTCTGAATACCTCATCTCCAGCGATCAGGCATTGTTGGATTCTTGAAGATAGATACTATACTTGTATATCTTTGAATTTGAGATGTAGATCCATTGTGTATTTCTCGTGGATACAATTTATATAGTTATATGACATGGATCTGCAGTGTATTTGATTGACAGCCATGATTTATTTAATCCTGAGAAAGGGTATGCCCGACTCAGAGAGAAAATTGTTATTTTTGTGGATGGCACCTCCTGAACTCTGATCTCGAGCTCACTCGTTTCGTACATTGGTGAATATGGTAATGCATTTTTCCCATCATATTCTCTTATGACCTCATACATGAGGGGGCATCTTTTATAACCCTAAATTTATCTACACATGCATACCTGACATTTGGTCCTCTTACTTGCATTTTTTGTCAAGCCATCACTGAGTTGCTCTTCTAAAAAACCAAATTTTTGAAGATGTGCACACCCTGCTCCACTACTTCCCGCGTACATACTCTTGATGCACCACTACAACTCACATGTGTATGCCTTCTTCATCACTGCATCCCGTGTATGCTTGCAAAAGTTGAAAAAATTAAAAAGTTGTAAGGAATTTGTTGAGATTACGGGCTATTGGGTAGTTTCCCAACTAATCCACCGCCTATAGCCCGTCACCCAACCGAATAACCATAATTTTGTCATATAAAAGCAGGTGTTTGTGTCTCATTCCATATCTATACATAAGAACAATGAAACTTTGCCCATTTCACATCCCCTCCTTGCCCCAAGCTTTTGCAACCTTGTTGTGAGAATTGCCTCAGAATTCCTCATTTTTCCCTTTTTCCTCCATCGGAACTCATTTCATTTCCCAAGAAGAAGGTTGAGAGGAGAAATATACACGAAGGTACACTTGGAGCTTGGTGAAGAGTATATCATACCAGGTTTGAGGAGCAATAGCCGACTTTGGTTGTAAGTGAACATTGTATTATCAATAAAAGAAGTACCTTTCCTGTCCCAAAACATGATGTGTTGAATGTTTTCATTTGATTTATGTTTTTATTCTAATATCTAACCCTTATTTATGAATGAAATGTATTCTTGTAGCTTTATGTTTTTCTGTCTTTGAATGTAGGCTAGCCTTGGGAGGAGGTTTGTAGTCAATGAATCCTTCAAGTGCAAGAGGATCGTCACCGGACACGGAGTAAAGGTACAATTACCCGATCCTTCTCATTTTTATTTTCTTTCATAATTCTGGGGTATGTTTGGGGTAGTTAGAGAAGTAGGGACTTTTAAATAGTTATTGATATTCCTACATTGTAAACCCTGGTGTAGTCATAGGGGGTTTTTTCCCGCTAGAAGAAACATAAGTAGTTTCCATATAAAAAAGAGACTCATTCCCATCCTTCTTTGTTGATTTTTTGTCTTTTTCATATTATAAAGCCTAAAAAGGAATAAAAGAATGCTATGTTATATTGGAGGAAAAAAGTTTCATGGGAAAGAAAACTAGTTATAGGTGCAAAGAACATACTTATTCTCAATGCAAGGAAAGCATGTGCAAGATATGGACAATCATTAGGAAGCTTCCTCTAGGGATACATGTGTCAAGTCGCAAAATATAGTATTGAAAAGATGGTAACTTTTAGAGAATGCATATACAATTGGCTATATAACAACAAGATGAAGTCGACATTAGTTACAAAAAGCATGAGCGATCGATATGCAATGCAAGTATAACTCAACACAACATTTTTTTTTTTGTTTGGAAGCCTTGCGGGTAACTGGCTAGCAATAGATGAGAAGAAGATATGAAGCTTCAACAAAAATTCATGGCGGGAATAGAAAGGGATTCCAAGCCAACAAAAAAATTGCAGTATGGGTGCCAAAAAGGCTAGTGAGGAGATAAATAAGACACCCGTGAAGAGGTGAGCTCTACCAACTATAAACAACCCCTTTATAGTAGCTTGAAGGTATAATGTTGCAACGAATGGGGTTGACCCTATCGAAAATATGTGATAGATACAGATAAATTCATAATGCAGGCGGAATGGAACCTACCCTATATGCTAGTATGGAGCAGGATACCTACTGAAGAATTCGCAAAAATGCCACTAGATATAAGAATATATATGGAAAAAGATGTCTCTCAAGCAAAAATACATAAGGAAACATCTCCTAGGCACTTTCATTTCTAAACGGTGGAAAAATGTTAAAAGGGGGTAAGAAACTATATAAACAGTGGAAACATTGAGTTAAAATAGGTGTAAAACACACTTTTTACCATATTATTTGATGCCCTTAAAATATTGGATGCACAGAGCTCAGAATTCAAAACCGCTTGGAGTGGGAAAGAGACCACTTCTTCCTCTTCATTTCCATCCATATTGTTTTAAAATTTAGTGTTTTTTCAAGTATTAAATACGTTTTTTGGGGTAGACGTTCATGTACGCAGCCTTTGTTCTCACAGGTCGCATACATAAAAAGATGTTTGTAGTCATTTTTAGTGACAACTGCGTATGTACATGAATTTACTAATAGGAAACTACATGCATCCCCATAAACCTTCAAAAATAAAAATTTAACTGAAAATTTTGAAAAATGTTTGTAGGATGTTGATTGAATGGCGGGGGAGAGAGAATAGAGAAGTTGATAATGATGTCATGGATGACCCATAGGCTCAATAATCCCTCCAATGATGCATATTTTATAAGTTACTCCATTGTAACAAGACTAGGGAACAACAAAGATTGCTTGAGACATTGAAAGGTTACTGGGAGTTGAAAGTAGATACTTTCATGATTACAGGGAAATATTTGAGGATTGATTCTAAGGATATATATTTCCTTATTGGACTACCTTGTCGAGGTGATATAGTGAATTTAAAAGTAAAATAATCCATTGTTCTAATGATCAATGAATACATTTGTTTTTATTTCTCGACCAAGACAAATAAATTTGGGAGCCAACTCCCAATAAAGAAAATTAGAAACCTCCGCCTAAAAATTATTGTGTTGATGATTTCCTGGATTACAAGATCAACATTGCTAAATCAGGCTTCAAGAGTGATGATGTTCTATGTGAGAGAATTCTTGAGGCCAATATTATGTGATTGGATTACCTCATTGATGATGTGCATGAAGGCCCAATTAACATGATGCAAGCAAGGAAAAATGAAGAACTTCGGCTTTGGAAGCCTCTTGTGTTGATTTTTCTTTGAGAGAGTACCCATGATGAGTCCTAAGTGGAAATCCATCCACATTATGAGAGAGATGGGATGATGGAATGAGGTACTCCTGAGGTAGGGAGGGGGACAACTAGGTGATCCCTGGGATGATGCATTCTTTTCTTGGTGGTCATGCCAAGTGGTCGTGATCAAGGATTATCTCTATGTAGGGATATGTTATCGCAATGACCCAAAGATTCCTATTCCTCCTAGAAATGTCTATGGAGATATCGATATAAGATTTTTTCTTTTAAAATTATTTTATTTTAATATTTGTATGATTGTAAGAAGTAAATTTGTTTTGTGTGGATCATGCTAATAATATGATCATTTGATCATATAGATGTGGGACCAAGGTGACCTGAGGTATTTCCTCTGCATGGTTGATGCAATCATGATGGGAAACCATGTGGATATGTTGATCGCCTATTTGATAAAGTCCAGAGGAATATGGAGATATTGGTACGCCCAATGCCAATGATACATATTGATGATATGTTGGAGCAGATGCAACGACATGTAGTTGGGTTACCACAGGCATGGGTGTGGCTCTTTCGACATCTATCCAATGTCGTGGTGTGTTATGAGAGACATGATGAGTGAAGGGCAGGGACCTCAGGACCACAATGATGGGATCATGTATTTTTTTTTATTATCAGTCCTTAGAGAAGGAAAATCAAGGCTAAAAGAATTTTTGTAACATGATCCACTTTTTTGAACTCTGATGAGGATATATACAGATTATCTTTTTTCCTTAATGAAAATGTTTCTATGATTTTATTATGTACATGTATAATTTGTTCTTTTGATTTAGTGTGAATGATATAAATTCCAATTTAACACGTAGTTAGAAAATGCATCACATAATGAATTGGAATTTCTTGGAACATGAACATAAGTAATTTAATCAAAACAATTCTCCAACAAATATACCCGAAGGAAATGATGACGTAGCATAGGGTTTTGAATACAATATTCGTCATTCATCTGGGATACTACCAATTGAGCATCCAAACAAACTTCTAAGGACCAAATGTGATGCACAATGATGTCACGAAGTAGTTTAATAACAACACTATATTCATCCACATTATTAGTATATGGGTCAAGACAAGCACCTCTCGAAGATATCAATTGACCCATGAGTGAATAAATCACCCAAGCGTTGAAGCTAGGTTTCAAGTGTGATGGCTAGCATCATTGAAAAACCCTACGAATGTCGAAGAATCCCGTGACATCTTCCAACCATGCATGAGCACCATAAGAACCATTAATGGAAAAGGATATATACACTACTATTAATTACAACAATGTACAATAATTACAAGAGTAACACCTAGGAGTGAATTCTTATGCTTAAAACTTCTTAAGATAGAGAACATTTTTGGGCTTTGGAAGTGCATTCCCTTTGAAATATTCTAAATTGTAGGCTCCTTTACGTAGGGAACATTTCACAATGTATGGTCCACACCATAGTATATTAAACTTTCCTTCCCCCAGGGAGACTTTCTCTTGGTCATATACCAGCACAAGGTCACCTTCTGAAAATACCCCAGGGTGCACAAACTTGTCATACTAACTTGTAACTTGTTTTTTGTGTGCCTTGTTTGTAGTGGTATCATCATGACGTTTCTCATCAAGATGCTCTAGATGGAAACGACATGCTTCTAACTCAAAAGAGTTAGGTAGGAGATCTATGACAATATTAAGTGAAGGTATTTCACATTCAATCAATAAAACTGCCTCCAATCCATGAACGAGTTGGAATGGCGAAAAAACCAGTACGAGTTTTAACAACAATTTGGTATTCCCATAACGATGGGTAGAGGATGATGTTCCAATTGGTCTTGATCATATTAACCATACATTGGAGAATGGTTTTGAGAGACTTATTGATAGCCTCCACTTGGCCATTCTCCTACAAGTAATATGGAGACGAGTGTTCCCATCTAAAACCCAACTTTGATGCGATCTCATACATCATTTTTCTCTAGAAGTGACTTCCATAGTCAATGAAAATATATTTTGTAACATGGAACCAATTAATGACCTGATTGAAGATGGAAAACATGGTAGTCTCTCCATCACTCAAAAAATTAGGCATATCCTCCACCCACTTTGTGAAGTAATTGATGGCCAAGATGATGTAATGATTCCCCCTATATGAAGGTGGGTGACATTTCATAAAATCGAGCCCCACTTAGTAAGAGGGCTGACGGTGATGAATGAGAAAAGTGGAGAAGGATGCACATGCATTTTCCGAGTGAAAATTTGACACTAATGATATTTTTGACTTCCTCGATACAATCCTTGAAGATTGTGAGCCAAAAATATATGACACATAATATTTTCTAGGTTGTTTCCAACCTAGAGAGATTATCTCCACATGCTTCATTGTGAGAGTCATTCAAAACAAACTTCTCTTCTTCGTGAGTCACACAACGACGTAAAACCATGTCTATACCATGATGATACAAGGTATCACCAAATATGAGATAGTTTTTCCCCTGGTGGTGAATGCATCATGGATATTGTCTCGAATAATGTAGGAAAAAATTCAGGGTTTGGAGATACATGATCTAAAAATATTTTAGACACCACTTATTCTTTCTAAATATATATATGCAATGTCTAACTTGATTCCCATTTAAATTCTAGGATCTATTGAGGTGATTTTCAAAAATGATGATGATGTTTTCTTTATACAAAAGTCATTTATGATGACTATTTTGAAGTGAAATTGAGATAACTTGGTAGAAAATAAAATAACTCAAGCAATAATAAGGATGACATGCTTTGTTGCATATTTAATTTCTTTCAACCAAATGAAATCTGATTATATTTTTCTCAAGAAACCAAAACACATCTGTAAATGGACCAAATAAGCCAATCTTGAGGGTGCTCTACAAATCCACAACTCAAATGCATAAACAAAGTTCATATTTGAAATCCTTGTGAAAAGTTGAGAAAAATGAGTACAATACTGGTCATATTCCATCAAAGTACCTCATGGAACACAAATAAATGTGATACAAGGTCATTAATGACACTCTGACATAAAAATATTACATATGACCTTAAATTAAAAAACTCACCTCATATTCACCATCCTTGCGAAAAATCATGCAATTTTGATACAAGACACTTGAAAATCCTTTAAGGTACCATATGGCATGATTTACGATGCAACTCAAGATTATGTTGTACTCGCATGTACTTTCATACATTTCCGTACAGTCTTGAAATTTGTTCCCACTTCAAACTATGTGTCTCAGGTTCCGTGCAGTCTCGAACTTTCTTACTTGTGATGCGTACACATAGGGATGTGTGTTTGGATTGGGATTCGTGCCAATATATAGGCCCAATCTCTAACCTTCAACCCAAATTAGCTATAAATAATTACTATTTTAGGAGGGAATCCTGCTAAATATGGGATGCTTGGTTTAGTGGCTAAAACTCCATGCTAGAATAATGGAGGTTCCATGTTCAAACCTTTGCATGGCATATTCATGGGTTATTTGGTTTAATATATAATTAAAGTTTTAACTATATATAATATATAGTTACTATACACTATATATAGTACATACATTTGTGGTAACATGACAAATCTATTGCTTGAATCAAGTGTTATCCCCCTTCCAGACTATGGTAAGGGTCATATGTTGTATCTTATAACCAGGGGTTGGGGGCTATCCCCCAACCCCTTTTCCCCTTTTCCGCCATTGTGTTAAGAACCAACTCGTGGTAGAATGGTATGGAGAGTTATGTTAAGACTTCGGTGGTCATGGAGGTCATGGGGTCAAACCCTATTGATTCCAAAATTTTACCATATATAAACCATCACTGGTCAATAAGGGGTTGCCATGTGGCAGCCTTTGATTGGCTAACCTTATGTCATGTGTCAATATGCCATTTGACCACTTGGAGCCAACTCAACTATTGAATGGGCATGCCATGTCACTTACTATTCCACATCATCTGTTGTATGGTCATGTTCCATTGTTTACATCATCATGCCACATATCACCCTCTTGTGTTTCCATGTGGCAACCATATTTTCTATGTTTTGACCAAACTTTGGCTACTCATAACTTTTTCATACGAGCTCAATTTGACGTAACATTTACACCATTGGAAATATGTAAACAAACTCTATGAAATGACGTCATTTTATTGGTCATTTGAGATAGTTTAATTTTGAGCATTTATGGATCCCCTGGGACTTCTTTGAGTGTTCTAGATCCTTCTGGACCTCTGTGACTGTTCCTTCAATCCTCCTAGATCAATACACTAGAATTTATTCATAACAAGGATCAATGGTTAATATTAGGAAGATGAATTCGTCCACGAATGAGTCCTCAAAAGGTTCTTCTTTATCTTCTCTTGGAAACTGTGACATTAATTTCTCAAAAACAAGTGACTTTTTGGAATTTGTCAATGTGAAGTCTAAGTCAAATTATTGTAAAATCACTATCCATTTGTTGTATTTCCCGCTGATGATATGACAAGTTAAAACATAATGGAAATGATTAACGTCTGCAATGGCATTAGTTTTACGGAAGATGATATAATGTCGGAGCCTTTGGATAGCATGGAAAACTACTAAAGCTAACTTCTCAACATGAGAGTATCACAACTTGATGTTGACCAAACCATAAATTAGGTAATAAATGACGTGCTCGATGAGTGCATCATGTTCTTGTACTAAAACCATACCCACAATCAATTCAAATGTCGCTAGTTATAACAAGAAGTCACGAGTATAGTCGGGTGGACTAAGGAGGGTTGTAGACATTAAATCCTTTTTTAATGCATCGAAATATATTTGCGCATAATTAATAGTATCCCATTCAAATGGGAACCCGTTCATCAACAACTGCATGAATCCCTTAGTGATTTCGATGTAGTTAGCAATAAAATGACAAAGAAATTCACTTTTACTTGAATACTTTGAATCTATAGTATAGTATGTGAGGGAGGCAGCTAAACTATTGCCTCAACCTTCAAAGCGTCCACAATGATCCATTTGTTTGACATGATAAAACCAAGGAGACACCCATAAGTGACACAAAAATTGTATTTGTGCAAATTAAGACGGATGTGATAATAATGACATCTCTAAAAACCATGACAAAGGTTATCCAGATGGGAATGAGTAGACAGATCCTCTAAATATTCTTCCATGATGTGTTTCATGTCATGGAAGGAAACATACATGGCTCACTGGAAAGTCGCCCAAACATTTTTAAGATGAAAAGGAATTTTTTGATATGCAAACATCCCCCAAGGAAAAATAAATTTGGTCTTGTGTTGTTCCTCAGGTTTAATTTGGGTTTGATTATAACCAGAGAATCCATCCATGAAGGATAATATTCTCAAATCCCACACATTCATCGATAATTTGATCAATAAATGGTGTCGGAAAATTGTCTTTAGGGAAATCCTTATTCAAATCCCTAAAATTGATGCACACACAGATGGTTCCTTGTTGACCAGAATAGGGTTCAAAACCCAATATGTAAGTGGAATTGGATAGATGAAACCCTCTTTGAAGAGATTCTCTACCTCATCCTTTATAGTGGATACCTTTCTAGGGTTAACCGGTCTCAACTTTTGTCAAACAGGATTAGCAATAGGATATCTATTTATCTTTTGTTCAACAGTTCGAGGGTCTACCCCTGACATCTCTTCATACGACCAAGAGAAAACTTTGTGAAACTCCTTGAACAAGGCAGTGTAGTCGTATATCTCTTTAGGAGAACACTTGACTCCAATGATCACATTTTCTACGACGTTGGGATCATTTGATATGTTGATAGGAATCGTTTCAGAAATATTTTCCATGTTCCCTTCAGTATAAACGTTATGTTTTACTAAAGGGTTCATGGTCCTATCAACATTATTGTTCATGTAAACTCAAAACTCTCCTCTTTTGATATGTCTATCTCAGAAACGAAATTAGATCGGTGATCTCGATCATCCCAGAGCCTTTCTAGACCCATCATTGCCTCTAGAATAGCCTCATTTGAGGGAATTACTATCTCGAGACAATCTGGAGAATGAGAAGAGTTAACCACTCAAATGGGTATTGGAAGATTGCCAACTTGCTCCATCTAAAGAGGATTTGGATCTGGGTCTACATTGGCTATATAAATGGTCTGATAAGCGATTTTGACTACATACAAAGGAGTTTCCATTCCTGCATTCTTTAGCACTTATACTGAGTCAGAAGAGGATAGTAGAATACAAGGTTCCTCAAAGTACTTCATCCAAAAATGGTGCACTTGGGATATAGGATTTGATGAGCTCGAACTAGCAGGAGTGGAATGAATGTACAAGATTGACACTGGGATATTAAAGATTCTTGCCAATGAAGAAAACATTCCAATGCCAATACTTTTGGTCACCGCTTAGGAATCTTCTATCAACGGGATAGTGGATCATGGTTGTGCAATTGGATTCAAATGATTTAAAGACAACTGGTCGATAGTCACTATTTTACTCTCATGAGGAAAATCAATAACTCGAAAGACCGAAGATACAACAACGATCATAGAATAAGTCCAACTTCAACCTAGAAAGAGGTTGTAATCCAGAGGAGCATCGACTACTTCCACTTCAACGTATAAAAAAATTCCTCCCAACTCTATGGGGAAGGAGGAAAATATCCCATGCAGCCAAAAAGAATGACTATTGAAAGTGGTCAGAAGAGTAGGAGAGGGAGGGAGTTGTGGAGAGACGATATATTTCCAACAAGAAAGTGACATCACACACATTGATTTCCCCTCGTTGATCACCATCGCATAGTTTGACAGTATAAGGGTCAAATGTGATGACTTGTAATCTAGATGCATCTGTAGCCCCGATAGTGGAAAGTATTGTGCTTTGTTGCACTAGGAAACTTTGCAATACCTCAAGAGAAGACATCGCACAAAGTTATTGGGCCAAATATTCTACAATGGAATAATTTTGAGTAGCCATGGAATTCATATTATGTGAGGTTGTTTTTCACACACCCTTGGGCATGCGAGGCATGTCATCACTCACAAAAGGCTTCTCTATATGAAGAGGCCACTGCAACTTGGGGGTTTCCTTAATTTTTGACCTAGACTTGGGTTTATCATATTTATGAGCTCGATTATGTATAAAAGAATCATAAATCATCATATATATATTTGATGGTGTTCCTTCAGGCAAGGGAGTAACTTGGTTGCCTCCCTGTTGACCCCCAGTATTAGATACAAAAGCCATGTTTTGTCCTTGTGGGAACGGATTTGTCAATACGAAAATATGATGTTGAGATAATAGCCTATGGGATTCTTCCATTTTTGGGCATTCATGAGTAAGGTGATATTATTTTTAAAGCTTACAAGGTAATTTCACCTTCATTTTTTCCTTTTTTTTCCTCCACCAGAGATAGATTTTTGTTTATTAGCGTTCTTGTTATTATTCCCATATCCCTTTTTTTCCTTACCCTTTCTCTTCCTTCCAGGTTGTTGGGTACCATTTGGCATCATCGATTGTACACTGTGAACATCTGACATCTAGGAGGAGGTGGACACATCCAGAGTTGGACCAGACACAAAAGCTTGGATAGAGAGTTGTCTCATCTGATTAGTGACAAAGTCTACATGCGATATTTGAACGAAACATATGATTCCATCAACATGAGGTCCATAGTTCATTTTCGTTGGATCGACACCAAGGTGTGGTGAAACCGGTATGATTTCGTAAAGGATCCCAGACTGTGAACAGATCAAATCCAGTTGTTGGGCCCTGAAGATCACTTCTTCCTCAAAAAATAATCTTGATGTGGAAACATATTTAGAGATGACTTGGACCAGAGAATGAAAGAACCACTTCAACAATAATTTTGGAGGAGATTTGGATTTAATCATCTTCTTTTGTCTCTTCCACTTTTGGATATGATCCCAGATGTGAGTGGATTTGTCCTATTTCAAGGTAGAGAGAAGGTCGGTCCCGACAACATACCAGAATGGTAGCTATAAATGGTTTAGAAAAACCAATGGTAAATCATGGAAAGTGTGGAACGTTGCATCGTCAAGTTCAATGTACCACTTAGCCCAAACTCCCATGAGTGTGAATTGGAAAAGGTGTAACCATACTGAATCATCGTTTGACAAATTCCATGAACACCACATATGAAAATTCATTGTGTGGTTTTCTAGATATTCACTAGGATTACCTTCGAACTTAGGAATGTTAGATGGAAATTTGGTGGGAACTGATAGCTAGTTCAGATTATGACAAACTAGATCATTCATGAGATTTGATAGGTCTATAAAATTCAACGTTTCCGGAAAGGGTAACTTCGCTTGGGACCCAAAATTCTAGCTAAGGATTTTGGAAGTTATGGGTTGAGGAATAGTCAGAAAATAATAACTTGGGTTGGTACTAGCACTAGACTACCATGAAGACTTTGTGGATGGGCCAAAGCCATGGATGAAACCTTTTTGGCCCTAGTTAAATGGAGGAAAACCTCCACCCATCTTATTCCTGAATGGAAAATTAGGTTTTCCCCCTACATACCCTCCTTGTGAAGAAAAAACACCTTGCATGGGGTTATTCTAACTGAGAAAGGGATTTCCCCTTGATGACATCCCAAACGAAGAGAAATACCCTTGCATGGAAATATTCCACTGGCCTTGGAAGGGGTTTCTCTCTACCGACACTATAGACATGGTGAAATTATTACTTCTAAACCCACCATACAACATGAGTGGATTTGAAGTTGATGGCATGCACAAAAATTGAAATCTATTGCCTATAGGCCCACACCAACCCCCCGAGGGATTGGGGTCGAAAGAAGGGAACAAACCACTCTCGATATAGGGGAACAGTGGAGAAATATGACCATCTCCCAAAGGAACATATTGGTAGGGAATCAAAGAACTCCCCATAGCAACGTTAGAAGCTTCAGACATTGACTGAGAACCATTTAAGACATTCGACATGCTCATCAATGACATACCAAAAAAAAAAACATTATTTATTGAAGGTAATGGCATGGTTGCACCCAAAGGCTAAGTGGAACCAAAAATCAGTGGAGAAGAGTTTTTGATTAATGTGACTATGGTGTAATGAGCCACAATAGTCGTTTGTTTGGACACACTAGGAGGTAGGATTCCTTTGGTGACGATTGTTGACATGGGGGTTGCAGGGAACCCTGACCTAGATACTTTTGGAGTACCTTCCATTATGACCCACTGAAGAAGATGATTGTCAGTGAAGTCAGACCCAGGAGATAGAAGCTACAAAATAACTGGGCCATTAGGTGTAGTTAATGAAGGGTTGAAAGGAGGAGCAAATTCTTTGAATTCAAGATACGATATAGTTAAAATCTCCAAAGAAGAAGAATTATTTTCTATAGGTTCCATGACTACGATCTCGACAGGACCAGTCAGTACAAAAGTGTTGGTTTGATCAATTCAATGCCTCAGGGGAGGTGATGGAGGATTCATTCCTTCTTCCTCTTTAGGCGGAAGACCTTGAATTATCCTTGATGGGAGAGGTGGTTGATCAACCACTTTGAGTTGTTAGCTCTAGGTGACTACGTATACACCTTCCTAAGAAATCTATTATCACAAAAAACACCACTAGAAAATCCCTAAAAGAAAAAAAAAATTACAAACAACCTTGCCAATATCTTGACTCAGGTGGATTAGGTCACGAGATCGCAATAATAACAAAGTAAGGAAATGAACTTGTGTATGAAGGCATGGGTTGATTAAGTCCCACAAACCAATGAATGAAGGAGTGAGGACCAATTACCTCGACCTCCACTAACTAGCCTTATTTGGTGCAAGTACCCATGCTTTTCATGACACCCTATAGTAGTACTCAAAAGTGTGATACGAAGTATGCCCCATGTACATGGGAAACGCCCCACAGTCACCTCTAAGATCTCTAGAAAAAGAAACTAAGGTCACCAAATCGTAGTCAACATTTGGGGGGTGTAGTTGACAATTAGGATTGAACCTATGGGTAAGGTAGCTAAGACCGAAGCATTGAAATATTCATCTCTCATGGAGGTAAGGGCACTGATGAAACCCCCAATATATGATCTTTCCACTACGTTCAATTAATATTCAGAGGGGTTATCCACTCGACTTTCCTTTACATGACCTCGTGCTTGAATCTTGTGTTATAGGAGCTTCTTGGCTATACTTATATGAAATTGGGTTTTGCACTCCCTATCTCAGACTCCTATGTTTGTTTTTTGGCCTTGGAGAAATTAACTCTCCAAGCTAAACCAAGGCCCTATTATAATACTAGTTTGTTTACCCTAGTAAATTAAAAATTTCTAATTGATTTTAGTTCGCATTCATTTTATAGGCTTTTATTTACTCAAGAAGGGTGACGAAGTGAAACTGAATGGTGTTTTGACGGAATCAACAAGAAAAAACACTTAAGAACATAAATGTAAAATGCATAAAGAGAAAACATGTGTATAATGAAATTTTATTTTTCAGATTCAAATGCACAAGGTAAGGAGGAAAGTTCAGAAGCACACACTCTCACACTTTTATTTTATGCAAATCAAGAAAAAAAGAAAAAAAGGGAAATAAAGACCACAAATAGATGAGTGACACCGTATAACTAATTGTGGAAACAAAAAATAGAGTGTAACGAACACCCAACTAATATTTCTAAAACCCTAAAACCATTAAAAGCCAAAAACAACCTTGACTAAACAAGAAAGTTGAAAAATATTTTTGGACTTTTATTATAATCTTGTAAACAAAAACAAATGATTCTGAAACCAAAAAGAAACTCTAAAGACTTAGTAGGACCCAACAAAATCCCACAGTGTTACAACCCCAGCCTCGAGAGGTCTGGAAAGAGTTAAAAAACTCCATTTAAGAACATGTACGTGAATGTCTAAATGACAAGTAGCATATATATGTGACTTTAACCAAGGAAAGATGTGTATGTATGCGACTGTATCAAATTCAAACTGCATACACCCTTTAAAACCTCTCTAACTGAGAGAGAAAGGTTCTCGAAGACTCATAAAGGATGGTATAAATTTAGAGAAAACTAAATACAGGTTTAAAACACAGAAAAAGTTTCAAAATAAATGCAAAAAGCAAGCACCCCTAACGACCCAAAAAGGGAGAATCCCTAGTATGGTCACCCATTATGTTATGAAAAACTAAGTCCTATGGATATGGGTCAGAGCCACAATAGAGAAGTGCCCTAAAAGACAACTCTCATACTCTTAAACATGTAGTTAATTAAAAGTAACTACTTTGCAATAAATAATTTTTTAAGGATGGAAAAGAGAACAAAACTGGAATCCAATGTTTGAACTTGATTCTACTCAATAAATTTCACTTCAAAACTCTTGCACCATGATCCTGCGAAAACTTCTACAAGCAAAGAGGAAAGAAACTACAAATAAGTAGTTATCTACTAACTAACTAAACATGATCCTTTCAATTTTCATAATAGATTCAAAACATGAAATAAATAATGCCATTAAATCTATTTAATAATTATAGCTAACCTCTATTTAATCAATAAACAAGGCTATAGTAAAGTAATTGTAAATTTTTATCATTATTACATAACCATTATTTAGTCAAATAATCCAAGAAACTCATTAATTCATATTATAATTAAATTGTAGAATTTATAAAACATAGGCTCGTGCATCATCTTAGGGTTTTGGCTAGAAATTTAAATTGACCTTAGGTTTTACTTTTTAGGTTTCTCTTAAGGTTTAAATCCAACTATACCTATTTATCTTTTCATCTTTCATATGCTTAACGTGGTTGAAGAATCTCGCCTCACAGGGAAGATTCCTGGAGCACTAAATGATACATTCTTCATGCTAATTCCAAAATCTAGTAGACCTGTCAACTTTAATGATTTCCGACCCTTTGCATTATGCAATTTCATGTACAAATTCATCTCAAAAACCATAGCTAACCGCTTGAAAGACACTCTGGCAAAGTGTATCTCTTTGGAACAGTTTGGGTTTCTAAAGGATCCACTCATTTTCGATGTAGTGGGTATAACCCAGGAAAGTCTACACTCAGCCAAGGTAAAAAAACTAAACGCAGTCATCCTAAAACTTGATCTGAAAAGAGCTTATGGCAGTGTAAGCTGGCAATATCTCTTTTTGTTACTGGACCAGATAGGACTGGGCAAATTAAATAAATCTTGGATTATGGGATGCATAACATCGGTCAATACGACAGTGCTGGTGAATGGAACCCCAACATATTTTTTTCGCTACCAACGGGGACTCCGACAAGGATTTCCATTGTCACCATTGCTTTTCCTTCTTGTAATTGAGGCACTCAGCAGAATGATCAACAAGGCAATTGAAACGGGGACTTTCAAAGGACTTAAAGTAGCATCTGGCATCTATATTTCACATTTATTATTTGTGGATGATGTCCTCATCCTGGGTGCCGACAACATTGACTTCTGGAAAACACTCAAAATTCTCCTCACAAAGTTCTGTTAAGCAACAGGTCTCACCATCAACACACATAAATCTAGATTTATAGCACAAAATTTAGATCCACTTTTAAAGAGCTACCTCATTGATGATTACAAAATTTAGGTAGACTGTCTAGACCAAGGGTTAAAGTATCTTAGTTTCTTCCTGAAACCAAACTGTTATAGAATTAGTGATTGGATGTGGCTCATCAGAAAAATAGAGAAGAAGATAATCAGCTGGACTTTTCGTTGGCTGTCCGTGGGAGGCCGACTCACTCTAGCAACTTCAGTCCTACAAAGTATCCCAGTCTTTTGGTTTAATCTGGCAAAAGCTCCGAAGTCTGTCCTCCACCGTATTCAACTATTGATTAGCAAATTTATTTGGAAAGGAGGGAAAAAAACCACTGGATATCACCTAGCTAACTGTCAAAGCTTAGCTAAGCTGAAAGAAGCTGGTGGTTGGGGCATAAAACACTTGGAATGGTTTGCTCTTCCACTGGCAGGCAAAACCTGTTGGAGAGGTCTCTTTGGCAACGATCTTTGGAATAAGGTCATCACCAAGAAATATCTAAAACGTAATGACCCTACTTCTTGGCTGTGCAGGGATATACACCACACAAAGATGCCCTCTATTATATGGAAGAATTTGATGCTAGCTTTACCAATGATCAAGCGATGGATGGCATGGAAGGTTGGCACAGGACAATGCATCATCTTTGGGAGAGATCCTTACATTGGAAGTGAGGGAAACTTCCAACTTTCCAACGTGCTCTTACAGAACTTACACAGTCAAGGCATTCACAGCTTAGCGCAAGCCAGAAACAAAGACACAACCGATCCACTACAGAGCTGGCTAAGCACTAGATCTTTGGGATTAAATATAGAACTCAGCCAAGAATGGGACGCTTACACTAAGGAACTAAATCTTAGTGGCATTCGACTCAACAAAGAAAAAGATTTTCTTCATTAGTCATGGAACCGTTCTACAGGAACAGTCACGGCTAGTTCAGCATATTATTGTATCCTTTACACCTCCAACTGCAATGATGGACAATGGTGGCACAAAACTATTTGGTTGGTGAAGGTAGCAGTCAAAATCATATGCTTCCTGTGGCTATGCTTAGAAGATCGATTACTCACAGGTATTAACTTTCAAAAATGTGGAGGAATTGGCCTTTCTGTCTGCACTTTATGTATTAAGGCAGAAGAGTCAGTCACACATCTCTTTGTGGACTGCCAGATTACACAAATGATTTGGGGTCAAATACTCACCTCCTTGAGAATTGACTTTGAGTGGAACAAGGCTACCATTGAAGAAAACCTCAAATTTTGGTTCCTCAAATTACCAAATCATAAACACATTCCCCTTCTGCTTATGTGGGAAATTTGGAAATTTAGAAACAAAATTTTGTTTGACAATCTTACCAAGAATGTTCAAGGACTCTTTCAGAAAATTCTCACCACATTACAAGAACATCTACCTAAAGAGGAAGCAGATAAAACAAACATACTACTTAACCCGACCTACTTCAACAATAACCCCATTGGCTTCTTTGATGGGGCAGCTTCAACAAACATTTGTGGTATAGGTATTTACCTAAAAATCACTCCTGGACACAACATCCAAGCACATTTTGTTGGTGGCACAGGGAACAATATAAAAGTTGAGTTGCTGGGATTATGGGGTCTACTTTTTCTTGCCACTCATTTCTCTATCAAGAATTTAATGGTGGCAGGGACTCTAAGGTTATTATAGACTGGATTAGTGACAAAGAAAAACTAGAGATAATTTACCTTAGCCATTGGAAGGACAAGATAAGCAACTTAAAGCAAGGCTTTGAAACCTTAAACTTTATGCACATTCAGAGGCAATTCAACAAAATTGCTGATAGTCTATCCAATAAAGCTCTAAAAGATGAACCAAGGTGGCTTTATTTTGAAGAGTTTTTTAATGGATCTATAGTTAGAGAAGACAAACTGCAAATCTTATAAGGTGACTAAAATCAGAAATAGTATAAAGGAAAAAAAAGAAATGGACAAACATTGTACTCTCATGTTTCAGCTGAACAATCACGAATATTCTATACTTAGAATTTTCTACACTTGGAAATTCAATTATTGTAATCAGAAGTTTCATTTGATTCTATATGAATAACAATGGAACTGTTTTTTTTAGTGTGAAAAAAAAAAAACTCTGGTATGCTACCCTTATCATTGACTAATATGTCCTGAAGATGAATCCAGGTAAAGGATTTAAAACGTCGATACAAATGAATTTCATTATCGACAATCTGATAAAAAATTATGTAAAATTACACCACAGGAACCTAACCATTTGATGGAAAAATCAAGGATTAAAATCGAAAAAATGGTTGCAGAGTTGAATTTTCTGAAAAAATGTAGTGATCATAGGTTAATTCCCACTTTCTCCATTATAAACGGCCGACTACGCAATAACTGGAATCGTAGAGCCTTTGATAAGCTTATCCAAGCCTTAATATGAGGATAAATTAGAAGAAAATTTCGCGCACTGGATTCCCTATCACGCACGAACTTAACCCTCCATCTCAAAATCACGAATCGAATTTGTGCAGATGTATGGGCGGTTATGGATGCGTGGGCTCTGTTGAAAGAAGATAAAGAGGGACGTACAACAAGAGACCACAAAAATAGTGAACTGGATAAGCTAATAGGTATAGAACAAGACAAAAATGAAGACAACGAATTAAAAAAGGTAGTAAACCTCTCGAACCACGAGCTAAACGCAGACGAAATCGGCATTATGAAAAAAGGATTAGGGTTCGACGTTTCTCCGAAAACTCTTCTTGTTGAGAGCATTATCTGTAGCATCGAAGACAACATCAAAAATTTGAATGAAGAGGAGAAGGAAGACATTAGACGGGACTGCGCATCAGTGCTAAAGAATGAAAAACCACCAGAAAGTAATTTGAGTAAAAAAGAACTTAAATCCCTTAGAAACATGAGAAATAATGATAGCATCGTAGTTTTAAAAGATGAAAAAGGAGGAGCCACTATGGTAATGAACAAGTTGGATTACAACACCAAAATGAATGAGCACCTCACCACTAGTGGCAGCTACAGAAAACTAGGTAGCAACCCAATTTCCAAAATTATCAAAGAAGTCAAAAAATCCATTAACGAAATCAATCTAGATGGAAGAACAAAGAAATGACTTACTCCCAGCTATAGATCACGCCAAGAATCTATGTACTGCCAAAAATACACAAAGAAGGCACTCCACTCACACCAATTGTCAACACAATTGGTTCCCCAACCTATGAACTTGCGAAATATGTACAAAGTATCTTAGCACCCTTGGTTGGAAAAACCAACTCTTACATCAAGGATCCAAATGACTTTGTGAAACTCTTGGAAGAAGAAAGAGTTGAACTTGAAGACATGCTCATCATTTTCAACGTAGTTTCACTTTTCACTACAATCCCATTAAATGAAGCTATTCAGGTTATCAATGAATTCACAAACCCGGGGACAATTAAATTAGCAGAAGTTTGTCTTAGATCTACCTTCTTCAACTTCCAAGGTGAATTCTTTGAAAAAACAAGTGGAGTAGCCGTGGGATCCCCCCTCTCCCCAATTTTGTCCAACCTCTTTATGGAAAAAAATTGAGAAGAATGCTCTCGATGCATACCCACTAAAGACCTCAAGATGGAAAAGGTATGTTTATGACACAAACGTCAAATGGCCTCATGGAAAAGATGAACTATTAAGGTTCTTCGATCACCTCAACGGAACTTTAGAAGACATTAAATTTACAATGGCACAATAAAAAAATGATAGTATACCATTCCTAGATGTATTAATCACAATAAAACAAGATGGAACCTTAGGACACAAGGTCTTTAGAAAGAAAACCCACACAGACAACTACCTATATGTTGACTCCCATCACCACCCGACACAAAAAATGGGGGTCTTCAACACCTTAGCCATAAGGGAAACAAGAATTTATGATGGAGAGCATCTAGACCAAGAAATAGTTCACTTAACCAAGGTCTTTATAGGTATAGGATACAAATATAAAGTAATCAAGAGAGACTTAAGTAAAGAAGCAAGAACATCTCATTCTCAAAACATTCTAACCTCCACCACAAAAGCTTACATCCCCTACATGCATGGGGTCACAGATAAAATATCCAAAGTTATAAGAAGAAAAGAGATTACAACTTCGTTCAGACCGCTCATAATTGTAAAACAAAAAATGAAGTCCGTAAAAGATCCTATTGACAAACATCAAGGGAAACAAATCTATAAGATTTCATTTTCTTGTGGTAGGTGGTACATTGGAGAAACAGGAAGATGATTCTAGGTAAGAATCAAAGAACATGAAGCAGACATCTAGAGAGAGTGGACTCAAACCTCATCTTTGGCAGAACACTCTCTCAAAACCAAGCACCATATATTCCTCGAGAACACTAAAATCCTCGCTAAAGAGGACCACTTTTTTAGACGACAAATTAGAGAGGCCCTAGAGATATTGAAGCACCCAAACAACATGAATAGAGATGGTGTCCTATAGGTAAGTAGAAGTTGGCTTCCTTTGTTAATACAACAAGAGAGCCCAGAAAACTAAGTTTGATGTCCTTATCCCTCTCTTTTCTTTAGGAATTTCTTCATAAATTCTTATAAACTATTTATTTCTCTAGATCTTCATAATTAGTTTAGCCTTTTAATAATTCATAGTTATACCTAACCTCTACTTAAAAATTATACCTAAACTCTATTTAACACCTATACCTAACCTCTATTTAATCAACAAACAAGCCTATAGTAAAATAATTATAAATATTTATCATTATTACATAACCTTTATTTAGTCAAATAATCCAAGAAATTCATTAATGTATATTATAATTATATCATAGAATTTATAAAGCTAGGCCTGTGCATTATCTTAGGGTTTTGGCCATAAATTTAAACCGAACTTAGGTTTGAGGTTTTAGGTTTATCTTAAGGTTTAAATCTGACTATACCTATTTATCTATGAATCTTTCATATTTATAACTCTGGAATGCTACCCTTATCATTGACTAATATGTCTTGAAGATGAATCTAGGTAAAGGATTCAAAATGTCGATACAAATGAATTTCACTGTGGACAATCCAGAAAACAATTATGTAAACTCACAACACAGGAACCTAAAAATAGTAATTACCACCCTATACGGAGGGGAAATCTAGAATGAAATATGTTTAATGGAAAAATCAAGGATTAAAATCGAAAAAAGGGTTGCACACTTGAATTTTATGAAAAGATGCAGAGATCACAAGTTAATTCCCACTTTCTCCATCATAAACCACTGACTACACAAAAATTGGAGTCGTAGAGCATTTGATAAGTTGATCCAAGCCTTAATAAGATGAGAAATTAGAAGAACATGTCGCGCATTGGACTCCCTATCACGCATGACCTTAACCCTCCATATCAAAATAAAAAATAGAATCCGCACAAATCTATGAGCAGCTGTGGATGCATGGGTTACGTTGAAAGCAGATAAAGGGGGACATACAATAAGAGACCACCAAAAAATTAAATTGGAGAAGCTAATAGGTAGAGAACAATGCAACAATGAAGACAAAGAATTAAAAATGGTAGTAAACATCTCGAACCATGAGCTAAACACAGAAAAAATTGGCATTCTGAAAAAGGATTAGGGTTCATCGTTGTTGGCCCTCGACCAAGTTTTGAGGAAACATTGGTCAGGTTTGACCTCTTTTTGGACATCGACAGGCTGGTCGAAGATGGAGCACCCAGGCGGAGCTGAGATCGCGAGATATCACTTGTTTTGTGGACCCAACAAGGGGTTCATTAGGGTTTATGTAATGGGTTATGGGATGTCATCCCATGGGTTTACCCATGATTAGGCCTTTTTGTAAAAGTATAAATATGTAAGGATGTAATGTAGAAGTAGTAGCATGTAGCTAAGTGCATAAGTGGATAATTGTAAGAGGCAAGTAGTGTTGAGTTGCTTTATGAAACAGACCATGTATGTAAGGCTCTGTTCTTAGTAGAGGAGTTGGCTCTGTGCCTTGACCTAATTTTGGGAAGGTGGATCTTGTGTGCAGTGCGCAGATCACCTGTCTGGTGCAAAGCTTGGCTTTGTGGCTTAGTGTACATGAGCAGAGGAATGTAAGATATTGAAGCCTAATAAAGAAGAAGAAGAAGTAGTTGGTGGACGTAGCCTTTTGACCCTTGGTCATGTTTGACCACTTTTAGGACTTCGACAAGATGGTCGAAGATGGAGCACCCAAGCGGAGCTGAGATTGTGGGATATCACTTGTTTTGCGGGCTTGTGCACTGAGCAAAGGGTTTACTAGGGTTTATGTAATGGGTTAATGGATGTCAGCCCATGGTTTTACCCATGATTAGGCCTTTTTGTAAATGTATAAGTAAGTATCTAAGTGATGTAAGAAGAGGGTGTTGGCTATGTGCACAATATGTTGTAAGTGTTAATGTTGGCTCAATGCAAGAGATTGTAAGTGGATTTCTGCGATCTGGTTGTGTGAAGTAAGGCTCTGTGCCTTGACCTGATTTTGGGAAGGAGGATCTGGTGTGCAATGCGCAGATCTCCTATCCTCTGTGGAGTTGGGCTCTGTGTATTTGTGCATAGGAGTAGATGAATGTAAGAAGACTAAAGACTGATAAAGAAGAAGAAGAAGTTGGTGGAAGTAGCCCCACACTGGGGTGAACCACGTATATCCTGTGTCTTGATGTGCTTTGTGTGATGTTGTTTATGTGTTTAATTTCTTAGTTCTATTGTTATAATGTATGGTGAATGGATATGATGTTGTTTCTTAGCGCTTAATGGCATTCAAGGTAAAATAATGCTAGATCTAAGCTAATGCTATGTGCTAAATGATTGGAAGTGCTTTATCTTTAATGTTACTACGTTGATTTGTAATAAGGGTTTAATATGCCATGTAAATGAGATTCAATAACTAATGAATAGTGTTGTATAAGTGTTCTTTTAAGTATTGTAATCACGGATCTATGTCCCAACCTATTTGTAGACACCTGAGTCCTACAACCCCCCTACCTCTACCTCGGGTGAGACTTCATATGCTTCACAGGTGTTGCTGAAAGGGTCGGTAGTTATGGTTTTGTTGGTGTGTTGTTGAAGTGTTGAACCATGGGTCTACCCTTGTGCCAACAAATGGTTCTGTTGTCGAGAATGAAACTGTGATTGTTGGGAACTAAAGAAAAGAGAAATCTTTATGCGTAGATATGTTTCTGTAGTGCACAATATTACACATTATTTTCGTCATCCCTATGACCGTTAATGATAGAAACCTATCTTTTTCCTTCAGAGGGGTCAGTGGCCTGAGTTCCTGAAGAAAGAAGGGAGAAGAACTTTTCCTGAGAAAAGAAGCTGCATTTTCCTTTGTAAAAACCCTATTAAAGAGGATGTTCACATGTTGCTATATAGGCAGGGTGCGAGAATGCCTGATTCTCGCAGGTTGCACCATAGCTGGGTTGTGAGAGGTTCATAGGTTTCTCTATAAGAAGGGTGCGAGAATGCTTACACCTGGGAAAAATGAGTATTTTCTCGAATCTTCTACAAGGAGAAACTTCCATGATGAGGTGGCATCCGAATGGTGTGGATCTTACTCTCTTTCATGATTTAGTGGGATCATCCTAACCTCCTCACCTTATCCTCTTCAACTTATAAAAGGAGATGAGATCTCATGGAGAAAGTTAGCTTTGGAGCTTTTGGGATTGGCGAAGTTGGATTTGGCTTGGAATTATTAGCTTGGTTGGAGTGTCTTTGAGTTTTTCCTTTGTCAAGATAGATTGTGAATATTATCAGATCTATGCTCTCAGAATTCTTGGAGTGGAAGTGTGTGGAGAACGAAGGACAATTGGAAGGGACCTTACAACATTAAGGCCATGGTTGTAATCTCTCTTTCACATTTAATATGATATAGTAATATGATTCTTTCCTATAAAGCATGTTGTGTTTTATTGTATGATTCCTTGATCACATACATAGGTTTATATTGAGTTCATGCTATTACTATCACTTTGGTTGGTTGCATTCTTTTGCAGGTTCATCGTTGTATGAGCGTTGGAATGGAGCTAGGATGGCGATGGTGAGAGGAAGCGACATTTAAACGGTATGTCACCTATCCCTCTTTAGTTAGTAAATTCAATATTTAAAGCTTAAGGAAAGCGTCATGTTCTGGTGTGTTTTGTTCTAGATCTAGGTGGATCTAGGGAGATCAGTTAGTGTCCGCACCTACCGATTTGTCTGATAACACTTGTGAAGCCCTGTGCTAAGAAATAAACCTGATATGAAGAAAAGAAGTAGGATCTTAAATCTTTGTGCTCTAGTAAGGGTAAGATAAGTGAAAAAATTTATTTCTAAAGTATGAATCTAGGTATGTTTGATATATTTTGTCCTAGTCTGAAAACTAGGGCACAGTTAGAAGAAAGAGTTGATCTAAATAAATTTGATAGAAATAGAGAAAGATATGTTATTCCTATACATAAATAGAATTTTTTGACTAATAAGTGGATGCAAGAACCTAGAAAGAATTTTTGCAAATCGTAGGTCCAGCACTGTGATCCTAGTGCACAGTACAAGAGAGGCTAGGGATCGTTTAAAAGAAAGAGAGGATTAACCCTATGTTATGATTGCAGAAGACTGGGACATGTTGTTAAGAAATTCCCTGGTACAGGTCCTATTTGTCATTGTTGTAAAGTTATTGGTCATGAGGTTGAGGATTTCCCAAGGATGATTGCTAAAGTTGAAAAGATGAACATGGGACAAGAAAACTATAAAGAAGGTCAAGAGACTAAGGATATGTTAAAGAATCATACAGAAAAAGAGGCAGAGAATATGTTAATACAATTAAAAGAAGTAATGGATGATCACAAAGACATCAGTTTACCAGAGATCCTGAAAGAAAAATAGTGCATAGTTACAAGAATAGAAGACTTCAACATAGACTATGTATTGGACGAGGAAACACATGTGAACATTATGCCAGAAAGCCCTTGGGAAATTTTGGGAAAGCTTGTTATGGTACCTTCATTGGGAAGAATAGGCTTATTTAAAGGAAAGATGATAACCATATGTGGAAGAGCTACTAATGTACCTATGATTTCCCATGAAACATAGATTGAAAAACAATTTGAAGTCATTAAGTTTGTTGAGAACAACGCCCCTTTTCCACTTTTGTTAGGAAAGACTTGGATTGAGAAGGATCAGATTAAAAGGAAAGCAGAGGAGGAAGATACAGAAAATAAAAAGCAAGAACTAAGGGATCTCATAGCTAGAATAATAGATCGACTTATAGAAGAATGAGAAGTTGAGTCAAAGCAACATAAGGAAAGAGAATTAGTTGTCGAGGTTGAAAGAGCGCAAAAAGGTTTGAATGAATTATACATGCAAGAAGAAAGTATGTTCACCCAGGCCCTAGTAAGAAAAGAGGTATTACCTTTGAACCCTTTGAGAGCATGTCAGCAAAGCGAAGTCACTATGCTAAGAGAAGATAAGAATAAGAATGGAAAGAGGACTCTAGAGACTCAGATCATGGAAAAGAAGGAAAGAAATCTCAGTAAGAAGAAAGACAAGTTAGAAAAACTATAGGAATTTCCAGTGAAGACTTCGCAGAAGGTAGGCTTGCAAGCCCTGAACCTTGCTGGAATAACATAACCACGCAGAATGGGACTTCACCATGGAGAAGCTATATGACCGTTGGAGGTGCCTCGACCGTTAGAATAACACCCTAGAATGGATAGAAAATGTAGTTATGAGAAAATGGACCATTGAGACCACACCATAACAGAATGATTCACATTAATGGATGCATTCCTTCCCATTGGAGGAATTTGTTATGATTCTTTCTTATTTAACCCGTCGGATGCTGCGTCGAGACCATTTTTTTTTGCCTACGATTATCCGAGCTAACAGAGAATCGATTTCATATCACGCAGTGATTTCTGTACCTCTCCATTCGTGTGATTACCTCTCTTGTCCATTCGCCTACCCAATCTATTTGGTTACAAGTGTGAATGTCAGGCAAACATAACACGTTAGAAAATTATGTGGAGGAGATTCTCATGGAACTCATGGCTAAGAGAGTTATGTCTGTAGGAATACATGCGTCGTCGACAGGGGGATTGAAAGCACCCCCTTCAACTGGACATCATTCTAGTCGTACTACTGATAAGTGAAGAAAACACCACGACGATCTGGCTAACGCGAGGAAGATCTCGTCGGTCTTGCTGGAGTACATACCACCTTTGGTTGGCATGGTTAACTGTGAAATTATCCCACACAACTTTGAGTATACATTGATCACTACGTACATCCCGAAGGGATACACATAGTTGGATTTAGGACAAATCCCAACCTTGAAGAACAATGACTTTAAACTCAGAGGAAAGAAGAACTGCATGATGCTCATGTTGCATCAGTATCTGATGAAGACGACTGGGGAGAAGCCTCAGATAGTCTCCCAGTTGTGGTAAAAGAGATCACGCATTCCACGATCCTGAATGTAATGACCATCCCTCACTTTGGTCGACATCTAGAGGTTAACACTTGCGTTAAAATTCTCTTGTCGTGCTATCACAGAGGATATCTATGGATCAACAAGCGCATAATTGTGGATCCAATGTTGATCCACCTCGTCACAAGACTGAGCATGTAGGGACCAGACCCTCAATAGTTATATCCAGGGAAGACTTTAGATCGCTCCCTGGAACAACACATAAAGGAGGATTACGGTGATCTAGAAAAGGGAAAGTGAGTCTACAAGGTAGCCTCCATCTAGGATGGCACAGTGCACCCAACTTGTCATCTTATAGCTGGAAAGCTTGTCAGAAAGAACAGCCCCACGCAAGTCACAAGATTCGTAGTATACCTCATGTTGGTGCAAGTTTGATCAGACCAGGGTCCTTCTTAGGTTACCAACAAAAGGTACCGAGTAGTCTAGAGCACTGGAATTTTCATCTCCTCTGAAGAGAAGAAGTCTCACATGAAGTTCTACTCAGACAATTAGATAGGGAAGGGTAGGGAAAAGACTTAGGAGAATCCACAAAACCTTCAGGACTCATCCTGATCTTGCACAAGAGACATAAACAGTGTTGAATCTCATGTATGCAGGAATCGAACATCATATTTTGAAAACTTAGGTCCTTCTTTATATTATCTTCATAATCTTTCTTTGATTACAGACTCAGAAATACACAGTAGTTCTTTGTACAGACTCTTGACTCTGACTTGATGTTGCAGAGCTCCAATTCTCAGATAGATAGGTCAATTACATTACAGACTCAAGGATTTTCTCGACTCGACTTACAACAAAAACCAACTAAAATCTCAACTGATTGACTGAGCAACAACAATGAAAATAGAAAAAACAACCCTTTTACACTTATGTTCAGCCCTATATATAGTTGGGTTGTGTCTTCTATTTCATCTTGCGCGCTTCCTTGTTATGTTGCAACTATTTGTTTCTTAGATGGTGTTGCGCTGACTTTTGCAACTGCTTTATGTTTCTCGTTCTCGTTCTGGTGTCCAACCTCTGGTGAAGCTTGCACAACTCGTGCTTAGTCAAATATTTCATGAATCCTTATCCCAAAAATGAAGAGCCCAACAGGCTTCGACCAAAATCCTTGACTCGACCTCGAGTCAAGTGCTTGGTTCTTTTGCATATTCCAGGAGCATCTTTTGTTTTCCCTTGTCCTCCTTTTCTTCTTCCTTGGGCTCTTTTGTTTGTGATTTCTCTTCTTTTACCTCTTCAAATGAAGGGCCCAAATCTAAGACCAATTCTAAGGCTCGCTCCTTTACTCCTTGAAAGTTTCCAACTTTGTCCTGTCACTTCCTCGCGAGGAGTGATGCCTCTGCAAAAAACTGTTGGGTCACTTATTTACTATCCGCCTTTGGCTTGGATGCGACCAACAAGTTCCACTCGAAATCTATTGTTGCATCAACTTGATGCATCTTCATATACACTACCTGAATGATAGGTCGAAAATCACGTAGCTCTTTCTTTGCTACAGACTGTGCCTCGAAAAGGGGATTCAGTTCATTGTCGGCCTGTTGGATTTGGTCAAACTTCTATTGTTTCTCCATCGGATCCATCATGGCTTCAACTTCCTCATTCAACACATAGATCTTTGTGCGCATATTGTCTAAGACTTGGTTTCGTCGAGCGATGATGCCCATCTAGTCACTAACTTTCCTAAAAATATTTGTGCATTTTGTTGTGTTCTTGTGTAGTGCTGCTCGGGCATTATTTCCTTGCAGTACTATCTTCTGCATCTTCTCTTGTAGCTTCTGGGGTTGCTTCTTTTCTTCCTGTTGCGTCTGTCGCAACTGTCCTTCTATATGCTCAGCACAAGTGGCTAGTTGCATGCATGCTCCTTGTAGCAGTTCAATCTAGTGCTTGGGCTTGCCTACATCACTAGATTCAGGTAGTTCGAGCACAACCTTCTGGATCTTCGTTCAGGCTTCAGCAAGTATT